>OY856186.1:424467983-425067983 GCA_963693315.1 Diogma glabrata
ATATTATATATATATATATATATATATATATATATATGTATATATATATATATATATATATATATATATATATATATATATATATATATATATATATATATATATATATATATATATAATATATATATATATATATATATATATATATATATATATATATGAGCTTGTTTAAAAATTTTTTAAAAAGAGGTGCGCACTCATGTCACCGATTTGGACGCCAATCTTATTTCTTAAAGACCTCTGAAAAAAATAATGTTTCCCAAAATTTTGCCCCTCCCTAATCCCCCCTTAACGAGTTATGATTCTTTTGAATTAATAATTTATGTAAAATTAAGCTAAAACCATAGATTTTATCCAAAATACTTCTACGTTAGCTCATTTTTTTGGTATTTTTATAAAGCTTTTAAAATTTATTAATTAAACACTCAAAGTTAAATATTTCTAAAGATAGAAGTATTAAGACATACTCATTTTTCTTAAAAAACCCATTTTAACACCTCTACAACTTTTTTCTGTGAATATCAAATTACACCAAATTTTCAAAAAAACTGCTTCATTATGATCCTAAAATATCCTGAAAGTTTGAGCTTTGATATTTGTTTCTAATAAGAAATATGATTTTTTTAAATTCAATATTTTCAAGGTATTTTTATCATAACATTTTATCTTTGTTTGGGTTATTTTGATTATATTTTGTATTTTAAAGGGACAGAATTAAATGATTTGAACGTTTCAGGACTGAATTTAATAGATCATGAGTTTGTTCATAATTTTCAAAGATTTTGTAAGAATCGATTCATTTCGGCTGATAAAAAATATTTTTATAAAATGATTGTACATTTAAAAAAATAACTTATGCAAATTTTATTAATTAAAGAGGATCATATTAATACCACTTAAAAAATTTTTATTTAAACTTCTAATCAATAAATAATTAAAACATAATTTTTGAATTACATGGGATTTTTTGCATTAAATTTCTAGACAATACTTTGTGTGATTCATAGAATGGGGAACATTTCTATTCTAATTAACATCCTAAGTCACGTTTGTATAGTCATTATTGATTGTTTCCAATCAATGTGAAATCAATGGCTGACACTTGGTCAATTTGTAGTCCTATATGTATTAACATTAGACTACATTAAGGGAATTTAAATTTATTTTGGATTTTTGAGACCAATTAAACTCAAGTAAGTAAAGAAGTAATTGGAATTTTTTCAATTCAAAGGTATTAATGTTAATACATATAGGACTACAAATTGACCAAGTGTCAGCCATTGATTTCACATTGATTGGAAACAATCAATAATGACTATACAAACGTGACTTAGGATGTTAATTAGATAGAAATGTTCCCATTCTATGAATTCACACAAAGTATTGTCTAGAAATTTAATGCAAAAAATCCCATATAATGTAAAAACATTTCCATAATATGGAGTCTAATGACAGTGGAAAAATTCAACTTAAGTAAAATAAATAAGTGATGAAGAAGTTTCAACTTTGAAATTGTCATCGCCTCAACGGCGTAATCGATAGCGTGTCTGCCCAAGGATTCGAGCCGGGCACTGACGAGGGTGGGTTCGAATCCCATCCGAAACACGAAAAATGTGAATTGGAATTTTTTTCTGAGAACTTCAAACCATACCTTTGAATTGAAAAAATTCCAATTGCTTCTTTACTTACTTGAGTTTAATTGGTCTCAAAAATCCAAGATAATTTTGGAACTTTTTCGTGAAAATTTTAATTACTACAACAATTAATTAAAAAATATTTTCTTCTTATTTACTTTCACCACAGAAAATTGTATTTAATATAACAAAAATATTACAGCTCTACAACATTTAAAATACAAAATTATTTTGAAAAAATATTAATTCAAAATAATTTTGTATTTTAAATGTTGTAGAACTGTAATATTTTTGTAATATTTAAATACAATTTTCTGTGGTGAAAGCAAAAAAGGAGAAATAGTATATTTTCCTACAAGAGATGAAAACATTGTTTTTTTCGTGAGAAAACATTTGTTCACGAGACGCGCTAGCGTCGAGTGAGACATGTTTACGAACGAAAAACGTTTTTATCTCGAGAAGGAAATGCAATTTTTTCTATGATACTAATATATAATCGATATTTACTATAAATTATAAAGTTATAAATCGACAACAAAACATTCAAAATTCATATTCTATTTTTTCATGGTTACGCTGTTTAAATACTTTGTAAAATTATATGAAAAACCATAGCAACTATCATTTGCTATTTTTTTACACTAGTGAGTTTACTTTTCGCATAGAAAAAACATTTTTTAATTAATTGTTGTAGTAATTAAAATTTTCACGAAAAAGTTCCAAAATTATGTTTTAATTATTTATTGATTAGAAGTTTAAATAAAAAATTTTTAAGTGGTATTAATATGACCCTCTTAAATTAATAAAATTTGCATAAGTTATTTTTTTAAATGTACAATCATTTTATAAAAATATTTTTTATCAGCCGAAAATGAATCGATTCTTACAAAATCTTTGAAAATTATGAACAAACTCATGATCTATTAAATTCAGTCCTGAAACGTTCAAATCCATTTAATTCTGTCTCTTTAAAATACAAAAAATAATCAAATAACCCAAACAAAGATAAAATGTTATGATAAAAATACCTTGAAAATATTGGATTTAAAAAAATCATATTTCTTATCAGAAACAAATATCAAAGCTCAAACTTTCAGGATATTTTAGGATCATAATAAAGCAGTTTTTTTGAAAATTTGGTGTAATTTGATGTTCACAGAAAAAAGTTGTAGAGGTGTTAAAATGGGTTTTTTAAGAAAAATGAATATGTCTTGAAACTTCTATCTTTAGAAATATTTAACTTTGAGTGTTTAAATTAATAAATTTAAAAACTTTATAAAAATACCAAAAAAATGAGCTAACGTAGAAGCATTTTAGTTAAAATCTATGGTTTTGGTGGCATTTTTAAAACTGGCCTTTTTTGACAAAAAACTACTGTACATTTTGATGTTGCGTTTGGTCAATTTTTAATATTAGACATTTTAATTCCC
Organism: Diogma glabrata; assembly: GCA_963693315.1. Taxonomy (NCBI): domain Eukaryota; kingdom Metazoa; phylum Arthropoda; class Insecta; order Diptera; family Cylindrotomidae; genus Diogma; species Diogma glabrata. Next base: position 424,471,048 of record OY856186.1, read on the forward strand.
GTGATATTAAAGTTGAATAAAAACAAGAAAATAAGACTAATTACGATAAAATCGAATAAACACATACGGAGTAATTAGTTTTTAAAATAGCTTAATTTTACATAAATTTATTAATTCAAAAAATCATAACTCGTTAAGGGGGGATCAGGGAGGGGCAAAATTTTGGGAAACATTATTTTTTTCAGAGGTCTTTAAGAAATAAAATTGGCGTCCAAATCGGTGACATGAGTGCGCACCCTTTTTTAAAAAAAATTTAAACAAGCTCATATATATATATATATATATATATATATATATATATATATATATATATATATATATATATATATATATATATATATATATATATATATATATATATATATATATATATATATATATATATATATATATATATATATATATATATATATATATATATATATATATATATATATATATATATATATATATATATATATATATATATATATTTTATATACTGTTAGATATAAAAGATATTCTCTGAGTTCTTTCCGCCAAAAAAAAAAAAAATTTATTAAGTAAGTAAATAAATTTTATTAAAAAATTTATTTTTATTTTTTTTTAATTGAAACATTACCAACAATTTTTTAAATTTATACTTTAAACGATGACTTCCAGTCGGTATCTGTAATATCTGTAAAAGTTTTTAAATAAAATATATGAACTATTTTCATTATTCATATTGTCAAATTCATCAACTAAAAACTTACAAAACGACATATGTAAATTTGACTGTGTAAAAAATAAACAGGATTGTATATATATATATCGCATTTTTACCAGTGTGAAAAATGTTATTATTGTCTTCGCCTGTTATTATTCCATTTGTAGGCGAACATAATAATAACATTATTTTACACTGGTAAAAATGCTATTATATAAATACAATCTTGTTTATTTTTTACACAGTCAAATTTAGATATGTCGTTTTGGAAGTTTTTAGTAGATGAATTTGTAAACATTATCATTTATATTTACAAGCGTAGAAAAAATAGCGTTTTCTACGCGTGGTAAAAACGTTTTTACGTTCCCGAACTTATTCCACTCGACGCTATCGCGACAAACCGTTCAGTCACGCAAAAAGAGACGTTTTCACCACTTGTATAAAAATCTACTATTTTTGATACCCGACTAATCTAAATGTGTAGCTTTCATCTCCATATCTTAATTATAGGTGCGTTAGATTTGACTGAAACAACTGAAAAAACAACAACAATTGCAATCAATTTTTCAGTTGTTTCAGTTGCTTCAGTCAAATCGAAAACAGCTCATATTTCAATTTTCTTCAGTTCAGTCAATCACAAATTAAAAAAAACGAATATAATAAAAAACCTTCGATATTGATGACAAGATGTTTTTTTTTTCGTTTTGTGACCCAAAATTATTCATCTAAATCGAAACATGCGAGAAAGATGATGAATGTAATGTAATCAATAATCAAATAGCAATTTTATATATGATAACAATATGTCAATACTATTTTTACAATAATTAGATAATTAATTATCTTTTAATTGACTATAAATTATTGACCCGACCCACTGTTATGAAATTATAATTATATTTGTTTCGTGATGAAGTTATCTTTAAATATTAGTTTTAACGTATAATTTATTATAATTGTGTAGATTATTCTTAAATCACTGATAATCAAGCTGAAAATATTGTTTTAGTTATTACAATGAGAATTTCTTGATGGTGACCCATTTATGAAACCGTAAACATTGAATGAGTTTGAACGAACATTTGAAAAAATTGTATATATAAGATTGTTGGATTTCATTCTCAAATACTATCACCACAAAGTGGTCAATAAATCGGATTGATTAAATTAAAAATACGAAAATTGTGCGAAATTTTGAGTAAGTTATTATGCTTCGTGGAAAAACATTGACAGTCCTAAAAGTTTAAATGGCACTAAAAATATGTGATCTTGAAAATTACGCCTCACTCGAATGGGTTAAAAATGGTTTGTTTATTGTTTATCTCTGAACAAATATAATTATGACTATTATACCTAGTATAGTATTTTTTTATAATAAATTTTTAATTTTAACTCAAAATAAATATTTTACACATTTTTTATCATTTATTTAATTTTACATTACTAAATTCCGTAAAGTTAGAATAACGTCTAGCAAAGATTGATCCATCATTTGTAGGAATGTATTAGTGATATCCTCGTGTTCCAGGAATTGTTTTTAAATTGGCGCATCTATCAGATAATTGATTTCGTTTTGCAATGTAACCTGCCTCCGTTACATAGAAAAAATGCATGTTATCTTGAAAATTGCCTGGAGCTGCTGCCCAGTTATATAACTTCAGAGGTGTTGATATAACTTTGTCGTATTCTTTCTTAAAACTTGCTCTACTTGCTTTTCTTTTTGCTTTTTCTCCAATTCCATCACATCACCACTGCTCTAACCAGATAACGAGGAGGTTCACCAAGGAGTAGTTAGTTGAAGACGTACAAACGATTTTTTGGATCGCAGTACTGTAGCCACTCTATATTCTGATCTAATAAACTAAGAGCCCACGACGGCCAGACCTTCGTTATTTTATAAAAGCTGAAAGTTTCTCTGTGCATACTCCCTGCTAAGGTAGGAACGATTAACGACTTATAAAGTTTGGATCATGGTGGCTTTGTCAGGGAGCAGGTAACAAAGGGGCCTCCAAAGTTTCGTGAAAGTATAAAAGGTAATTTTTTTTATATATTCTTCGGGATAGTATTAGAAGTCACGTCACCCATTCCCAGACACTTGCTATCGTGGTAACCCCCTGCCAGACGCCCTTAAACTTTATCAATTTGTAGGGGGGGGCAAACGCAGAAAAACTTTCAGCTTTTATAAAATAACGAAGGTCTGGCCGTCGCGGGCTCTTGTTCTATAAGCTATAATCATATCTGGTAATTGAAGTACACATAATATATATTTTTGTGTTAAAAATAATATAATATTTGCTGTGATAAAATATACTATATCGAATATTAAGTAATCTCTCTGGACTAAAATTGCCCAGCTTTATTTTTTGAGAGTCAACGAAACATATATTGTGATTAAAAATTAACTAAAAGTCAATTTTTCTCCATAAAACAAAAACAATACTTCCACTACACCTAAGTTAACAAAAAATAGAAACTAGGGAAAAGTATAATATGAGTCTAAACCAGGGATGGGGAACCTTTTTATCATTAAAGGCCAATTATAATTTTACAAATCGTTAACAGGCCGCATTATGCCGAGTATTGTTACCAAGTTTGGGAGGCTGCATCTGTTACTATAATGGCTCTGACGAATTGTTAATTTTTTCTGATCTCGTTGTTTTTTATAAATATCTTCATCGGCAGTGTTCGGATGAAATCAAATCCATTATGCCTGCAAACAGTCAAGCTGTTGAGATCATTCACTCACCACTGTCATATAGTGACATAATGCAAAGGGGTTTTTTTGTTTGCACAACAAAATCAACTAGCTGATAGATACGCCAATTTAAAAGCAATCAATTCCTGGAACACGAGGATATCACTCATACATTCCTACAAATGATGGATCAATCTGAGCTAGACGTTATTCTAACTCTACGAAATTTAGTAATGTAAAATTAAATAAATGATAAAAAATGTGTAAAATATTTATTTTGAGTTAAAATTAAAAATTTATTATAAAAACATATATGTAGTAAATCCAAAAAAATGTTAATTTTTAACTCCACTTTTTTTATGATGAAAAATTTTAAGGCGTGTTGCATTAAAATTAATAAAAAAAATAAAAAAACAAAAAATTTTTCCCTCCTAAATTTTTTATAAAATGTTAGTAACATATGTATCTTTCACATATTAAAAAATCAAAAATTTAAAAAAATGGCATTTCTAGAAAATCGAATTTGAACTTTTTACTGTTATTTTTCAAAAAGAAAGTGTTCAAGGTCATATAATGTTAGTTATTATTTTATGTTATATGAGGCTCTGTTCAATGCCTACATTTTGAGCTATATAACATTAAAATCAGTCCAGTAGTTTTGACTGTAGAGCCATTTCACTACACCAGGGTCGAGCAATTTTTTGATTTTTCATCACCCTGTATCTTAGGACAGGGTAAAAAAAAAACTAAAAACGCAGAAATTTTTTTTTATTGATGTCAATGAATTCCAATACCTAGACATACAAAATTAAAACCTCATTTCCAAAATTGCATGTTTTTTGCTGATTTCACGTATTTTTCACCAATATGTATTACATACATATAAGCAATTTCACGAAGATTCAACAACGTTTTGACTTGACCCCTTTAATTTTGATTATTTTTTGTTTATAGATAGTCTTTGATAAATAAAAAATACTAGTTCTCTTAGAATTTTTTTTTTCGACCAGGGGTCTTCCCAGGATGCCCCTCCCAGGGTGCCCAGGGGTCTTCCCAGGATGCCCCGACCAGGGTGCCCCTCAATTTTTTATTATTTTGTGATGTGAGTGCATTTTGACGAGCGATTGTAGAAAAACTACTCAATTGATTTTCATAAATGATATGTCGTTGAATAGGTATTAAAACAAAGTTTTTAAAAATGTACACTGTTAATTTTTTGAAATAATTTTTAACGGTGTAACATAAGAAAAAAACGGTGTAATTGAAAAAAAGATGGTATAGCCTCTTTTTTTTTTTTAACTAAATTGAAGCTTATTTTATATCTAACCACTTGTGCAAGTTTAGGAGATGCAATATTTTTGTTTTAGAGATAAAATTCGTTGTGCATATGACTGTCGGGAATCAGTTTTTTTGTTCTGAAGGAAAATTATAAAAATGGCGTTATAAACTAAGAGATTTTTTTTTTATGTTAAATATCAAATATTTTATTAGTAGATGAACTTTTTAAAATATTATAAAAATTATATATGTAGTACAATAAATAAAATAAATACAATTGTTAAAAATCGTTAAAATAATTTTTCAACATTAAATTACAAATATTTTATTATTGAATAAACTTTTTAAAATATCATACAAATTATATATGTGAAAATAAATATAGTTATTAAAAATTATTTACTTATTTTACATTCAAAAGTTTCTTTTGAGTTGGAAAACATTTTTCATTTATTGTCTTAGTATTTATTGGTACAAAAGAATGAAATTTTTGAGTTCCACTTATAGTAATCGCATTTTTATATCGATTTTGTAATTTTTTTTTGTTAATTGATATTCATTTTTATCGGCGTATCCAAAGTTCATGGTAGATTCCCATTTTAAAGCCCATCCGAAAAGTTTTTTTGGTGTATCAATAATATTATCTTCGCTCGCCATACTATAACGGTGTGCAGCACGTTTCAGTGTACCACCAATTCCATCACAAGGTCCCTTTCCATGGCTTGTAGCATGAAAACGCCATTCAGCATCAACCTTAAAGTCTTTTTTATGGTGGCATAAGTTAATTAGATTATGTTTATTTTTGTATTGAGAAGGTGCACCGTCAGTGTTATAAATTATTTTTGTAATATTATAATTTATATGCGTTTTGATGAATTTAAAGATGGACTGTAGTACTGTTGTGATCGTTTATATCCGAAATGAGTATAAAACTTCGGTGCTGTATATATTCACTTGTGGCACTTTTAAAATAAATGACAAATGGATGAATAGTAGCTTGTGAATTATTATAATAATAGCCTTGAACCGCATTCTGAATTATGAAGCCGTAGTTTTCAGAAAAATCCCCTTGAACGAAGCACTCTCCTGCTTCTAAATTTTTTTTTTCCTCAATGAATGTAGATTGCTGTTTTGCTATAAAGTTGTGTGGTATCAAAATTTGTAAACGGTAAATAAATTTTTTCATAAATTCTTTTACAGTTTCTATTAAAGTATCCAAATTGCATCGATCAGTGGTATTCCATTGTTGATATTTGACTTGAAGGATTCTTTTAACGTCAAAATCCTTTAGTAATTTTTCTTTCAGTTGTTGAAGTTTTTTTGAACATTCATTGCACTTCAAATTATGACAATCTTCTGTTAATTTACTACATGAAACAAATTCAATTAATGTTTTATAATTTTGGAAAGCAGCATCAGTAATCCAAGACATCTTAGAGTGTTGAATCATTAGTTTTATATTTTGATGTTACACACGCACAGATTATGAAATCCTTGGGATAATTTTATACATTCTTGTGGTCGAAGGGACGTGAATTTAGTAAATCCAATTTTCACATCAGGAAACTTATTTTTATATAATGTACATAGCAATAAGCGCTTTTGTGTTTTTATGCGCTCATCTCCTTTTTTAAAAGATATTGCATCTCGTTTGCCTGGCAATAATCTACTGATTTCATCACTTTTATAGAACTGCTCCACAACATTTATATCTGTTGTGGATACACCTCTTTTATCCGTCGCAGATGAATGCTGAAAATTATTTTCATGTAGAGTTTTACTTTTTTCAACCAAATGATGCGTAGCATTACTTCCAAATATATCTTGAATCTCCTGCATTTTCATTTCTTGCTTGCGGTAAAATTGACAACATTTTTTGTTTTTCAGCATAATCCCCATTGTCGAAATGCATCTTTAGGTTTCTAATAATTTCTTCATAACGTTGCCTTATTTTTGCATTTTCAGACAACTCTAATACTTCTCCAGCAAACGTTCCTGAATAGACTTAGTTATTTGAATGGATTTTTATTTCCTGTAGTCGAGTCTGCCACACAAATTTATTTTAAGAGGTGAAAGATGATCCGATATATGCGGCACAATATGTTTGTTTAAATTATTAATTAGCACATCACGCTCTATGTTAACCAAGTTTGGTGTTTGAACATAATCTCGATTAAAGCTGGCACCAATCAGTTGATTGGTTTGCATTTCATCTGATGTTTCATTTGAAGATGCGTCATTGGATACTGCATCGTCACCCACTGTTAGTGATGTTGATAAATCTGAACCAGAAGGTAGTGTTGACTGATTGATTAAATTTAAATGACAAGATGAACATATTCGCTTATTCTCCTTTGCACTAATCCCAAGAACATCTAAATGTTGTCGAACATTCTCTGTGATTTTCCTTTTATTTGAAGAACACTTAGAATTTGAAAATGGTTTAACGCATTTATATTCACTCATTTTAGAAAAATTAAATTTTGAAAGTTTTTGTTAAAGTAATAGAAATTAACTGATAGTGACCAATTTAAAACTCCATTTATATAACAAAAATGGGATTAAAAATAGTAATGCAGGCATCAATAAAGATTATATACGCCTATTTTTTATGACCAAATATAATTACTCTACATTTACTACTCTACAGCATCTATTCAACCTTTTGAAATCTTTGTCTTAATTACAGCCACATATAATTTAAAATCCTTAAGATGGTTTTTATTTATTTTTAATCCATATTAGTTTACGCCTATATTCACTTAAAATTAAAAGTAGGATTTTCAAATTTTTCAAACATGCATATCTAAAAAAACAGCCTCCTTTTAAAGGATTAACGGATTAACAGGTAAATTCACAGGTAAATAAAAACAAAATTCAATTTTATTTAAAAAAAAAATAAAAAAGTGGGATTAGATGCTAGCTTCATCTTTTAAACTTGTTTTCTTATGTAACACCGTTGAATAGGATTAAAAAACTAACAATGCACAATTTCAAAAGTTTCTTTTTAACACCTATTCTACGACATATCATTTATATTGTTATTATAATTATATTATTATATTTAAAAATATAATAATTTATATTATTATATTTATAAAATATTCTACTTGAAGTCGTATTTTTCATTTATCAAAGGCTATCTATAAACTAAAAATAAACCAAATTAAAAAGGGTCGAGTCAAAATATCGCGAAATTTTGCTGAACTTGACTGAAATTGCTTTTTAAAAAGTTCATTTAATAATAAAATATTTGATATTTAACATAAAAAAAAATCTGAATCTAAAAATCGCCATTTTTATAATTTTCCTTCAGAACAAAAAAAACTGATTCCCGACAGTCATATGCACAACGAATTTTATCTTTAAAACAAAAAATAAGCTTCAATTTAGTTTAAAAAAAAGGCTATGCCATCTTTTTTTCAATTACACCGTTTTTTTTTTATGTTACACCGTTAAAAATTCTTTCAAAAAATTAATAGTGTACATTTTTAAAAACTTTGTTCTAATACCTATTCAACGACATATCATTTATGAAAATTGATTCAGTAGTTTTTCTACAATCGCTCGTCGAAATGCACTCACATCACAAAATAACAAAAAATTGAGGTTCACCCTTCACCCTGTGAAGACCCCTGGTCGAAAAAAAAAATTCTAAAAGAACTTGTACTTTTTATTTATGAAAGACTATCTATAAACAAAAAATAATCAAAATTAAAAAGGGTCAAGTCAAAATTTCCCAAAAATTTGCTGAACTTGCGTGAAATTGCTCATATATATAAAGTATAAACCAAACCAATAGTATCCAACTGTCGGTTTTTCACGTCCGGTAAAAAAATTGTTTTTGCAATTTTTTCAGTGTCCTTATGCACACTACAGTCTACAAAAATGAAGTGATTATGATGAAGCTTATGAAAAATGTGTCAATTAGTGTGAGAAGATAATAATCAACTTTTGAAATACATTAATCAAAGTAGCGGGGGATCGACCATGCAAGTGCTGACTTTTCAGACTTTGTTTTTAAAGTTTGTTGGGATCATACAGACTTAGTTCATGAATGAATTTTGATGACTCTTTCACAAAAGATGAAGATTTGAATGACAAAAAACTGATTGATTTTTGGATGATATTGGGATAAGTGGTAGGGGCCTCCCGAGCATCTGTTTATTTGAAACTTCAATAACATCAGTTTCTGATAATTGATTTTGATTAGGCTTGGTATATATTATACTAGTAGCATGATTTCCTCAGTTCAACAGTTGCAACTATAAAATTGGTTAGCCATCAATTGAAGTATTTGATGGATATTAGTTTACTATATATCCAGAACATTTTGTTTCCAAAGCTGTGGTGACGGTAGCCTATGCCTCAGCGTCGCAATATTTTTTTTTTGCTTTTTAGAATCAGTAGATCCTAAACGTCGAGAGATACCAAAAAAAGTTGGAGGTAAGAATTTCATTTTTGGATCGAGAATATAATACTTAGGTTTTTCAAACAGATCGTAATAGACAAATGTCAATGTATAAGTAGAAAATATTTTATATTTATATTTATTTCATATATTTTTAATTTTACGATTGATTTTATGGAATAGTCACAGTGGTGCGCAACTTTCAGTTAATAAAGGAGCAACGTCATAGTTGCAATTTTGAAATATATTAACAAATACAAATTTATTTCTACTGAGACAGTTTTATGAATAAAAACGTTTTAAAAATAGATTGATAATACTAATTTCCGATGAAGAGATCTCTTATGAAAAACCCTTCTACTACCTTCTTCCACATAAAAGAGTGTTTATATTTTGTATTCATGGTTTCAACAAGCGTACAGACAATGGTAGTGAGAGAGGGAAACGAACAACAAACCAACGTATAAGGTTTATAAGGGACACATTAAATAGGGCCATGGGACGCATTAAATATTATACAAGTTCTTAATTGATAATTAACTGTTTTGATATCACGTGATCATAACTCTCGTTATTATTAGTATTTACAACTGATTTAAATGGTTGTGTTGCACTTAGAGTTTGTCATCGATAAAAGTCAAAACAACTTGATTAAGCTTAGAATATTTTTTAAATGATCAAAACAAAAGAAATATGTTACTTTAACATTTGAGTAAATTAATTAATATTTCAATTAACGATTCAGATATTATTAAGAATTGTTGTTGCTCAATATTTTTCCTTTATATTAGAAAATTTGATGAGTTGTGTATAAAAATAAATTGTATATTACAAATATTTCCAACGATTGATTGGAATTGTTCAATTTATTTATTTATTTCTGTTCGTTTGTTTATGTCTTTTGACTGATTGATTTAGTTGCGGTTTGTTCAATCATCATTATTATTGGTAATAAAAAAAAACAAAAAATGAATGATACTATTGAAAATTTGAAAGCCAATTTCAAAAAGAATCTATCAAACCTGGCAAACAAAAGTTTAGTTTTAGTTAAACAACATTTTAGAAATTTCTGACTAACTGTTTTATGTTTTTTCCGACATGATTTCTCCAACCAAATAGGTATGGAAGACATGTAAAAACTGCTTTAATTTGGAATAACCTTTCCCCAACAAAACTTTTTCCAAAACACTAGAATACACTTTTGAGGAAAAATTTAGATACTTGAATGCTAGGAATAACCACAATAGGGCCGCTGGAGTTACTAGTTATCCCAAGCCATAGTTTTGATTCTAACTCAATTTTACAGAATGTATTTTTTGATGAAAATTTGGACGATTGGTGTGGGGGTCGACTGTATGAACGCGAATAGAAGATATATCCTTGGATATAACATAGTGGGTATTGTGTGAATCACGATAGAACAAAACATGTATCCTAGGATTTTGTTCTATCCTCTGTTTTATTCTCTGTTTTTCTTGTCTTGGATAGAACTATTTGTTTTTTTTTCTTGACATGCGCATAGCAGGATAATTTTGTTTTGCATTTGTGATTATTTTTGAATTTAAATTTGTGCGTTTCTAAAATTTGTTTTTTGATATAAATTAATAGTAAAATAAATAATATTATTAATATAATTTTAATATAAGTATTTAAGTTTTCAAATAATTTTTTTTTATGTGAAACATCTGTTGGCGCGACATAAAAGAAAAAACAAATGATTTTCCGTCACGAAAAACGGTATAACAATTTTATGCCATCACGCCTAATGAGAAATAATAAATATTTCGACAAGTATGTCATATTTTCTCTAACAACAAATAATTTTTATGAGAATAAAAATAATAGTACATTATATAACAAGGTTGAGAAGTAGGCTATTATTGACCGAGAACTTTTAGATCCTGAGGCGCGTAGCGCCGAGGGATATAATGTTCGAGGTCTATATTAGTCTTCTCAACCGAGGTATATATAGAATTTTTTTTAGCTACTGACACTAATTATCATATTTGCTTTGATTAGATTTTGATATTAGTCATTTTCCATTTCATTTTTTAAATATCGTAAAATATCAAGTAGCCTGGAAGCTTAGTTTCATACAAATAAAACGAAACAAAGGAATGCAATTATTATTTGTTTGTGATTTTTTGTTCATTTCAATTAAAAATAAAAGAAAATTTGTAATTATTAACCTAGGGAATTTTTTGTTATTATTATTGACCTAGGTTGAGAAAAATTACTTCTCATTGGGGCATTCGAGTAAATAATGACGATTTCTCAAGTTAGTACAGTCAACTCTCCTATAACGCGGCATTTTTATAACGCGATTTCCATATAACGCGCAGTGGAAGTTGGGAACTGTTCTCCTATAACGCGAATCGATCTCCTTATAACGCGTTTTTCATTTTTATCTGTACATATTGTGTGCATAGTAGGAATTTTGGGTATATTTCCCTTTTTCTTAATTTCAATTACGTGGTAGTAGGCAATTAACAAAAAATAAACCATTCGTTTATGTTATTTCTTTCTTCGTGCCTTTTCGTAATTTAGTTTATGTTTAAATGTGTTTATGGTTAGAGGTACATAAAATTGTTTTGATTTCTTAAATTTACATTATTAGAGCTGTGGAACATTAAAGATCATACAAATAGGTAAAATTTTTTATTTCCATATGTTCTGCATTTTATTTTCAAATAAAAAAATAATATTTATAGGGTTAGTAAAATGTCTGAAATAAGCAAAAGTCGAAAACTGTTAAAAAGAAATTGTATAAACCTTGTGGAGAAAATTGCAATCTTAAATCGTTTAAGGAGTGGAGAAAAAGTAACTGCTGTTGCGAAATCGTTAAAATTGAATGAATCTACAATTAGGACTGTAAAAAAAAATGAGATGAAAATAAGAAAAAGTATTGCAGAGGGTTGTCCATCAGGTGCGAAGCGCGCTACTCGTATACGAAACATTAATATGGTAAAAATGGAACGAGCATTGATCATGTGGTTGGAAGATTGTATAGCCAAAAAGATACCTGTGTGTGGCAATCTTATTAAGCGGAAAGCGCTTAAATTATATGAGCATTTTAGAGGAATTAGCAACTCTTCTATAGAGAAACACAATCACACATTTCTTGCAAGCGCAGGATGGCTAGACAAGTTAAAATATAGGTATTCCTTGCACAACATCAAGTTTCAAGGAGAACAGGCTTCAGCTGATGAGAGGCTGCCGAAAAATTTAAAACAGAGCTCCCTAAAATTATCGATAAAGGCGGATATGCAGCAGATCAGATTTTTAATGCAGACGAGACAGCTTGGAAGTATTGGAAGAAACTTCCAACTCGGACATACATTTCAACATATGAAAAGCGGGTATCAGGGTTTAAAGCTTCTAAACAACGTATTACTCTACACATGTGTAGTAATCTGTCAGGAAGTTTATTAATAAAACCCATGATAATAAATTTTTCTTCAAATCCACGAGCCTTCAAAAATGTTAATTTATCTGAGTTGCCTGTATTTTGGCGTGCGAATAAAAAAGCGTGGATGACTCAAGAACTATTTAAGGATTGGTTTTATAACTGCTTTATCCCTCAAGTTGAAAGCTTTATGATTGAATCAAACCTTAGTTTCAAAGTTTTGTTGATCGTTGATAACGCCAGTTGTCATAGTAAGGAGCTCAAACACCCAAATGTGAAAATTCTTTATTTTCCTCCTAATTGCACTTCAATAATACAGCCGCTGGACCAAGGAATCATCTGAACTTTCAAAATATATTACTTACGAAAATTTTTTAAAACCATTTTCAACAGATTGGAAGATCAAGAAAGCAAAACTATTATTGACGTTTGGAAAGAATTTTCAATTTTATAGATTGCATCCGAATCGTTTCATTAGCCTGTTCAGGAATCAAACAGTCAACACTTAATGCATGCCTTTATTACCTCAAATGGTTCGAAAGGGAAATAATATTTCAGAAACCTTAACAGAAATAGTACAGATTGCTTCTACTTTTAGAAACGAAGGATTTGCAGACATACACGTAGAAGATATAGAAGGCCTTCTTCAGGAACAGAGTTTAAATGAAGAAGAATTGGCAGGATTAATTGATGAGTCTATTAATGCTTTTATGGAAGAAAAAAGTAATAAAAAATTCATTACTAGCTTCAGCTATGATTTAAAAAAAGCCTTCGATTTGGCTAAATAATTAGAATGCAAATTAACCCAAAATGACCCTTCAACCATACGCAGTGCAAAATTTAAAAGGAAGTTTCAAAATTGCTTGGCTCCCTATAAAGAGGTTTTGGAAGAAATGCAATCAAAAACTACAATAGAACGCATAGAAGAAAATTTGGAAAGTGAGGAGGATTTTCCTCCAGTAAGAAAAAAAAAAGTTAGACGGCTAATATTGGAAAGTGATGATGATGTCACCTCACAATAACTCAATTTACAATGTACGGTTTTAATTTTTTGTTGGAAATAATTTTATTTGTGAATTTTATGGATTATGAATTACATATGTACTTGTATTAAATAAATTTAGATTAAATTATCTATATAAATTATTTACTTTTTGACATTTTATGCAATTCATATATGAGTTAATCACGAGTTAACTTAACTATGCATTTAGCGAATGCAGTTTTTATATAGGCTTATTTTTGTAAAATTTATCTATTTCTAGGATTCCATACAACGCGGTACGAATTCATTCAATTCATATTATTTCTGTTTCTTATAACGCGTTTTCCATATAACGAGAAAACAACTTCCATATAACGCGATGTAAGTTAATATGATTTGTCTTATGTTTCTTTATGCTTCTCATAACGCGTTTTCCATATAACGCGGAACGAATTAATCGCGCTATAGGAGAGTTGACTGTAGTTAAAAAAATTATTTTAAAGTTTATTGATTTAATTCATAATACTGTAATACAAAAAAGAGAAATATCAATTTTTCTGTGTTCTGTGTGTCAGGGATTCTGTTGTATCCCTTCGGTACTACCAATTAAACATTCCTTCACTGGGCAGGGGTTACTGTAGTACTGTCATGTATTATAATGTGTTGTCGTGGTTTTGCTGCATATTGTTGTCTTTTGAGCTCAGAATAAATGGAATGAGGCTATGCGGAGTGATTGATTTTCCTATATGTATATCACGAAGTTTAAAAAAAAACAGTTTTTTGGAAGACTCCCTACAATTTTGTCCAATATCGCTCTAAAATGGATCTTTTCCCTTCCATACATATATTCAATTTTTTATAATGTCGTAAAAATTGATTAATGAACGAAGGCTGTAGTGTCCCAACAAACATAACAAACGTAATGAACAAAATCAGCAGCTGTATGGTACACCACCCATCGTTTTGTTAAGGTCCCGAAAAGCTACAAATTAAACGTTATTCACAATTACCGAAATCTTTCACTAAAGTGTCATGGAAACTGCTTGATAACTGTAGATTGTAGTGGTATGGCAATAAAAAGAGTAAAATATGAAACACAAAAGAAAATACGCGAACCGGAAGAAATAAACGGGAAGATGGTAAACAAAACGGCTTGAAACTGATAAAACTCTTTTATAACTATAGGTTCAACAAAATGAATGTCAGGAATCAGGATTAGATTCCTGACATTATAAGTTATTAAAGTTTCCAAAAATCGCACACTTCTAATTTTCACTATCAAAATTTCAATATGCATGCAGCAGTTGTGGCACATAAATTCTAAGCAATCAAGCCTGCACAAATAAATCCCGACGGGAGGGGACGCTGTCATTGGACCTAGAGAGGGTCGCCGTTGAAAAGTTGAGATCGATTTTTTTATGACAGCTTCCACTTCTTCTATTGTTGGGTAAGGGACTAGATCTTCTCACTTAGTGCATCTCCTCACGGAGGAATTGGTCGAATAGGATGAACTTCAACCGTCCTATTCAGTAGGTTTTGTAAGTTCGTTGTTTCCATTTCTGCTGGCTATGGATCTTGGGTGGAAATCTTTTGTCAGATGCCACGCAATGGCAAAGTGCTCTTTCGAATTTTCATTAGCCACATGTTGGTTGATGTTTTTAATACATGCTCTTCATGTGTTCGCGTTTTTTCGAAGAAGTTCTGCTGAGGCTTTTCTGGCGCATAGATAATTAGTTTGGGAGCTTCGGGTGTTCCTTATTAACCATTTTCTCGAAGTTTTTGTCTATGTTCAACGAATAACGATTTGGCGGCAATCATTGTTAAACTATCTGTTGCGTTATTTCGGTGGTCGTTTTCCGATTGTAGTTTGTGCTGCGGATATAATAGTTGATTTAACAGTTTGCCATTATTCTTGTATGTTTAATGGAATCTCACACGGGATGTCATGCTCTTCTATGCAGGGCCGGATAAATCACGGGTAGAATGGAGCGACTGCACCAGGCGCCAAAACAAAAGACGCCAATATTGAGTTTTGTTTTAAATTCGATTAGTTTTTCATTTTGGTTTTTTATAAATGTTGAGGCAAATTAAATATTATTTTTCTATGTAAAAAGCAAAAATTTAGTTTAGTATCAAAATTTGTATATTTGTTTTAATTTTTGATTCACGGGTGTGACAGAATCGCGTACTCATGTCGCTGCTATTGACATACGATTAAACGTGAGATTGTGAGAACGTGAGACCACTGGCAATAGCTGTGAGAATATCTCTATACCAGCCAAGGTGGCATCTTACGGGAGTTGGCAAATTAACTCTATTCACTCAACAGTACTCTCAATTTTATATGCAGTTTTCCTTTTTCTGTTTAACTATATGCGGGCTTTAATTATTAGGGAAGACCCATTGTCACAATTCACCGAATATTTTGCATCCAAATCGAATTCGTCGTTCAGCAAAGATTTTGAATCCCCCATAAAATTTTTTATTCTACGATCGTGCAAAAAGAGACTATTTTTTGCACTATGTATACTGTGCCAAAAATTTAATTTTTTGCACTAGTGCAAAAAGTGCCTTAAGATCGTAGAAAAAATACGTGCAAAAAGCATAATTGTAGAACTAGTTACACAAATAACTATTTTCTTCTAATTGATTCTGCTAATAGTTCATTAAAAGAACGATTTATTTCTTATGCATAAACACATTGATATATCTGACTTTTTATATAATATATTTTAATTAAAAAACAAGGACAGGGACTACATTTTCAAATATTTGGAATGTAGAATTAATTTTGACGAGCTTACACTGATACGTTAGCGATGTTGATTTGATGCTATAAAACTCTACGAGAATTTCAAAATTTTACAACATCAACAAAAACTTTTATAACATGAACTTAACTCCGATAGAAAATTTAAAATCACAGTTAATTTTCAACAGACTGTATCGTTTATTTTGAACTACTATCGCCACCTTTTATACTACCAACGCTACCTTTTTTAAATTAGTAGAAACAATAGCAATCATACTCTACAATATTTTAGAATAGAATTTTAAATTAAACAGCAAAAAATATAATAACACAATCTCCAATCCCAACTAGGTGCGAAATATATTCCTTTTAGTTTGTTTATTTACCTACTCTATCATAACCTGCGTAGTTTTTATTTTATTTTCCTATTAGATAAAATTATTCAGTTTCTTGTCGCATGTTATTCCGTTTTTGTTATCTTCAGACATTTATTTAAGGGTTATTCAGTTATATTGCTTTAGTGGAACCAATTTTCAGAAAGAAAATTGTCAACGAATCTTTTTACATCGCACTCCACAATCGTTACAATATATTAAGAAAATGTGAAATATTTGAATTAAATTCTTATAATTTTTTTTATTTGTTATAATAAATTATTTACTTGGCGATTCTAATGGGCGATGGCTAATGTTTGCTCGAAGAAATGAGCCTCTATATACCTAGCTCTATTTACCTAGCTATATATACCCAGCTCCAAACTTTAATCATTTACGAAGGGACTACGTCCCATGGATGAGGAGTATTCCACCAGCTAGGAGTATTTCCTCAGAGTGGATCAATACCAGGAGTATTCCAACAGATTATTAGCAATCCAATGTTTTTACAAATTAAAAAAAGTTTTTAGCTTTCTATTTTGTTTCTTCATTTTTTTTTTAAAGGCGTTCATGCTCCATGTATGAGCATTGCCAGGGTAATCAGCTTTAAATATTCACCACGGTCATTCGCAACAGCGACATTATTACCATGGCAGTCGATTTGTTTAAGGTCGTTTATTACGTCAGTCTCCCATTGTAGTCGTAGACTACCTCACGGTCGCCCACTCACTGGGGTACTAATGTACATTTTTCTAATCATTCCAGACTGTGAATCGGCTCGAAGAACATGCCCAAACCAACCAATCCTATTAGAACGGATACAACCTATTATATCAGGACCCTCAAGAAGGTCTCTGATCTCAAAGTTATATCGGGTTCTATACTCTCCATCGTCTGTCTTAAGTGGACCAAAAATGTAGCGTAGGATCTTACGCTCAAATACAGATAAATGCGATTCGTCATTTTGTGTAAGGGTCCACGTTTGTGACCCATACATCACAACCGGTCTAATCAATGTCTTGTATAACTTGAGCTTGGTGTTAGTTGATACATACGGTGATCCAAGGAGAGGTTTAATTGAGTAGAAAGTTCGATTACCTGCAGCGATTCGAGCTTTTATATATGTAATTATGCTGTTGTTTGATCAAAGTATTGATCCCAAATATTTAAAAGATTCAGCTCCCTCAATTCGTTCATTGTCGCACATCAAATCTTTCTTCTCTGCCTCTCTTGAAACTATATGTTTGGTTTTATTGTAGTTAATTTGCAGATCAATTTTTCTAGCACCACTCTCAAGCGACTTAAAAGTCTCACTCATAACAGCTTCACTTCGGCCGAGAATGACAACATCATCAGCGTAAGCAATCATCTGTACTGAGTTTATTGACAAGATATTGTTATTAGTCGGTAGTTTCTTTTGACGGAACACACATTCCAAGGCTAAATTAAAAAGTATAGGAGAGATAGCATCACCTTGTCTTAAACCGGAATCTACTTTAAAAAACTTTGATATTTCGTTCTCTACTCTTACACAGCATTGAGAGTTCTGTACTGTGATTTTGCATAGCGATACCAGATACTGTGACAGTGACATATATTCTAAAGGTAGAAACACAACACGGACGATAACGTCGGACGTTAAAAAAAACGTGTTTAATTTCGCTGTTGTAACCACAATAAAGACGTCAGCGTGAAAAGCCGTCAAAAATAAAATTACAAAAACTAAAATCCTTTGTTCTTTGTCAAAATGAATTTCACAAATTTCAATTTTAAAAAAAACTAATTCTTACTAATAAATAAATAATAATAATTTTTCTACTAGTAACTAATTTTGAAAATAAAATACAAAATACAAATTATGAAAATGTATAAATGAGTAAAACCGAACTTTGAGCATAAACTGAAAATTCAGTTGACAACTCAAAAGAAAACGATTACAACCTCAGAATCGCAAAAAACATCAGAAAATCATATTTTTCAGCTGGCGGCACTGTCACAATAACATTAAAAACAACCCTTGCAGCCAAATAAAAATAAAATTGATATCTGGAAATAACCATCGCCAGCGATAAATTAGAAATAAGGTAGAAACACAACACGGACGATAACGTCGGA
Source organism: Diogma glabrata (assembly GCA_963693315.1). Taxonomy (NCBI): domain Eukaryota; kingdom Metazoa; phylum Arthropoda; class Insecta; order Diptera; family Cylindrotomidae; genus Diogma; species Diogma glabrata. The sequence goes on from OY856186.1 coordinate 424,489,752, forward strand.
CGATAAAAAAAAACGTCTACAATTTCGATATTGTAACCACAACAAAGGCGTTAGCGTGAAAAGCTGTCAAAAATAAAATTGCATAAACTAAAATACTTTGTTCTTTGCCAAAACAATTCACATATGTGTGTGCTATCTTGAACCTAACATAAATATCGGTAAGATGGAGCAACATCTTAAGCAAATAGAAGCAGTTAATATTCAGTTTCCCGATGACAGAATTATTTTGCTAGGAGATTATAACATCCCAAATCTGTTTGATGCCAATGGTATTGTATCTACAGGCTTCAATAAAAAGAGTTCGCTTTTCCTGGAAACTTTAAACTTTTGTGGATTTGATCAATTTTCATCTGTTTTAAACAAAAACCACCGTATATTGGACTTTATCTGCAGCAACTTTGAATTGGATGTTTCGAAAAGTGCAAACAAACTGGTTGAAGAAGATCCACACCATCCACCGTTAGATGTAAGTTTTTTAATATCAACAAATTTTCAGTCTAGTTTTATTGACACAACCAAAAAATATAATTTTAATAATTTTGATTTTAGTTTAGTAAATGATTTTTTAGATTCCTATGATTTTAATTCAATTTTTACTACCGTTTGTGACGTTCAATCTAAAATTTGTAATATTAATAATTGTTATATCGATTCATTTATTTTAAACAATATAAACCTTGATGATTCTATTTCAAAATTATACAAGCTTATTTTCCATATCTTAGATGAATTTGTACCAGTTATGAAGTTAAAACCATTAAAACATTTTCCTGTGTGGTTCTCTAAAGAAACCATTTCAATATATAAGACCAAAATAAAGTTGCACAAAAAATGTAAAAGGTTTGGTTGTCCTGTTGATCTATCTAACTTCTCGAAAGCCAGACGCGAATTGAAGCACCGAATCAAAATTGACTATGAAATATATATAATTAAAACTCAAAATAGTATTTGTTCTAGTTCTAAGTACCTCTGGAAACATGTCAACAATAAAAGAAAGGCTACTTCACAATACCCATCATTGATGGTGTATAATAAAACAAAATTAGAAAATAAACTCGATATTGTCGATGGATTTGCTGAATTTTTTAAAACAAATTTTTCCAATAGTACTTCGTGTAAGATCCCTACTGTAAAAGCTGATGCTTTGAATGTTCATTTGTCAGACATTCGTATTACACCCAACGAAGTTTTCCGTGAACTGATTAATTTAGATATAAGTAAAAATCCCGGTTCCGATAACATCCCCATTACTTTCTTAAGACATTGTGCATTGAACTTAACGAATCCATTGACAATCTTATTCAATGCCTCACTTCATCAAGGGATTTTTCCACGAAAATGGAAAGAATCACTTATAACTCCGGTTCACAAAAAAGGACCAAAAAATAACATTGAAAATTATCGTCCAATTTCAATCATTTCACCAATCCCCAAACTTTTTGAGAGATTAATAGCACATAAACTTACGCCAGTTTTTCGGGAGTTTATCATAAACGAACAGCATGGGTTTGTGAAAGGCAAATCGATTGATACCAATCTGTGCTTGTTTTCTGAATTTGTCGTCAATGCTCTTAATAAAAGAACACAGGTTGATGTGATTTATACCGACTTTGCCAAGGCGTTTGACCGAGTTTGTCATAACACTTTAATTTGTAAACTTAAAAACCTTGGCTTTGATGGTTCAATATTGAAGTGGATTGATAGTTACATAAGATCTCGCTGTCAACAGGTATGCATTAAGGGATGTGTTTCGAAGAAAATACAAGTAACATCCGGAGTGCCACAAGGTTCTCATCTTGGGCCGTTGCTTTTTATATTGTTTCTCAATGATATTGGCAATTGCTTTGAAAATAGCTCTTTTCTTCTTTTCGCTGATGATATCAAAATATTTCGAAAAATAAAATCAAAACAAGATAGTGTACTTCTACAAAATGATTTATCGAGGTTTGAAGATTATTGCAAACTTAATAACCTTTCTTTAAATACACAAAAATGTTTTTCAATGCCTGTGTTCGGTCAAAAGAAGATAACATTGGTAAACGAATACTTTATAAATGGTACAAGATTTGAAATAGTCAATCAAATGAACGATCTAGGTATAACATTTACATCAACATTTTCTTTTTCCGAACATATCAAAGACTTAAGCAATAGAATGTACAGAATTCTTGGATTTGTGCTGCGAACTTGTAATGATTTCTTCTCTCTCCGCACTATTCTGTTGTTATACAAGAGTTTAGTTCGATGTCATTTTGACTTTGGCTCCCTTATTTGGTTTCCTTATCACGCAAAATATATTGCACTACTTGAACGAATTCAAAAAAAGTTTGTCAGATACTTATTTTATCGTGGCTTTCTGCATGGCATCTCATACAATTTTAACTATCAAGTTTCATACAATTTTAACTATCAAGCTCTAAGCTGGAAAAATTCATTGTAAGAAGAACCCGTTTTGATTTGATCTTTGTATACAAGCTATTCAATTCACTAATTGACTGTTCTGAATTGTTATCAAAATTCAATTTCAATGTTCCTTGTCGTAACAACAGGATATCCAAAACTTTTTATGTTTCTGCCAGTAAATCTAATTTCAAATTTTTAAGTATATCAAATAGATTAATGGCGCAGTGCAATAAATTCATCGAAATTGATATTTTTAATATAGCAAAATTAAATGATTTTAAAAAAATAAGCTTGTTGACCAACCAAGTCCTCATTCCTTCACCCATACTATGATTCATTTGATAATGTAAAATAGTATAAAATAATATATAATAGAATAAAATAAAATATAAAAGCAAAAAAAAAAAAAAAAAAAAAAACTATAACAATAACAAAATATAATTAATCAATATGCATAACAGATATAAACTAACCAATATATAATAAGAAATTTACTAAATAGAATAAAATTAAATAAACAAAACAAGGTAAAAAAGATAAAAAACAAATAGTAATAATAGTAACAATATAATATTAAAACTAACTAATATATAACAAAAAATTAAATTATACATATTGCATAAATTGGATTGTAATCCGTCTTGTAATCGTCTTAAAATAAAATAAAATAAAATAAAATGAATTTCACAAATTTCAATTTTAAAAATAACTAATTTTTACTAATAAATAAATAATAATAATTTTTCTACTAATAACTAATTTTAAAAATAAAATACAAATTGCAAGTTATGTAAATATATAAATGAATAAAACCGAACTTTGAACATAAACTGAAAATTCAGTTGACAACTCAAAACAAAACGATTACAACCTCAGAAACTCGAAAAACATCAGAAAATCATATTTTTCAGTTGGCGGCACTGTCACAATAACATTAAAAACTACCCTTGCAGCCAAATAAAAATAAAATTGACATCTGGCAATAATCATCGCTGACGATAAATTAGAAATAGAATCTAAATTTTCTCCGACGAAAAAAACTTTTTCGTTTATCGCTGTAGTTGTGTTTGAAATGTATGTATCCTGTGTATTCTAATGTTACTAACGTCGTCGTCGGACAATTTCGCCCGTGTTGTGTTTCTAGCTATAGAATCTAAATTTTCTCCGACGAAAAAAACTTTTTCGTTTATCGCTGTAGTTGTCTTTGAAATGTATGTATTCTGTGTATTCTAATGTTACTAACGTCGTCGTTGGACGATTTCGCCCGTGTTGTGTTTCTAGCTTAATTGTTATTACACAACACATTTGGTATTAAAACAAGTGCTGCATTTTTTAAAAATATATTATCTTAAAATATAATTAAATTTGAAGACGCCATTTACCTAATCAGCACCCGTCGCTAAAATACCTTGATCCGGCACTACTTCTATGCTTTGCGTAATAATTTGATGATATCTATTCAACGTTTCGGTATGTTTACAGCCACTCTCTGGCCATCTTAGTTCTTGTAATGCCACTATATGCAGTGTGTACCTATAGACTTAGCTTATGAGTTTTAATAGATCGCCTGGTCTTCTAAGGCTTAGCACATTTCAGGTTCCCATTTTTAAATCGTAGTCCTGGTACAATTTCCGAGGTGATTCTTGTAATTAGTGCGAGATAATCCGAGACCAGTGTACAGAGTGCATAACGAATTAACGTGCAACTTTTTATGGAAATAGGGAGTTAGCTCTTCACCCAACCCAAACTTTGGAGAATGGGTTCGTCCTGATGTTCAGGTTCTCATAAAAACCGTTTTATACGTTTATATAGGGAGCCGCTTAATTGGTTTTAAGGCACCACTGGCCCGCCGTTGTGTAGAATCATTGAATTTAAGCAGTATTAACTCTGCCCTTCTCAACTACACCATCCTAATTCTGTCAGGGTCACTCAGGTAGCACGGCGTGGACACAGAATTTCGAATTTCCCCTACCCTTTTACGGATTTTCTCTACCTTTATCTTTTACTCCCTAGGGAGGAAATAATGCAATTCGCTCCCCTAAATGAAGGAACCGAACTTTATACAAAAAGTACAAACGGTTGTAATAGAATTGTTTCAGTCGTAGAAATTATTCTTTTAAACGAAATTCAAACACTTAACCAATGGCATCCCAAATTGCCACATACACCTAATTTCACTAGCTTTATTTGCACAATTTTCAACTGTTATATTTTATAAATACAACACATGCATATTGCACAATCATAATTTATTACAATAAATATTTCATCATTTTTATTATTAAATACTTACGTCATGTAAACATACTCGTGTTAAGTGTGGCTGCAATTTTAATTAACAAAAATATGGAGGGGCTGAAATCTTAAGCTCTGAGATATCAAGACTTCGGTTTTGGTTAAGGATTTTGATATAGTTTTCGGCATAAAACTTTTATGAGGACATGGTTTTTAGTTTTGGGCAGCGATGTATATCAAACATAACTCTTTATGTTTGATATACATGCAATAACTCTGTTAAAGTACAAGTATTTTTTTATCTCTGTTTAGAAATTTATTACAAAACTAACACGAAACATCAATACGTTGCCGGAAAATTATAACAGATCATAATTAACATAATTTAGTGAAAAGATGATACACTCAGCAAACTACTCAAAAATCTCTCCATTTAGCGTTTCGAGAAAATATTACAAAATCACAAATTCATATTTCTTTCAAAATTCCAAAAATATTGTAAAAATTAAATAAAATCAAACTTTTTTCAAAATTCTAAAAATATTCCAAAAATTATAACAATATCAAATAAACAAAAGTTTTCAAAAATTCTGACAATATTGCAAAAATTATAACAAAATCAAAAATCGAAACTATTTTCAAAATTTGAAAAATATTCCAAATATTAGAATAAAATCAAATATTTAAACTTTTTCTAAATTCTAATAATATTCTAAAAATTCTTAAAAGTTCAAACTTTTTCCAAAGTTTTAAAAATATTGCAAAAATTATAACAATATCAAAAATTGAAACTTTTTTCTAAATTCCAAAAATTATAATAAAATCAAAAATTTTAAATTTTTCAAAATTCTAAAAATATTCCAAAAATTCTTACAAAATCAAAACATGAAAGTTTTTTCAAAATTCTAAAAATATTGCAAAAATTATAACTAAATCAAAAATTAAAACTTTTTCCGAAATTCTAAAAATATTGCAAAAATTATTACAAAATCAAAAATACAAACTTTTTTCAAAATTCCAAAAATATTTTAAAAACTATAACAAATTCAAAAATTTCCATGTCACATTTAAGTCATATAACAGCTAAATTTTTTTTTCCAAAAGGTTGGCTAAAAAATAAATGAAATCATTTTTTGATATCCTTGACAATATTTTTTTGACCAACTTATAATGCAATAAAATTCTCAATATTTCATTTCATACAAATAACAAATTTTATAATTTTCTAAAAAATATATGAAAATCATTCTTTTGACACACTTGACATTATCTTTTTGACAAACTTATAATGCCATAATTCTCTATATTATAATAATAATAAAATTTCATGTCATACAAATAATTAATTTTATTTTTTCCAAAAAATTGGGCAAAAACTAAATAAACCGAAGTAAAATCTTTCTTTTGACACACTTGACAACACTTTTTTGACAAACTTATAATGCAATAATCTAGTTTTTGGTCTCACATACCAATCCCGTTCATCAAGATTTCTTCAAATTCAATGTTTCACATTCGTAATCACTTAAAATGAACGTTTTTTAAGTAAAATATATGCGAATTTCCTTGTTTTGACACACTTTACGATTTTTTGACACACTTTCGGAACAGTTATCGAACACATCGTCCTTTCGGCTCTTCCCATTGAGTAAACCTATTTTTAGAAAAAAAATTTGAAATCCGTCCAGCGGTTTTCTAGATTTCGTCGGTTGTGACGCTCATACATTTTTTTTTTTGCTCTTTTATAATCAGTAGGTCCTAAAACGTCGAGAAATGCCAAAAAAAGAGGGGGTAAGAATTTCACTTTTGGCTCATGAATGCAATACTTGGGTGTTTTCAAAACCGAAGTAAAAAGTCTTAATTTGTTCATTCCAAATGCAAGTGCATACTTAATCCCAAACCGGTTTTCTATGACCTTCTAACCTTCCATTTTTGCCCAACTTTCATTTCAATTGGTAAAAATAATTCAACAAGCTGTTTCTAGTATTCGCAATAATTATAATACTTATTACTTACATTTCGGATTAAATTTAGACTTTAAACAATTGATGTATAAACTCAATCTATTTATTTAAAAATCTAAATAGTAAATCGTAGTTCATGTATCAAAATCAGTTGTTCGCTACGGTTCGAACTGTATACAAATAAATTAATTTAAACTGCCATCTGTTTTTAAACATAATAGTCTTATCAGCTGTTCCGTTTGTTTTAAAGTATTTGTATTTTTATTCTAATTTTATATTCAGTTCGCTGATCGCTCACACACTACACTACATCTTTTATTGATGTAATGTTGTAGTTTGTTTTCATCTGTCAATTGTCATAGAATAAGACTACTGTTTTTGTTTTCCATTTATTATCTTTTAAAATAAATTATTCTACAATTTTATTTATTAAAAATAATAATTAAAGTTCTTTTAATATATTTGTGTTATAACTTAAAAACTGAAATAAATCAAAATGATTCTAATCAAGTTTCAGAATAATCGGAATGTCGACGGTTTGGTCGACTAGTACAACTGGATTGGATACAGTTCTAGCTACATTAGGAACAACATATAATCCTATAACACAACAACTAAATGGTTTATCATTACAACATAATAATTATCATAATCACAATTATTCGCAACATTCCAATAATACATCGACCAGTGTTTCGAATAGAAGCAGTAATAATAATAATAATTATTATAACCCAACATTTTCACATCCTAAGGTAAGATTCTTTTGTGTTATCGTTTAATTTAATTTTATCTTTTATTTACTTTCAACAACTAATAAAATTTTATAAGTTCGATTATTTTCTTAAGATTTTTATTCAAGAACAACGCCGACACTCAATAACAACATACGGTATGGAATAAAATAAATAATAAATATTATCATGGACAAATATTCACAAAAATAGCATTAGTATAAGTAAGTTACTCTACAAAGAAAAATGTTAGTACTTCTCTCTCATTAAATCTCGGTGTGTTTATTTTTGTTTTGTTTTGAATTGAAAGGTTAGAAATCAGTGGTGTGCAACTGAGTGTGTGTCTCAAATATCAATCATACGTTCAGTTTCACGTATTGCCATTGTTGGATATGTATTTTATTAAATTGAGAATCGGGTTGACTATGCTGTGCTCAAATGATGGTTTATTTAAGTACAAATTCACCTTTTTCTTTCACACCAATTAAATTGTAATACCGGGCATGAACAGAGAGATATAAGTAATATAATTTCATGTTCAACTTATAATATAATAAGCAACTTGTAATATAATTTCATGTTCAACTATTACTAAATGCTAAGAAGAGACAAGCTATATGTTCAGTTCACAGAAGGGTAGATTTGAACTTAATGATACTGATTTATTCATACCAAGAATTAGCTTTACCAAAACTGTTAAAGACTTGGGATTGATTCTAGATAATAATTTGGATTGGACTACACATGTAAACACAATAACGCAGAGAATGTTCTTTAGTCTCAGAGTGCAACTCCTCTAAGCTTGAAGAAATTAGATTCCTACTTAAGAACAACTGTCTTGATCTGGTGGGTGTCTCTGAGACCTGGTTCAAGCAGTACACTTCCAGCACTGCAATCGCCATTGATGGTTATCGTATACATCGCCTAGACATGCCTAGAAGGAGGGGTGGTGGTGTTGCACTCTATGTCAGTAACAAGCTTAAATCTAAAGTCATTCATACACTATCTGAGTCCGACGCCGAAGCAATATTTGTTCTAGTAACAGTTGGATCGCTGTCCCTTCTTACAATCGTTTCTTATCTGCCAACGGGCAGTACCGAGTTGCTGGAAGTGGCTATTGCTGAGGTTGCTATTAGCTACCGTAATGTTGTGGTCATAGGTGACTTTAATATCAATCTTCTGTCTTCCCAATCACTGACCACTTGTAATGGCTTTGCTGACAGGCTGGGACTCGCTATAGTATCTAACAACTGTACTACGCACCATGCTCTTTCCTTTCTACTTCAGGCTCAGAGTAACTTGAATGTCATTTCTGGTTCTTGTATTGATTTTTTCTTGGTGAGTGATGTCTCCCTAGTTAGAGCTCAAAATCAACTCTGAATCCCTGGGATCTCGCATCACGTGTTTATACTTATGTCTTTTGGGATCTCCAAAGTACCCCAAACCTCCTATATATGTGTTCCTGACTTTGGTAGGGTCGATATGGTAGGCTTGCTATCTTTTTTAAATACAGTTGATTTTTCCCCTATCTACTTTCATACTGACATTGATGTAAAGCTGAATTGTCTGAATGAGGGTATTTGCCAAGCTATTGATAAGTTTCTAGCATATAAGCGGATTCTGAGTAATAAAGTTTCCACCATTCATCTGTCTCCTGAAATGCTAAAGGTGAGGTCTATTCGAGATTCCGTCTATCGTAAGTTTCTTAGAGATGGTACTGGTGATAATTGGGATGTCTTTCGCTTGCACCGAAACAAGTTTATGGCTATGGTGCGTAGAGCTAAGCTGGATTATGGTGACAGAATATTCAAAGAAGTCTACTCCTCAACAGATCAGACCGTTCAGACCAAATGGAAGCCTCCTCCCTAAGTGAAGCAGAGCTCAATAGCATTAAGCGAACCTTCGTCAAACCTAACAGCTTTCCTGCTCTTGACCGGTCTAATTTTGATCTGCCTGAGGATGTGAAGGCCTTCTCCTTTCGTTCTGTCTCGTGTGATGAGCTATGGCTAACATTCCAATCAATTAATTCCAACTCAGTTGGATTGGACAATATTCCTCTGAAGTTCCTGAACCTTATCCTTCCATCTCTTTTTCCCCATATCCTGCATCTGGTTAATTACGCCATTATGGTGGCGTGTTTTCCTGTGGCGTGGAAACTTGCAAAAATTCTGCCTATTCCAAAAAAGAGTAGTGTTGATTTTCGTCCTATCAGCATTCTGCCTGTCCTGTCGAAAGTCTTCGAGAAGCTTATATCCAACTGTCTGATCATGTAACCAAACTTGAATTGATCTTTCATAGACAGTCAGGCTTTCGTAAACATCATAGTACTACATCCATTCTGTTGGACGTCTCTGATCAGATAAGATGCAATATTGGCAGGAAACTGCTTTCGATTCTTCTGTTTCTGGACTTCAGCACGGCCTTTGACTCCGTGGATCATTCTCTGTTGGCCTCCAAACTCAAGTCCCAGTTTTTGCTTTCGTCTTCAGCTTGCTCTCTACTTGCACCTACTCTGACGGTAAGTTTTCCGATCTATTGCCTATTAATAAGGGAATTCCTCAGGGTTCGATTCTGGGCCCCTTGCTCTTTTCTCTCTTTATCAACGACATTGCTTTGTCCTGCTCGTTTGTCGTTTGTCATACACCAAAGAGGTGTATATTTGCAGATGATGTTCAGATCATTCATGCGGGGCCACGGTCAAGTCTGAATGACTGTATTAAGGAGGTGAATCTTGATCTTAAGTCCATCTCTGAGTGGGCTCGTGTTAACCGTTTGGTACTGAATCCAGCGAAATCACAAGAAATGCTTTTTAACTCCAATCCAGCCATTTTTAAAAATCATATGGAACTTAGACTGGATGGCAATGCTATCTCCTTTGCTAGTCAAGCTAAAAATCTAGGGATTGTTTATGACGACAAGCTAAGCTGGAGCCCGCAAGTCAATGTCCTTGCTGGAAAGATCTTTTCCATCATAAGGAGATTCGTTCTCTAAACAACTTTCTTCCTCTACACATCCGGAAGCAACTAGTGCTATCACTTATACTTCCGCTCATCGACTACGGTATTGAGGTCTTTTCGGGGTGCTCAGATGAAACCTATACTCAGGAGAGCCTTCAAATCTGGGTGGTTATTTTGTAGCGTTATCTCACTAGGTGAGATAAATAGTGAGTTAAAAAAATTATGTTTAAATGATTTCTTTTATCTAATTTAATCGATCAAAGACAAATATTTTATCTCATTTTTATCTCACCTAGTGAGATAACACTACAAAATAACCACCCCAATTAGTATTGTAATTTTACCAATTAGTATTGTAATTCAAACCTATTATATTTACTTATTATGCTGCAAATCATTTTATATTGATGAGTCTATATTTATTATGGTTATCTTATTTTTATGTTTATTTTCGTAGGTATTTTCGCGGTTTTGTAAAAATATCCAATCAAATGCTGATGTGTGAATCTAATATACTGAACAAAATTTTGTTCTAAACTAATTTAGTTTTTAGTTCGTTTCTAATAAAAATGCTTCATTAAACTTCTTGTTGTTTTCATTCATTTTCTTACTCGCACTTTAATATTTGTGCTTTACAAAAGTTTGCAATTGTTTGATTTTTACTGTTTTCCTAACCAAACATTTACCAATTTGTTTTGAATCTAACATCTTATTAACCTTGTGCTCTTTACATAATACAATTTTTAAAATTTATCTCATAATCTAACAATAAAAATGTATGTGTTATGATAAGTCAAGTTCTTCAGTTAACATTAAAAAACTATTAAAGTAAGTAATCAATAGAACACTCTATGTGTTGGTGCATACAATATTCTATTATATATTAATAAAAATTTGTTACTGTGATTAGCTAATATTATTCCTGTTTTAATCATTCGGCTACAATTATGTGTTGTTACGAAAATAATATATTATTTTTATTTTATAATTTGAGGGTAGTTGAAAATTAATAGTTTTTGGTTTTATGTGGCATGCAGGAACGTGGCTAAAGTTATGAACTTCATATATTCATATGCACTGACTGCAGTGGTATAATCTCCATATCATTCGATTTTTTTAAGTTAAGTTTATCATTAAATGAGTTTTGAACTTACTGTACCACTTTGTAGTCTACTTTGCGGTTTCTTTTCTCTGGATGTGTGTCACTCATATATTACCAACGATCAATCTGGTTCATATCTTGTTTAACTAGAAGGTTTATGTATCTGTTTGCATTCTGTTTTTTAATTTAAACCTGGTTTAAACTCAATGCGTTTTTGCCTACCATATTTTGCAAAATTGTTGCATGCGTCACTAACATTTTGAATAACAGAATTCATCTTCGTTCTGGTACCCCGATTCCGTACATCGTCAAATAGGCATTGAAAAAAACGACGAAAGCGACGAATTACTTCGGTTTTGAAAAAACCAAAGTATTGAATTCATGAGCAAAAAGTGAAATTCTTACCCCCACTTTTTTTTGGCATTTCTCGACGTTTGAGGACCTACTGATTCGAAAAAAGCCGTATGTATGTCTGTCTGCCGGCCGTCATTACCTACGAAATCTAGAAAACCGCTAAAGGGATTTCAAAAATTTTTTTTTCGGAAGTGTGTCAAAAAAATCATTAAGTGTGTCAAGAATAGCAAATTTTCATATTTTTGGCCGAGCTGTCTATTTTCTTTCCATAATCTCTCTGTTGCTGCAATTCTTTCAAAAACGGTACCCACCTTGCGCAAAATAAAAAAAAAATTTAATGTACATACATCAGTGCTCCAATGTACGTGCGCCGAAATGCGAAAAAGTTATTTGTTTTGTTATCGATATCTTTCTTAATTTTTGAGCTCGTAGGTTCTCTAAAAACAATTTTGTGTGAAATCGGAATTTTAAGCTATAAAACCGTAAAATAGTTATTTTCCTAACAAGTGCGCGAAGTTGGTGATTCCGAAATGAAAGCAGGATGTTTTGGTACCTGCTTGAGGTAGGCGATAAGTAAGCGACGCTTGGACAATCAAGTTGATTTTTATTTTTACATCACCACAATTTTAAATTGTGTGAAGTAATGCAATCTATCGAGAAAAAAAATCTTACATACCCCAAATTTTGTTTTTTCTTTTGTTTTGGACCATTCTCTATCTAAATAGCCAATAAAAATTTTGGTGTACGTCTGTGGGTGCGTGGGTGACCTTTCTGCATAGGATCTTGATGAAACTTTGGAAAATGATACAGGTTCACTTGAAAATGGAAGATCTGGATTCATTTCAAATTTGGACAAAATGGCGTTGGTCTCCCGAACACCTCTAAGTTTAAATCTTGAATAACTTCTAATCCCGGACTATGATCTTATTGAAACTTAGTATATAAGGTTTTAGTACAGTTTCCAATATTTCTGCCAACTTCCAACTACCAACCAACTTCTAGTTTGTCACTTCCGGTTAAAACATTTTTTTTCCAGGTGTTTATTCCTACTATAGCCTACCGCCTACAATTACCGATCGATTTTCATGAAACGTTGGTAAAAGCTTTCAAATAACATGAAAAAAATTTTATCAGCTTTTGGAGTGCATTGAATAAAGGGTTTGGGGGTCGACCCTACAACAGATGGTTTTTTTCACAATGTTTTTATGTCTGTTGGGAGCATAAAACATTCATTCGTGAATGAATTTTGATGACACTTTGAAAAAAGATGCAAACATGTATGTACAAGAAGAAACTAATCAGTTTTTAAGCGATAGTGAACAAAATGGTGTGGGGTCCCTGGAGTACCTGTTTTTTTGAAAGCTCTATAACGTCTGTACCTGGTAATCGAATTGGATGAAACTTGGTACATGAGTATTTAGTACGATTCACAATAATTCTGCATCCCAACTTCCGGTTTTTCACTTCCGGTAAAAAAATTTTTTTGAATTTTTTCAGTGTCTTTATGCACACTACAGCCTACAATAATGAAGTGATTATGATGGAACTTATAGAAAATGTTCCAATTAGTGTGAGAAAATAGTTATCATCTTTTGTGACACATTGATCAATGTGGCGGGGGTCTACCATACAAATGATATAATTGAATTGATTTTTACACTCTGTTTTTAAAGTTTGTTGGGAGCATACAGAGTTCATTCATTAATTTATTTTAATGACATTTTGAAAAAGATGGAGACTTAAATAATAAATAACGAAAACTGATTTGTTTTTGGACAATATTGGGATAAGTGGTGTGGGGCCTCCCGAACACCTGTTTACTGTGTCACCATTTTTTCAATGTTTGTTGGGAGCACACAGCATTCGTTCGTTAACGAACTTTGATGACACTTTGGAACAAGATGCAAACATGTATGGCATAGAACTGATTAGTTTTTGAGCGATAGTGAACAAAGTGGTGGAGGTCTCCCATACACCTGTTTTTTTAAAGCTCAATAACGCCGAATCGAATTAGGTGAAACTTGGTACATGAGCATTTAGTACGGTTCACAACAGTTCTGCATCCCAACTTCCGGTTTTTCACTTCGGTAAAATTTTTTTTTTGTAAATTTTCTATTTTTTTCAGTGTGTTTATGCACACTACAGTCTGCAATAATGAAGTGATTATGATGAAACTTATGGAAAAGTTTCCAATTAGTGTGAAAAGATAATTACCATCTTTTGGGACACATTGATCAAAGTTACGGGGGGTCTACCATACAACTGCTGAGTGCTGACTTTTCACACTTTGTTTTTAAAGTTTGTTGGGAGCATACAGACTTCATTCATTAATCAATTTCAATGACATTTTGGAAAAAGATCGAGACTTAAATGACAAAGAACTGATTAGTTTTAGGACAATATTGGGATAAATGGTGTGGGGACTCCCGAACCCATTTTTTCAATGTTTGTTGGGAGCACACAGCATTCGTTCGTGAACGAATTTTGATGACACTTTGGAAAAAGATGCAAACATGTATGGCAAGGAACTGATTAGGTTTTGAGCGATAGTGAACAAAGTGGTGAGGGGTGTTCCATACACCTGTTTTTTTGAAAGCTCAATAGCATCTGTACATGATAATCGAATTGGATGAAACTTGGTACATGACTTGGTACGGTTCACAACAATTCTGAATCCCACTTCCGGTTTTTCACTTCCGGTAAAAAATGTTTTTTGTAAATTTTCAATTTTTTTCAGTGTGTTTATGCACACTACAGCCTACAATAATTAAGTGATTATGATGAAACTTATAGGAAAGGTTCCAATTAGTGTGAGAAGATAATTACCATCTTTTGGGACACATTGATCAATGTGGCGGGGGGTCTACAATACAACTGCTTGCTTTTTCACCCTTTGTTTTTAAAGTTTGTTGGGAGCATACAGACAAAATTTTTTTTTACTCTTTCTCGTACAACAGAATTTGTTTGTTGGGATACTACTGCTTTCTTTAATATTTTTATAATTAGCACTACGCGAAACCTATAACATTGGTTAGCTTTTAATTAAAGTATTTGATGGATATTAGCTCATCATATATCCAGAACACTATGTTTCCAGAGCTGTGGTGAAGTCAGCCTATGCATCAGCGTCGCAATATTTTTTTTTTTTGAGAATATCTTTTACAAAAAATTATTTTTAAGTTAGAATGAAAATTAATAAAATTTTGTGGAATTATCGTTTATGTGGTGTTTGACAGTCATCGTGGTCCACTGGAATCTGTATCTATAAAGATTGTGTAATATTGAACAATTGTTTACCGAACCTTTTCCATAGTGGAACTCCCGGTACTACAACATATTTTGAAAATGAAGTTATAGGAACTAATGAAGAAAATAGTGTAGACGATTTGAATTGCCGATTAATTGGATCTTTTATACGTGTTTTGCAAATTAAGATAATAGAGTGGAGTATTTATCAAGATTGGCCTTTGCTAATAATTGTGATGTTCTTTTACTCCAAGAGACTCATGCCCGGGATGAAGAACAATTTTAGAGATATGGTTTGATTAAAAAATTTATATATGTTGATTCTATTCATCATGGAATTGCCACTTTTGTTCGTTCTTCTCTCGTGGAAGATTGTTCAACTGTTTTAAGACTTGTTGATGGTTCCATTGAATATATAGCAATCAAGTTAGGTAATTTGATAATTTTAAATATATATAAGCCTCCAGTTATTCATTGGTTACCATCGTTGACTGTTTTTGATCACCCTTCTATTTATATGGGTGATTTCAACAGTCATCACAATTTGTGGGGATATAATAAAAACGGATAATAATGAAAACGGAGAATTTTTTCTTGATTGGAGTTTACAAAATAAACAACTTTTAGTTTATAATTGGAAAGATAATCCTACGTTTCATTCTGGTCGTTGGAATCTTTAAAGAAGAAATTTTCTCAACCGTTTTCCTTGTAGTCAACATCGTTGTGTTGTTTTGGACATTGGAATAAAAATTCCTATAATTTATTCATTGGAAATTCCTCTATGGAATTTCAGAAAAGCAAATTGGATTAGTTTTGGTGATGCAATTGATATGAATTGTCGCTGGATCTCTCCTATTATTGGAAATTATATCCGTTTTGTATCTATGACAATATCTTCTGCAAAAAAGCTCATTTCTAGAGGTTTTCGAAAAACATATATCCCTAGTTGGGACGAAGATTGTAATCACCTGTGGCAACAATATCAATCAACTGAAGATTCAGAAATTGGAGATCAATTAATGGATAAATTAAATCACTCGTAAAGAAAATTGGATTTATCTGGTTGAAAAAATGGATTTCCAACATTCGAGTTGGGTTTTTCTTAAAAAAGTAGGTGAATCTAAAAGTAAGACTAATAAAAATATTGATCCGTTACATCCAAAGGAAATCGCATCAAGATTGATTCAAAGCTCGAAGTGTCCTGTGTATAAAGCAAGAATTCGCAAAATAAAAAATCGATCACGTCGTGCTAAGAAGAAAATTGTTGACTCTGCATTTGCTGATCCGATTATAAAAGATGAAATAGATGTTATAATATCTACTCTTAAATCTGGAAAAGCATGTGGTGTCGATGAAATGTTCCCCGAATTCTTTATTCATATGAAAAAAAATGCTAGAATTTGGTTGTTCAAACTTTTTCAAATTGTTTGGATTGTGGTTTGATTTCGAATATTTGGTATATTCGAATAGAATTGCTAATACTTTAGTTACCAAATATTACGGTAACTAAAGTATCAACAATTCTGAAACCAGGTAAAGATTAAAATCGTCCTGAGAATTATCGTCCAATTTCTTTGTTGTGTGTTGCATATAAATTATTTGACCGTATTATTTATAACAGAATATCTACCACAATTGACGAAAAAATTCCTATTGAACAAGCTGGTTTTCGTCCAAATAGAAGTTACTGTGGTCAAGTTTTATTACTAGTATAGTAGTAACATATATTGAAGCGGGGATTCAAGATAAGAAGCAAACAGCAATGGTATTCGTTGATTTAAGGGCAGCGTATGATACAGTTTGGAAACATGGACTGTTATTAAAACTGTGCTCTGTGATCAAATGTAGAAAAACTATAAATATTATATCGGTTTGTTGTCGAATCGTAATTTTTTTTTGTATTTATCAAATCTACAAAGCAGGACTCGTTCTATAAAAATGATCTTCCTCAGAGTTCAGTCCTTACTCCTTGCTTCTATCCTGTTTAATCTTTATACGTCGGATTTACCACAAGCAATCTGTCGAAAATTTATATATGCGGATATATGCGGTAAAACGAAAGTTGCAGTGTTATCTACTCATCGTGCTAATAATCAACTTAATGTACTAATGGATGGACATTTGGTTAGTTCTAATCCAACACCTAAATATCTTGGAGTTACTTTGGATAGATCACTTACTTTTAGAAAAAAGGGGTAAAAATTGGTTCAAAAAATCAAATCTCGTATTAATATTATTCAAAAATTATCAGGAACTCGATGGGGAGCTAATGGAAGAACGTTGAGGATATCAGCTCTAGCATTAATGTATTCTACAGCAGAACCTGTTTTCAATCACATAGTGTTCATCCTCGTATTATTGATATCCAACTTAATTGTATGAGAATAATTTTCAGAACTTTGCGAACTACTGCTCTTCAATGGCTTCCTATTTTATCGAATATCGCCCCGCCAGCATTATGAAGAGAAAAGTCTGTGGTTAACACTAAGACGAAATTGAATAAAAATGATATACTGCCTATCCACTCGGATTTAATGAATAGAGGACGAAATCGTTTGTTATCTCGTAGCCCACATTGGATAAAGATTGCATCTATTGAAAATATTGATGGATATTCAATTAATATAATCAATGGCAAATATTACACAACAATTCGGATTTTACCAATAAAGAACTCATATCTAAACCATTCGTTGAAGTTTCCGGAATATCTGATTCTCGGAGACATTGGATTACTATAAACCGTATTAGAGTAAATCATGGTGCTACAAATGCCGAGATTAACATGTTCAATAATGAAGTCTCACCATCCTGTGATTGTGGCAATATATCACAAACAGTAAGGCATATATACTCTGAATGTCCGATTAGACGTATTTTTTCCGTGGTTGAAAAAAGCTGATGTTGAGTCATAGCCACTGAAGGCGCGTAAAACCAAAATGTAACCATATGAATTTTTGAAATCTTCTACTATACTCTTTTACTCTTCTACTGTTCGCTGAATTCAATTCAAGAAATGTTTCTTCCGTTAGTTTCCCGTTCTTTCGAATGGAGTTTTTTGGAAAAAAATAAATTAAAAAAGTTATTTGCAAAACAAACTATTAACGAAAAACTACTAAAAAAATCAAAATTTTCAGAAAAACTATGCCTACAATTGTGTATTTTACAAAATTTTGCATATAATTAATAGTTTTTGGGTTATTTTGATGAAGGGGGGTTATTTTTTAGGTTATTTTTTTGTAACCGAAAAAAATATGGATCAACTTTATTTTCATCTTAACTCGCTTAGTTTTGATGCTAGGATCTTTTATAAACAAGAAAAATAAAGCTTCTTCAAGCACTTTAAAAAAGAATCTGTATCTGTAAGTTTTCCCCGAAAAATTCATTATTTTTTGTTTATTTCACTTTGAAACTTTCAATTTTGACGATTGACGAATAAGAACCAAACTTTAACAAGGTTTTACTCTGTTTGTATTGTATTAGGTCTAGAAACACCATAGAGCCACCACTTTTTTCTTGTTTTATAAGCTACTAGGTCATTCAATAAGTCCGTAGGATGACACATAGATGGCGTTACTAGAATTTTTTCCATATGATTTTTATTTAGTACTAACCTTCAAACGATACGTGTATAAATTTGACAGCAATCTGACTATTAATTCGTGAGTTATAGCATTTTGTGTGAAGCAACTTTTGTTTTTGAAAAAAAATGGAAAAAAGTGAATTTCGAATTTTAATAAAGCATTGCTTTTTGATGAAAAAAAATACAGTGGAAACCAAACAATGGCTTGATAAACATTATCCAAACTCTGCTCCATCGAGACAAATGGTAGAGAAGTGGATGGCTGAATTTAAATGTGGTCGTACCAGCACAAAATATGCAGAGCGCAGTGGACGCCCAAATGAGGCTGTTATTCCAGAAAACATAAAAAAAATCCACAAATTGGTTATGAACGATCGCAAATTGAAGGTGCACGAAATAGCTGACATTGTAAAGGTAGCAGATGGTAGTGTTTTTACCATTTTACATGAACATTTGGGTATGCGAAAGCTCTGTGCAAATTGGGTGCCGCGTGAGCTCACAGTCGACCAAAAACAACAACGAATCGATGCTTCGGAGGAGTCTTTGGCACTGTTAAACCGCAATAAAAGGGAATTCTATCGTAGATATGTGACAATGGATGAGACATGGCTTCACAATTACACACCAGAATCCAAAAGACAGTCAGCTGAGTGGACAGCAGTCGACGAACCGAATCCAAAGCGAGCAAAGACGCAACAGTCGGCCGGTAAGGTGATGGCGTCTGTATTTTGGGATACGAACGGAATAATATTCATCGACTATCTCCAAAAAGGAACCACCATCAACAGCGAGTATTACTGTGAACTTTTGGATCGATTGAAGGCTGAAATCGCAAAGAAACGGCCACATTTGCAAAAGAAAAAAGTGTTGTTTCACCAAGATAATGCACCGTGTCACAGATCGATGAAAACGATGGCAAAATTGAATGAATTGGGCTTTGAATTGCTTACCCACCCACCATATTCTCCAGATTTAGCCCCTAGCGACTTTTTCCTGTTTTCAGATCTCAAGAGAATGCTTGCTGGAAAGAAATTTAAGTCCAATGATGAAGTAATCGCTGAAACTGAGGCCTATTTTGACGAGAAAGAGAAATCGTACTATAAAAGTGGTATAGAAAAGTTGGAAAATCGCTATACTCGTTGTATCGGCCTCGAAGGCAACTATGTTGAATAAAAAAATCGAGTTTTGTCAAAATGTTGTTTTTTTCTTACTTATCCTACGGACTTATTGAACGACCTGTTACATTTTTAATTATCATAATTTTTGCGATAAAATATTTACTTTTTGAGTATTTCGCCAAATACCGTCTGAAAACGTAGTTTTTGGTAGAAAAATTCACATTTTCACTAGCGAATAACTCGAAAAGCATTGAGTTTCAGAAAAATCTTTGAAAACAAAAGTTGCTTAGAATTCCAATAATAATCCAAAAATTCTTAAAAATTCAAACTTTTTCCAAAATTCTAAAAATATTGCTAAAATTATTACAAAATCAAAAATACAAACTTTTTTCAAAATTCCAAAAATATTTCGAAAACTATAACAAATTCAAAAATTTCCATGTCCAATTTCATGTTCAATTACATTTACGTCATAAAAACAGCTAAATTTTTTTTTCCAAAAAATTGGTTAACAAAATAAATAAAATCATTTTTTGCCACACTTGACATTATTTTTATGACAAACTTATAATGCCATCATTCTCTATAATAATAATAAAATTTCATGTCATACAAATATATTTCATGTCAACAAATAAAATAAGTAATTTTGTATGTATGCTGAATTTTATTTTTTTCTAAAAATAGGTAAAAAAATAAATAAAAATCTTTCTTTTGACACACTTTACAACATTTTTTTGACAAACTTATAATACCATAATTCTCTTTAATAATAATGAAATTTCATGTCATACAAATAATTAATTTAATTTTTTTCCAAAAAATTCGGTAAAAAACTAAATAAAAATCTTTCTTTTGACACACTTGACAACATTTTTTTCACAAACTTCTAATGCAATAATCTACTTTTCGATCTCACATACCAACTCCTACCATCAAGATTTCTCCAAATTCAATGTTCTTACTCGTAATCACTTAAAATGAACGTTTTTTAAGCCAAAAATATGAAAATTTGCTATTTTTGACACAATGATTTTTTTTTGGACACACTTCCGGTACAGTTATCGAACATAGCTTCCTTTCGGACCTGTCCCTTGAGTATACCTATTTTGAGAAAAAAAATTTTTTGAAATTTCTCTAGCGGTTTTCTAGATTTCGTAGGTAATGACGGCCGGCAGACAGACACATTTTTTTTTTGCTTTTTTAGAATCAGTAACGGTCATTCAATAAGTCCGTAGGATAAGTAAGAAAAAAACAACATTTTGACAAAACTCGATTTTTTTATTCAACATAGTTGCCTTCGAGGCCGATACAACGAGTATAGCGATTTTCCAACTTTTCTATACCACTTTTATAGTATGATTTCTCTTTTTCGTCAAAATAGGCCTCAGTTTCAGCGATTGCTTCATCATTGGACTTAAATTTCTTTCCAGCAAGCATTCTCTTGAGATCTGAAAACAGGAAAAAGTCGCTAGGGGCTAAATCTGGAGAATATGGTGGGTGGGTAAGCAATTCAAAGCCCAATTCATTCAATTTTGCCATCGTTTTCATCGATCTGTGACACGGTGCATTATCTTGGTGAAACAACACTTTTTTCTTTTGCAATTGTGGCCGTTTCTTTGCGATTTCAGCCTTCAATCGATCCAAAAGTTCACAGTAATAGTCGCTGTTGATGGTGGTTCCTTTTTGGAGATAGTCGATGAATATTATTCCGTTCGTATCCCAAAATACAGACGCCATCACCTTACCGGCCGACTGTTGCGTCTTTGCTCGCTTTGGATTCGGTTCGTCGACTGCTGTCCACTCAGCTGACTGTCTTTTGGATTCTGGTGTGTAATTATGAAGCCATGTCTCATCCATTGTCATATATCTACGATAGAATTCCATTTTATTGCGGTTTAACAGTGCCATAGACTCCTCCGAAGCATCGATTCGTTGTTGTTTTTGGTCGACTGTGAGCTCATGCGGCACCCAATTTGCACAGAGCTTTCGCATACCCAAATGTTCATGTAAAATGGTAAAAACACTACCATCTGCTACCTTTACAATGTCAGCTATTTCGTGCACCTTCAATTTGCGATCGTTCATAACCAATTTGTGGATTTTTTTTATGTTTTCTGGAATAACAGCCTCATTTGGGCGTCCACTGCGCTCTGCATCTTTTGTGCTGGTACGACCACATTTAAATTCAGCCATCCACTTCTCTACCATTTGTCTCGATGGAGCAGAGTTTGGATAATGTTTAGGAAGCCATTGTTTGGTTTCCACTGTATTTTTTTTCATCAAAAAGCAATGCTTTATTAAAATTCGAAATTCACTTTTTTCCATTTTTTTTTTCAAAAACAAAAGTTGCTTCACACAAAATGCTATAACTCACGAAAGTCAGATTGCTGTCAAATTTATACACGTATCGTTTGAAGGTTAGTACTAAATAAAAACCATAAGGAAAAAATTCTAGTAACGCCATCTATGTGTCATCCTACGGACTTATTGAATGACCTAGTATGTCGAGAAATGCCAAAAATGTGGGGGTAAGAATTTCACTTTTGGCTCATGAATGTAATACTTAGGTCATTCAGACCGAAGTAATTTTTCACCCTGGAGGAGGCAAAATCTATTATAACTTACCTAGTTTAGAATTTTTGATTCACTAGGCTTGAATTTTAAATAGGTTTTGAATTGTTAGGGATTTTTTATGAGCACTTAAACTCAACCCCCTCCAGCTCACTGTGGGAGAATGTTTGTCTCTCTCAGGTCTCCGAAGCGGCATTTTGGATCAAACTTTCTAAGGATAAAAGATTTTTGCAAAGCAGACCATTCAAGGATATTAACTTTTTTCAAACAGGTCTTCAGCTCGAATATGAGGACAGCATAATGGACTTGCTGGTCTACATGTCAAGCTATGACTACATGGTCGCTTCGAAAAAAAAGTATCCGATATAAATTTTGGAGATAAACCTTTTTCCCTGATATAGTAGTTTGTATCCAGTCCAATAGGATTGGTTAGCTTGGTGATTTTATATGAACCGTATTTCTGATATATGTACCATACTCCTCAATAGTTTGCCCAATTTATATAACAAATTATAAGAAAAGCATATGTTATGAATTTGTTGTCGGTGTCTCTTCAGATGGCATAGATATCATATTCCGTAAAAAGCTGCCATCAGTGTCCATACGTACGGTTTTATTTTATTTAATTTATTTATTTTATTTATTTTATTTATTTTATTTATTTTATTTATTTTATTTATTTTATTTATTTTATTTATTTTATTTATTTTATTTATTTTATTTATTTTATTTATTATTTATTTTATTTATTCTATTTATTTTATTTATTATTTACTTTATTTATTCTATTTATTTTATTTTTTTTTGTTTATTTTATTTATTTTATTTATCTTATTTATTTTATTTATTTTACTTATTTTATTTATTTTATTTATTTTGTTTATTTTGTTTATTTTATTTATTTTATTTATTTTATTTATTTTATTTATTTTATTTATTTTATTTATTTTATTTATTTTTTTAATTTTATTTATTTTAATTATTACATTTATTTTATTTATTTTATTTATTCTATTTATTTTATTTATTTTGTTTATTTTGTTTATTTTATTTATTTTATTTTGTTTGTTTATTTTATTTAATTTGTTTTATTTATTTTTTTATTTTATTTTGTTTATTTATTGGTATATTTGAAAAACTTAAAGAGCTTCAGATAATGATTGATTATGTATTATATATATTCGATAATAATTGGTAATCTATGGAGTGGCTTTCTTATTATCAACCATGTTACTTGACTTAATCACAAATACATACATATACATAAATTTATACAAGAAAATTGATTAAAATCAATTTATCGAACAATCAATCAATCAATTTATAAATTTTATTTAGTAAACGTAAATATTGCTCTATTAACAAAAAGGTTTTAAATCAATGTTTTCTTTAGAATGTAAAATAAAATAATTTTGTTATATGTAATATATGAGAGGAGACAATTATATTAGTTGACATTGGGGAATTTAATTTCGATTTATGTACTTATAAATAATTATTTGTTAGTATCAATTTTACTTGATAAACTATTGACTTATAAATTGCTCTGCAAATGTCATAATATAATGTAAAGTGTTATGTTCCGATAAATTTACATTAATACATAGTGTCATTACAATTAGATTTTTTATTCACTTTTTAAAATTAATTTTCGAACAACCGAAAACGAACGTTCATTTCTATTATAATTTAATCATGCAAACAAACAGTCGTGAATATTGTTTTTAATTATCTGAATATAGAAAAAAAAACATTACAATTATATCTATAAAAAATAATTAAATTTTATTGAATCAAAAGTAATTAGAAACAATAATAAAATGCAATTTGGTCTACGTTGTTCAGAATCAAATTTATGTTTAAATTATACACATCAGTATAACCCTATACCATTAAAACCAATTTGTGTTAGTAGTTTATTTTTGTTTATTTTTGTGTTAATTTTAATTAAATTTTATATTTTTCTTACAGAGAAAATCAAGACTTAGTATAATGTCTCAATCAGGTGAGGATTTACATTCACCAAGTTACTTATCATGGAGAAAATTACAATTAAGTCGAGCTAAATTAAAAGCTTCTAGTAAAACTTCTGCCCTGTTATCTGGATTCGCTATGGTAAGTTAAAAAAAGAAAGTAATATATTTGATTTAAAGAAAAACAATATACATAATTTCTTAATTAATTTTGTGATTTGTGTTGTGATAAACTTTTGCTTCTCTTTAAAAAATAAAATTTGTCTCAGAAATTTGTTTAATTTTAAAGTTGAATTAAATTTAGATTTTGTAGCAATTTCTTTATTATTGTGATAATTGTTTAGGGTGAATTGAGAAATATTTAAACCGACTTACATTCAAAATGAATATTAATTTAATGAAGTTGTATTTTTTTGTAAGAAGTTGGTTTTTTGAATTCGTTGTTCCGTCTCAAAGAGCATATGCCTAATAAAGAAAAATTTCCACTCAACAGTTAGCTAGTTATAGAATATTGTTTAATTGAAAATCAATTTAATACATGTAAAGTGTTACGAGATTATAATTTCCTGTATTTTAATTTCTCGATTAAAATGCTGTTTGAGCTGAACTCGTTACATGTCAACCCACACTCGTACTTATTTTTTTACATAGAATAAAAATTATTTGATTTGTTTGAATATTTAAAAAAAAGGAATAATTGCTTTTGAATTTAATTTCTTGTGAATTGCGATACTGATCAGATTTTCGTTGTTTTATTTGTTATTTCGATTTAATTGAATTTGAAAAGAATATTTGAGTATTTCAGTCGTGTTTTGATGGAAAAAAAAATTGTTAATTGTGTATTGTATTTATGTTTGGTAAATATTATATACAATGAGATCAAGGTACAAAGACCAGATTTGCAAACTATTTTGTGTTTAAAGTTATGAATTGTATTCGTCCATTATGAATAGCTAGACTTATTTTTTTGTCGCCGTTCATGCTCAGTTGATAAAGTGGTCCGTGATTCAATACTAAACATGTTGATTCTTAAAAAAAAATAATGTGGTTTCTAAATACTAGGTGCATCCTGAATATATTAACATCATGGATAAGAAATTTGTAAATGGTGTTTTGTTCACTTTGTTTTCACAACATAACTGTTAGCTCTTTCACCGATTTTGATCCTAATCCGGATAAACCATCAATCTTAGCTGTGGAATATTCCTTGATGATGGCACGCTATGGCTTACTCGCAGAAACTAGCCTTTATATAACTCTAGCTATGGGCTTTAATGATTCAAGGAAGACATTGCGTCAGATGATAAAGGAATATGTTTCAGATCATAAAGGATTATTTCAGTGTTATTCCTGCAAACTTTTAAAACAAATTTGCGTTTTGCCTTTTATTTTGTTTTTATTTTCTCTATCCCTGCATGAAATTTTGATCTATGTCATATGTGATAGGATTTATTGTTTAGCTATCCATTCTTTAACAAAAAATATAAAAAACAAAAAAATGTTCGTCTATCAACACCCTGGAACAAATTTTATTGTGAGACCTTTGTCTGGAAAGGTTTTTATATGTTGTTGTGACACATATTGTAATACCTACTACACACACAGCACATTTTTCTAAAAAGAAATCAACCGGTAGATTGATAGATTTTGTCATCTTATTTTATTGCTTATTCAAAGTTAGGTATGTTTATTGTTAATTGTAATGGATTATGAATTACCGTCTCTGAATATCCGATTATACCATGGTTACTAGGTTTTGAGTTTATGAATCAGCTTTCTTCAAAAAATTTATTAACGTTGATTTTAAAATATTAAAGATTACATTTGTCAGAGAATACCCACCCAAGTAGGGCAATCCAGAGATACGAGACTTTCAGAAATCGCCCTGAAAAGCGACAGTTATACACCTTGTCACTCGAACTGAAAAATGATGGGCTGCTACGACTACTCTAGTGATACACACGAGGTTTGCAGATTCAAATAAAATCGATTTAATGGTCGTGAAATCCCGTTCATCCATAGCTTATAAATATAGAGGTTCACGCATTACTTTTTTACTTTTGTTTTCTGATGTTGACATTTTTTTACTCCCTCCTTACAATAATAAACTCTTATAACTTAATTTAAAACTCTGCCACCAATCTCATAATTTTACCCCTAGTGCAGTAAACGTTTTCGGATCTGAATTCTTTGAACCTTGACTGATTAACTTGAAATTTGCTAAATAGTTAAGGGATGGCTCAAAAATCAAAGGTGACATAGCGATGATTTGCGCTTTTACCCTGGGGGTAGATGCCTCGAGGTGGAATTTTTTTCACTCAAAATAACCCCGAAAGTAGATAAAGAGGTGTCTCTTGGTGAAAATATTCTAAAGCTTTTTCGTAATTGAAAACTTGCATTTTTCGTTCAAATAAGCATGTTTTTGACGGTTTTTCACTCATAACTCAAAAACTTCTAGCGTTCTATCAAAAAAGTTGAAATGAACAAAAATCAAGTTTAAAACGAAAAAGAGATTGGTGTTGGTTTGAGTTTTGTAAGTCCAAAACGAAACACCCGAAAACAACTTGGTTCGAAGTATTCAACGTTAAAAAATGGAAAGCGTTGCATTTTTCGGAGAAAACTTAAAATAATTTTATAATGATTACCAATACCTTTAAAATAAGAACTAGCTTAATTCGTGTCCATTAAAACTAAGCGAGTTACGATGCAAAAACGGTGAGCAACTCGAATTTAAAAAACAAATCAGCGTTAAAATCTCAGATTTTCCCAACAAAATCCATATTCTTCGTTATCCTTTTACAGATAGCTGTATTTTAGTATTAATAATGAGATCCAGAAGCTTAGCTGCATTGAAATACGTAGTTTTTGAAAAAAGTATGATGATAATGAAAAATGTATATTTCAAATTTCTTAAAAACGTATCTTCTCTTCAAAATACCTTTAAACTAAATAAGATACGTAACAAGTATCCAGCACGAAAATGTTTGTTTTTTTTTAACAAAAAATTTGGTTATACACATTTTGTTTTCTGTGAGATAAAAAATACCGAAGATGTCACTGTTTCAAGTTTGCATTATAGTTCTCCGATCACCCTACCCGAGCCCCTCAACCCGTAACCATTTAAAGATGAAAGGCTTGAAGAAGTTGGAATGAATACCATATTATGACTTGAAAGTACCTATATATTGGTTTTTAATGGACGTTGTAACTTTAAAATTGAGAGTGGTATGTTACAAAAACCACTTGCATTTTTTTGGTGCAAAACCAACGTGCAAAAACACTGGTGTTTTTTTTTTGTTTTACGTAGGAAAAAGGAAAGTTTCAAAAAGTTCAGGAACCCGACTTTCCCGACAATACGCACGGATTTTTACCGGGTAAAACCATCTCCCTTGCTCTTGTGGTCCTGTTGTATCCGGTCCCTATCATTTCGTGTTGCTACACTCAGAGCCGATACCTCTTTTGTTGCGATATCGAACGGCATCCTACTCGCAACAAAATTTACAGCATCGTCAGACACCATGCGAAAAGCACAGCAAATGCGCAACGATGTCAGTCTGTAGGCCGTTTTGATAGATCTAACATAAGATGGCGTTTCCACCGCGGAGGCCCATATGGGTGCCGCATACATCAATATTGATGTGCTAACGCTACCGAGAAGCTTTCTGATCGGTTGTCTAGGGCCTCCAATGTTTGGCATCAGCCTTGCAAGAGCAGCCCCGACTCGTTTGGCTTTGTCACCAGCGTACATCAAGTGGTCTCTAAAGTTGAGTCTGTGGTCTAGAACGACTCCAAGATACTTCAGGTGCGGGCCCGATTTTATGATCTATCCACCAACCTGGATATCGATACTTTCTACCACTTTTCTGCTACTCATTAGTACGACTTCCGTTTTGTGATCGGCCAACTCTAGTCCTGTGTTGTTCAGCCATGCTCTAACGCTGGTTATGGTCTGGTTACAGTTGCTCGTAATGTCCGTAAGGTTCTTGGCAACAACAACTATGACAATGTCATCTGCATAGCCGATAATCGTTATTTGTTCCGGCACACGTACTCTGAGAACACCATTGTACATGATGCTCCATAGCAGTGGTCCAAGGACCGATCCTTGGGGTACACCTCCTGTTATATTGTACTTCTTAGGGCCTGCTTCGGTATCATAGACCAGAGTTCTTCCCGTGAAGTAACTGGCTATTATACGTAGCAGGTAGTCAGGTACATGCAATTCGTCTAGGGCTCTCATGATTTGGTTCCAGTTGGCAGAGTTAAGGCATTTTTAACATCCAGTGTGACAACAGCACAATATTGTTTATCACTCTCCAGCCATCTTTTACCACTCAAAGCTTTATGCGCTATCTCACATACTGCAGATATTGCATCAACGGTAGAACGCTTCTTTCTGAAACCAAACTGCCGGTCAGAAAGGCCCCACTCGCCTTCACTATGTTGCTCAAGTCGAGTACCAATAGTTCTCTCAAAGATCTTTCCAGTTGTGTCCAGCATGCACAGCTGGGGGTAGGACAAGGGTTCTTCTGGTGGCTTGTCACCTTTCGGTATAAGCACAAAGCGTTGGTGCTTCCATTCCTCAGAAAATATCCCTTCTTTTAGGCACGCAGTGTAGATATTTTCGAATACGTTCGGCTCTTCTTTATCGCTGTTTTTAAGACGATATTTGGGATGCCGTCTACACCGGGCGTGCTATTAACGGATAATCTGAGCAACGCGTTTAGGACCTCTTCGGTGGTAACAGCCGAAATTGAAATATCGTCGTAATATCGAGGTAGAGAGAATTCAACGTGGTGTGGAAAAAGACACAATTTCAGCCATTATATCTGGGCACACTGGTGCAGCTGATTGAACACCCTAAGTTTAGTAAGCACAATTTTGTACGCACTTCCCCATGGGTTATTCTGAACTTCATCTATAAGACACTGGAATGATCTGCTCTTACTATTAGCAATTGCTTTCCGCAATTCTTTACGCTTTTCGCGAAAATCATTTTGGAAATCATTCGCTCATAGTGCTCATGATTTCTCCTTCGTGTACATATCCTCCGGAGTTTGAGGCACTCTTTTCTCAAACGGGCAGTGTTTTCAGTCCACCAGAATACTGGGAACCGTCCATT
Source organism: Diogma glabrata (assembly GCA_963693315.1). Lineage (NCBI taxonomy): Eukaryota > Metazoa > Arthropoda > Insecta > Diptera > Cylindrotomidae > Diogma > Diogma glabrata. The sequence continues at coordinate 424,519,117 of OY856186.1, forward strand.
ACCGTTGCTTTTACGCGGCATAGATGCATCACAGGCGCTTTTAAGATATTTCGCAATAAATTCTGCTCCTATCTTGGCACCACTCTCCGGTATTGGCATGCATTCAACCATGTAGTCCAGCATCTCCATGTCCAACTCTTTGATTTTCCACCCATTTTGCTGCGCCTTTCGCTTGACTTGGCGCCTTTCAAACCGCTGTGGTGGTCGGGTTTCAAATATAATAGCACGATGATCACTATGCGTATACAAGTCAGACACCCTCCATTGTGTTCCTCTCGAGAGTGTCCCACTTGCAAAAGTGATATCGATAATTGAACTTGCTTCTCCTTTATTATATGTCTCCGTGGTACCATGGTTGAGCAGTACAAGATCAAGTCTGGCAAATGCCTCAAGTAATGCCCTACCTCTAGGGTTTGTACGTTTACTTCCCCATTCAACGGCCCAAGCGTTAAAATCACCCGCAATGACGATGGGTGACTTACCTCTGATGTCGGTTATTAGTCGGTCAAGTGTCTTCGAATTCGTCCAGTGTGTTGCTAGGAGGCATATAGTAGCTGTAGAAGTGGACACCTTTGATTGGCATATACAAAACTCTCATGCTGACGACTAGATCTGCGTTCAAAAGGAAGAGCACTGCACGTCCAGATAGCAGCTTTGCTCGTCCTGTCTTCAACCCAGTTCCCATCGCTAACAGGGGTTCTATATTGTTCGAAAATCAATGCCACGTCCACTTTCTGGTCTCTAACGGTCTGTGTCAGTAGGTCCTGTGCCGCCTCGCAGTGGTTAAGATTTATCTGGATACACTTAACCATGACGGGCGGAAGTCGGTGTTAGCGCTCTATTGTAGGCTGGACATCTACTGCCTCCTGTAGAATGCCCATTAGTCCTTGTGGGTCCCGGCAGGCAAAGAGCGCATTTTGGGGGCTTTTTGCATCCTTTCGATTTATGTCCTGTTCCTCCGCATCTAAAACATATCCCCGTTCGATCCACATCACTTTTACAGGATACATGACCGTAATCAAGGCATCTGAAACAGCGTGTTGGAGTGATTCGCTCGCGCAGTCTGCATCTTACCCATCCAATTCGGATGTGTCCAGACGCAACGAACGCATGCGCTAATCGTTCAGGGAGACTGATTATTGCCGTCTGAGTCCCGTCTCGCAATGTCCTCAAAGATTTGATTGCATTTGTTTGGATAGACCCACTTGTAGGAAATTGTGCCTCGATTGCAATGCAAATATCTTCTCTCGTTGTTATCTCGTCTAAGTCGCGACACTCTATAAGAGTTTCTTGGCACACCGATCTAACACTCGCCGAGTCTCTGAGTGCTAGCTCTGCGTGCTCTTTTGATTGTGTTCGGCTTTTAATCTTGGTGACACAATCCCCGAGCTCTTTTAATTCCGGGTTCGCTTTCATCTCTTTAAGCATTTGCGCATAACTTTTTTCACCGGACCTAGATAATATTAAAGCATCCGATCGTGGTGCTCTTTAGTAGGTTTGCGTGGTTCGTTTCGCGTAGGCTCAACAGAACGCGTTTTTTTCTCCTCCTTTTACGTCTTCTCACGAGTGGCGTTTCGGATGCTACCACAGGGAGCACGTTTTGGTTCGAGGGCTCGAGCTGCTGTTCTGTTGACCGTTGACCTGTCGAGCTGCTGTTCTGTTGATCACGCTCTGCTTGAATCTTGATCTTGGTTCTTTCCAGACCTTTCTAGCTGTTTAGTTTTTTTCGGTGAAGGTAGTTGTGCTTTCATGTCCTCACCATTTCCACTTCGTCGTCTTTTTGGTTTTTCATCGACGCTTGGTTTCAAGGTCGGTGTAGTTTGGCACACTTTGTTCACCTGTGGCCTGACGCTTTGGGAAACAGTGAGGTCATTCACAGCAGATTTGTGCAATTCTTCGATTTCGTTCACAAGGTTCCTAAACGTTTGATTTATGGACCGTGTGCTCGATATCATTTTTTGAAGCTGTTCAATTTTAGAGCTAACCATCAATAACGTATCTATGCCATTGCTACAGACCAAGCGACCACCATAACTAATATTAATCGTGACTGATCTTCTGTCAAATCGTTTTTTTGCTTGTTTGTTTTCCTTTATTTCTCTGAGAGAGAAACCGGTTTGTCTTCCCAAAGACGTGCGTAAATTTTTCATTTGATTCAAATTTGTATAATTATTGCGAGTTTCTTTTAAATGTATAAGAAAAAAAACCTACCACAAAAAAATAATAGTTTCTCCCTCACTGCTACTATATAAAAAGAAATAAGAAAAATGACAGATTAGGATTTGATTCTAACCAAACATATAAATTTTAATCTTTCATCTATTAAAAATAAACTACACAATAATGAAAAGTTGGTCGCCAGCTAGTTTTCATAATATACTTTCAGGATGTATACATAACTTAAATATTTGAACATTGGCATTATAAAATAATATAATATTCACTTTTATAAAGTCACTGGAAATAACACAATAAATGTAAAATACTCTCGTAATTATTTTCATTCATTTTATAAAAATTAGCACAACTAAAAATAATAGATTGTACTTTTTGTTTCGTTTTAAATTATTTAATTGTTTTTAATTTATAATTTAATACAATAGTTGGTTGTTGTAAATAAACAGAAATGCAAATGGCGAAATGAGAAATTAAATATGACATATTAGCAAGCACGATTTCTTATGTCTCTCTTCATACAATTTTAAAGTTATGTTCTCTCTATATTTATATATACTCTAAGCTACAGACAATTTGTGTACCTCCTACTGGTATCACCTAGTTGGTCGCTGGTTGTTTTAGTATAACCGCCTTCGTCGACATTTAATGGCGATCCACTGACGTTCTTCGTTTTCGCAACACCTAGATCCGGACGCTCAGTAGCGTTTTGGGGTGCGTTTCTCATTGCGGATGGTACAGGAGGCAATTTTGGCACCATTTTATTGTTATTGGCTTGCAGTCCAGCGGAAGTGCATGGACTGTCGCTCAAGCTAACGCTTCTTTTTAATGGTGACCTAACCATCTTACTGCTCCTGGCAAATACCTGCTCTGGCTTCTTCTTCTCAAAATAATATTTTGTAACTGTAAAAAAGGATGCGGTGTCTCTTGTGGTTGCCGAAGACTCGAATTATTTTGTAACTCAACAGGTGGGACATGCTGCAGTGACAACTGTCAGAATTGTCCTCCAACTGACCCACCGGATGAAAATGATAGTGATTGTAGCTCTGATGATTAATTAAATTTTCTAAACAAACCGTGTTTTAGAAAACCGCGGTTTTCTGTTTTTATTTTTGAGTTCAAATTCAGTTTATTTCAAAATAAATTATTAAAATTAAAAAAGAAAAAAAAATTCAATAAATATTTTAAATTAAAACTTTCAGTTTTAAAATAAAGATTTAAGTTCAGCTGTACTTCATTGCCATGGTGCCATAAGGAAATATAGTATTAAATATATTGTAAACTACCATTGAAAAATTTAAAACGCATTTAAACCGAGTTCTAACTTTTCGACTAAAATTGGATACAACGGAAACTCACCGCTTATGTTCGGATGATGGTGGGCGAATAATTGGTATTGCATCATACAGCTACTGCAAAATTATAGTTCTTTGACTAGTTTTTTTTAAATAATAACAATTCTTTTCAAAGCGCTAATCACATAAATCCTCAATTAATTTGAAATTTATTCCAGCAATCAGATGTGTTCAAATGTCTCAAAGCCCTCTATTGATTTTTACGTAAGCGTAACAAATTTTTGTCGCATTGGGTACATTGAATTGCATCGATGTCTCACATCCAAATTCAAACTACCTTTATTACCAACTTCTGTATGCACGTTTTGTTGTAAGATATTATTGCAGATTGTAAATCATTTAAAATACTTTACTATAGCATGAACGTTATATAAAATCTCTACTATTGTATTATTTTTTCTTTCTAAAATTGTTTCATCCCCGATATCTTCCAAAAAAAGAAAAGTGTTCGCCGTTTTTGGCAGTATTAATTAAAATATTAATAAAAGTAATATTTTTTTGTTTTACGAAGAAATTAACCGCAAAACCGCGGGGTTGGTAAGTCTGTTTTCGGTTACGGTTTATTTGTTTCAAAACCTTCCGTTTTAGGTTTCGGTTAACCAATCCGTGAAACTCTACTAGTGATGTATAGCTTTAAAACAAATGTTCTTTCCTCATAATAATATTTTTAGAATATTGTAACGACTCTGCGTTGGTTCTTTTCGATTATTGAGCAAATACGACAGTAAAAAGACGGATCTTTGGTTAACAAAATCTCAAACTTTATTTGTCAACAAATTACAGCAGCTTCCGATTTTAATTACAATAAATTCTAGGGTCTCCAATTTATGTACGATAAATTTCACCGCTTTTCCACAATTTGAATCAATAATATTCGGAATCGTAAAATCTGTATTTACTATTCCACTAGGTTCAAATTCTTTCACTATTAGTACCCAGGCTCAAGTACCACCCGATTATTCCTTATACTTGCGAATATTTATAAACACTTTCAATTGCAAAATTAAACTGACTATCTGATATTTTGTTCGCTTATTTATATCCAAAAATAAATAAGTAGAAACTTCTGCTAATCAGTTGTTGTTTCCCACTGTACTTTTCTAGAAAACAATATTCGAAGTACATCATGAACGATTGGCCACACCTCCTTTAATTCATACTTGCATTAATTTGGGTATGTAAACATTTGTATTAGTGAACTCATTCTATAACAAATTTAATTTGCATTAATTTATGCAAAATGTATTAGTTAACTCATTCTTTAATCCATTCCTTTGCAATAGTTTGAATGTCGAAAACATTTATGCAAAATGTATTGGTTATGTATGAGTCAATTAAATTAACCCATTCTGGTCGAAGTTTATTACAATATTATCGTTTACTTTTTTATTTGTCTAAGGCAAAGGCGTGGTTTTTAAGAGATGAAAAGTTGAAATACATAATAAACTATGTTCGATAACATAAAAGAAGATTTATTCTACAAACAAAACTAAATAAAAGGGGAATCCAAAAAATTAGTAAACCTACATGTTTTCTATATTTTCACGTAGGGGTGGTTTTCACCCCATAAACATAAAAGCGCAAGTCGGGCTTATGTCTTCTTTGAAGTTAAGATTAAGATGAGTTTAATTCCCAATTTTCATGAAAATCGATGGAGGTTCAAAGAATTCAGAGGTGGGTCTCTTTTCATGTTCAGTTGCTGAACTACCCAAATCGGCCTGTATCTCAGTTCGATAGACGCAGATCTTCAAACCACTTCAGATTGAATCATCATATGATAAGTAAGATTAATTGATTAATTATCCGGGTCGTTTCGTATGGATGCAGCTGCAGTCATGATATTTTGAATTAGCTCATCTCTGGTTTGTGGTGAGCAAAGTTGTTATTCAGATATGATCTTACATTTAAACCAAAATTAAGTGGTGCGCCATCCTGCTGGAACCACATAGCAACTCTGTTCTGAAGTGGAATCTTCTCCATTAATCATGGCAGCTCGTTTTGTAAAAAATTCTGATAAACCTCAGTAGGCCCATAGAATTACGGATTGTAAGTGTGTTGTCGATTACAGGTCGGAATTTTTTTTAATCTCTAGGGGAGGGTACTCACATAAAGGACCTGCCGATTCCACTCGCTCGGAACCTGGGGACTGGAGTTATTCAACAAATTCGGCTGGAAATGTTTTTTTGCTTCCTTGTAAGCGTTATAACTCGTAAATGGTGCAGTTTAGGATACTGGTGCTATGGAACGTTCTTGTTCCTTAAATGTTTTTCTATAACTTAAAATAAAAAAAAATACAAAAAAAATTTGTTTGTTGCAAATTTTTGCAAAATGTCTAAAAACGATATTTTTCAATTGAATTTAGTTATTTGCAAATAATTGTTTATAATATAATTGACCCCTCTATCTTGTAGCTGAAACCACAACAAAAAATATAAGCTTTAGAACGTTTCATTCGGCTTAGTAGTTTTTGCACAATTCCATTTTGCACTTAATGTCTGAAAAAAAGTTGTTAACTTTGGGCAGGCCGCAAGGTCTGAGTTTTTATATGATCGCAATCTGCTTAACGGCAGTCGAAAGGGTAAAATGTCAGCTTTAATTAACAACTGTGTTGCCTATAGCCATATTAAATATTAACAACAATTGAAGAGGTCCACACCAATACGTTACATTTCCATCATAAATGATTTTACACAATTTGAGAAAATGTGATTACACTATTAAAGTCTTAAGCAAGCTGTATTTCACAAAGGGGAAAAACAATCCTTATTTAAGCATAAATAAATTAGGTCAGTCATAATTTGAATATTATGATTCCAAAGACATGATAATTATATATATTTAAAAAAAAATGTTACGTTTTGGTGCAACCAATTGGTAATGTAGCGTTTTGGTGAGACCATTTTAGAAATGTAACTTTTTGACTATGACCTACTACTTCTATTACCATTGTAGAAAGAACGTTACTTTAAAATTATGACAAATGTCACTTTTTGATATGAATAGAAAAAGAGGTTTTAGAGATATTGGGCCCTATTCAGTAAAATCTTTTATCGAAAATTTCTGTTATTCTTTTATTTTTTGTATGAAATTTTATAACGGGAAAATAAAATTTCATACAAAAAATAAAAGAAATTTTCGATAAAAGATTTTACTGAATAGGGCCCATTATTTATTTTAAAAGAAAAACTTAAATTCTAAGAGCACGTTCTTCTTCGCAACAATCACAAATTTCCACAAGCTGATCAGTTTGGAACTGTTCAATTCCAGGAGTTGGTCGCTCTCCGTCCAACAGCGTTATAAACAACCGACCACCATAACTAATATTAATGGTGACTGATCTTCTGTCAAATCGTTTTTTTTGTTTGTTTGTTTTCCTTTATTTCTCTGAGAGAGAAACCGGTTTGTCTTCCCAAAGACGTGCGAAAATTTTTCATTTGATTCAAAATTGTACAATTATTGCAAATTTCTTTTAAATCTATAAGAAAAAAACCTACCACAAAAAAATAATAGTTTCTCCCTCACTGCTACTATATAAAAAGAAATAAGAAAAATGACAGATTAGGATTTGATTCTAACCAAACATATAAATTTTAATCTTTTATCTATTAAAAATAAACTACGCAATAATGAAAAGTTGGTCGCCAGCTAGTTTTCATAATATACTTTCAGGATGTATACATAACTTAAATATTTGAACATTGGCATTATAAAATAATAAAATATTCATATATAATATCACGAGTCGTCAAATAATAGTCGATTATTTTTCATAATCATTATTACGAATGTCATTTGAGGTCCCGAGTGCGCGTAGCGCACGAGGGAAATTTTTGACCTCAAATGGCATGAGTGGTAATGTTGAAAAATAATCGACTAATAATTTGATGACGAGTTGTATTTAGCAGACAATTTAACGAACAGAAATAGTAACATTATTTCAAACAACATAATCCTTTGTTGTCAAACAAAATTAAATATTATTTCTTCTTAGTAGGCGCATAAATGTTATAAATTTGTAATTTATTTTTGATAAATAAACATAAACATGCAATCATTTATGAATGAAAACGGAAATTTTTACTATTTGCAAATTACATTTTCACATAATTTTGTATGTGCATATTTGTTTTAAATAAATATATTAAGTAGGCGGAAAATATTCGAAAATATTCGCTGTTCCTTCCTAACAGAAAAAAATAATCGAAACAAATCGTTTTGATTTGCTAAAAAATAGTAAATGAAGCGTTTTGATTGGACCTTATTGAAACTTTATTTTTTGAGTTGAATTGTCACTATTATAAAATCACTGGAAATAACACAATAAATGTAAAATACTCTCGTAATTATTTTCATTCATTTTATAAAAATTAGCACAACTAAAAATAATAGATTGTACTTTTTGTTTCGTTTTAAATTATTTAATTGTTTTTAATTTATAATTTAATACAATAGTTGGTTGTTGTAAATAAACAGAAATTCAAATGGCGAAATGAGAAATTGAATATGACATTTTTGTGAACACGATTTCTTATGTCTCTCTTCATACAATTTTAAAGTTATGCTCTCTCTATATTTATATATACTCTAAGGTTATAAAGAATTCTAAGTCTTCAAAATCTCTCCATGTCTCACCATACTGTTTCACCAGTAAATTAGTTATACCTCTCTTTTTCTCGTTTGAAACTGTATTCCCTAAGGCAATTGTGCGATCAACGTTATTTTTTTACAATTTGTTTTCTTTGTTTTGCGAATTACTCGTTATGAAAGCTCCTTGTTAAGCGAGATTGTACTGTGTGTTTTCGGAAAAGTTATTAACTACAAAGTTAATTATATTAAAAAAAGAGTATTTTAAAAATAATTATTTATGGGCCTAAAACTAAAATATAATTATTTCCGTGTTTTTGTTACAGATAATAGCAAAGTATGTAAAAATATGGTAGAAAATATTAGGATTTGTTGTGACTAAGAGCATGTAATATTAGCTAGTAAAAATGTTACCTTTTGGTGCAACTCGTCGATGTCATAGCGGTATTTTATGAAATTTAACGCATTTTGTTGCAATTTCAGTCGTATTTTCGATGTAATTCAGTATTTGGAACCGATCTACATTCATAACTTTTTTTTAAAGAAAATTGGAAATGTTACGTTTTGGTGTGGACCTCTACAATTACAGCGGTTCAAAAAACGGCGAAATTTTTTTAAAATCATTGGTTTTCTAAGCCTTTTGAAAATTCGTTGAGAAATTTAATTTTGCAACTAAGGAATTTTCGCTTTTGAACCGCTGTAATTAATTAAAGCTGACATTTTACCCTTTCGACTGCCGTCAAGCAGATTGCGATCAGATAAAAACAACTCAGACCTTGTGGCCTGCCCAAAGTTAGCAACTTTTTTTCAGACATTAAGTGCAAAATGGAATTGTGCAAAAACTATTAAGCCGAATGAAACGTTCTACAGCTTATATTTTTTGTTGAGGTTTCAGCTACAAGATAGAATGGTCAATTATATTATAAACAATTATTTGCAAATAACTAAATTCAATTGAAAAATATCGTTTTTAGACATTTTGCAAAAATTTGCAACAAAAAAAGTTTTTTTTATTTTAAGTTTTAGAAAAACATTTAAGGAACAAGAAAGTTCCATGGCATCAGTATCCTAAAGTGCACCATTTACGAGCTATATCGCTTAAAAAAATTCCAGGTAAATTTGTTAAATAACTCCAGTCCCCAGGTTCCGGGCGAGTGGACTCGGCAGGTCTATTATGTGAGTACCCTCCCCCAGAGATTAAAAAATTCTGACCTATAACCGACAACAACACGTAAACCATATCTTTTTTCGTTATTCTATGGGCCTACAGATGTTAAACGGTCTTGAAAAACGAATGGCCCAATAAAAATGTTATTAAAAACACCACACCGAATATTCACCGAAAAACGATGTTAAAAATGGGTTTCTCTGGTTTCAAAAGAGTTTTCAGGTGCTCGTGAATGTGAGTTTCTGGTATTCGTAATTCCATCTCTAGTAAACGTGGCTTCATCCGTAAACATAATTTGTCCACAAAATTGTTGGTGTGCAATCAACCAACGACAAAAGTCAATACGCGCTGCATAGTCTGTTGGTTGTAAATGTTGAACAGATTGTATGTGGTATGGGTACAAACTAAAATTGTGTAATGTTCTCCGCACTTTCATTCGACCAACATGAACACGATTAGATATTCTTCAGACGCTAGTAGAGGAGCTATTTTCAATCATATTAAGAATAGCTTCCTCTTCGGCAAGTTCTTGTTGTACGGGACGTTCTGAAATAGCTTTAGGAAAATGACCTTTTTCTGTCAAATGACGATGCACATTGTTCAGCTTTCTTATTGGGTATTCTTCGATCAGTAAACCTCCGCTGATATTGCCGTACAGACGCTCTTGCATTTCCGTCACAGTATCCGTAAATAAAGTGAATATCGGCATATTCTTGATTTGAAAACGTAGCCATTGCAAATTAATCTTATAACAACGTCAAACAAATTTTACCATAACAATATGACAAAACAATTACATGGCCTACCAGATTTCTCTACTATTAAATTTTGCCCATAACTTCAAATACAATTACTTACATAGCCTACCAGATTGATTAACTGTTGAATTTGAAATTGCTCATAACTCCTCGACTATGGAGTTTTGCACAAAAGTGTATAAGGCACTTTGGACTTGAAATTGTTAAAGGAATATGCCCTTAAGCTTGGGTGTCCCATGACATCGAGTCATGGGACACCCTATATATTTGGTAGATGTGACGTACAGTTATTCCCGTTTTGTTGATCTATTCGTGTTATTTTGTGCTTAAATTCTATTTGATGTTTAATATTGTTTTTACTCTTCATTCACCGATGTATAAAGGTCCATTTTTATTTTAGGGAAGTATATTTATTTCTAAATGATGTTAATTACTTCGGTCTGAAAGACCTAATGCTGTGTGCCTCGCACCAACTTTTTGAGCTAAATCAGTAACTTTTCATTTCATACTCAAGTTGCGCTATTGACCACCAGGCGGCGGACGAAAAGTCTCCTCGTCAGCTTGCTTTTCAATTTAGTTGTCAATTCATTGAAACGTTAATATATTTAAAAACAGTTATTCAAAAAAAAATGGAAAATAATACAAATTTATGGTCCAAATACATGTGCAGAATTCTGCATGCAGCGAAATTAGAACATGTGTTGTTATATGAGAGCAATTACATGTAAATTCTGCATGCAGAAAAATTCTGCAAGATATCTTTAATTCTAATTTCGCTGCACAGAGGCAGTGCTACCATAATAAAAAAAAACAAAAACTACTTGAAAACTCAGATAAAAATGGATGATTTTGACATTTTGTTTGGAAATGAATTATTTTTTTTATAACTCAAATAAAAATGAATGCTATTTTTTTGAAAACGAAATTATTTTTGTAATGGTTATTTGTTTATAAAGATATTCAAATATTCTAAATAATCCAAATTATAAAATATTTAAAACTAATATTGTTAATAAATAAATTTTTGGGAAAGGATTATCGGAAACAGTGGTATATGTAATTTAATCTTAAATTTTAATTTAGACATAAACATTTTTACAGGCAACAATTCAATTATTTTCTTCTATCTTTTAATTAAAAAGACAGTTTTCTTTAAATTGCGACAATTTTCACTTATAACTATTTCATAATACGTAAGAACACGAACTGCCATTGTTACGAAAATTCTGCACGTCAAATATATAAAAATTCTGCACATCTATTTTAGATGCAGATATGCATGCAGTACTGCGTGCAGAATTTCTGCACATGTATTTTGGGCATTATACAAAAGAAAATATTCGGTATGATGTAAGTATTTTAAAAAAAGAAGCTCCCAAATACAATTTCATTGTCATTCTCCATTATGACGACAAATTTTGACATTTAAAAAGATTTTAATTTAAATATGAGGTCAGGCACAGGTTGTACGTTTGATACGAGTGGCATCTATGAATAGCATATGTGCACTAGCAAAAAATTTAGAAAAGACAGTGATTTAGCAAAAAATACTAGTGTGAGGCACACAGCATTAGTATTAAATTCATGAACCAAAAGTGAAATTCTTACCCCCACTTTTTTGGCATTTCTCGACGTTTTAGGACCTACTCATTCTAAAAGAGCAAAAAAAAAAGGTATGTCTGTCTGCCGGCCGTCCGTCATTACCTACGAAATCTAGAAAATCGCTGGAGGTATTTCAAACATTTGTTTTTCTAAAAATAGGTATACTATGGACAGGTCCGAAAGGCCGATGTGTTCGATAACTGTACCGGAAGTGTGTCAAAACATGGAAATTTGCATATATTTTGCTTAAAAAAACGAATTTGGAGAAATCTTGATGGTCGGGATTGGTATGTGAGACCAAAAACTAGATTATTGCATTATAGGTTTGTTAAAAAAATGTTGCCAAGTGTGTCAAAAGAAAGATTTTTATTTATTTTTTACCCAATTTTTTGGAAAAAATTAAATTAATTATTTGTATGACATGAAATTTTATTACTATTATAGAGAATTATGGCATTATAAGTTTGTCAAAAAAATATTGTCAAGTGTGTCAAAAAAATTATTTCATTTATTTTTTTAGCCAATTTTTAAAAAAAAAAGAAAAAAAAATTTAGCTGTTTGTATGACGTAAATGTAATTGAACATGAAATTGGACATGGAAATTTTTGAATTTGTTATACTTTTTGAAATATTTTTGGAATTTTGAAAAAAGTTTGTATTTTTCAATTTGTAAGAATTTTTGGAATATTTTAAGAATTTTGAAAAAAGTTTGAATTTTTAATTTTCTCAATTTTTACAATATTTTCAAAATTTTGAAAGAAATATGAATTTGTGGTTTTGTAATATTTTCTCGAAACGCTAAATGGAGAGGTTTTTGAGTAGTTTGCTGATTGTATAATCTTTTCACTAAATTATGTTAATTTATGATCTGTTATAATTTTCCGGCATCGTATTGATTTTTCGTGTTAGTTTTGTAATTAATTTCTAAACAGAGATAAAAAAATACTTGTACTTTAACGAGTTATGAAAGAGTTATGTTTGATATACATCGCTGCCCAAAACTAGAAACCATGTCCTCATAAAAGTTTTTTGCCGAAAACTATATCAAAATCCTTAACCCAGACCGAAGTCTTGATATCTCAGAGCTGTGAGATTTTAGCCTCTTCATATTTTATGTTTTGGGTTTCATTTTTGACACATGAAACGATTCTGTATAAATTGTAGCATTATCCACCACCTAACCCTGTTTTGTTATAAGAATGTCCTTTATATAAGGTCATTAGTTTCCAAATGTACAGTTCATCTTGTTTATTATGGTGTAAGCCTTTCTAGTAAGCCATAGCTTTTTCTCAGGCAGAGAATGTTTTCGATCTACAAGTAAACTTGGTACTGTTTATTTCAATTGCGTTTACTTTGCGCCGAACAAACCAAGCGTTAGTCTGTGTAGTTTCTCACGAAATTTGTTACAATTCATGTCTCTTGATAAGTTGATATATCTTAGATCCCACTACTTCTCTTCCCAAATCGGTTCATTTGTTTTTAGAGGTTTAGGGAAAACTAGCGATTTTTATAAAATATCATGGGAATGAATAGTGATTGGAAGGTTGTTGAACCACTTCTTTGTTATTTTTTTTTACAAAAATATGACAAATAAATTTAATTTTTATGTGGTCTTTTCAAGACAATGGAAATGGCAAAGAAAGTTATTGGAATTACAATTAACTTGCTGTCATCTTTGTTACATAATAGAAAATTTTATACAAAATCAGTCTGATTTCTTCAGTTTCTGGTTTGTTTGTGGTAATCAGGATTTGTAATATTATTTTGATTATTTGTGGGGTTATTCCCATAGTTTAGTTGATAATGTGATGTTAAATCCAATTGAGTTTCGTCAATGCGGTGTAATGATGACAGGACGACCTTGATGAAATAACATTATCGTTGATAAGCCAACAATTCCAAATTTAGGATTAAAAGAATGATACTTTAGAGTCTACAGCAGCTATTCGTAGATCTGGGAACTGTCTGGTGATTAAAATGTGCTGCAACCATAGCGCTGCCAGGGCATGATGTTGTATAAAACAAAATTAAAGCACAATTTCCTGATTGATTACATTTCGTTGAGTCACCATGTGTTGATAAAACAGTTAAAACTGCTTTCATTCAATCAATTATTTGAAAGGCTCAATTTCCGGCATTTCGAACGTATTCAATTTGTATTTGTCCTTTCATTGGAATTTCACTCTTTTCTTATATATGGACCACCATCTATTTAATAATTAAAACATTCGTTCGGATATGGCGTTGTGTATTTTAAACTTAATTTCAATATATTCAGCCAGATATGATAAACAAAACAATTTAAATAATTGAAAAATACATTTCGACATGTGGCTTGTGACATGTCATAACCACAAGTAAGGTACATGAAAATCAAGATGGTGAACTACAATTTTATTAATGGCGCATTCACCATTTCGATCGTTCGGGCGATCGCCACACCCCCCCCCTCTTCCCTAGTGCCATCGAAGATAAAACGAAATAATGTGTTAGGAGAAAGAGAGAGAGAGGAGAGAGAGAGAGAGAGAGAGAGAGAGAGAGAGAGAGAGAGAGAGAGAGAGAGAGAGAGAGAGAGAGAGAGAGAGAGAGAGAGAGAGAGAGAGAGAGAGAGAGAGAGAGAGAGAGACAGAGAGAGAGAGAGAGAGAGAGAGAGAGAGAGAGAGAGAGAGAGAGAGAGAGAGAGAGAGAGAGAGAGAGAGAGAGAGAGAGAGAGAGAGAGAGAGAGAGAGAGAGAGAGAGAGAGAGAGAGAGAGAGAGAGAGAGAGAGATTGTGATAGGAGAGAGATAAATATTGTTTAAAAATCGATACTATTTAGTGGAGAGGAATTATGGATCTTACGAGTTGGAGTACTGGTATTAAAATTTTCAGTTGATTAGCTACTTTACATGGCACTCAATTAATATACTCTCCAACTTTATTATGATCTTTAGGATTTATTTTTTATACTAACATCAGCATACGTGACTGTAAGCTAATTTTTCGAAAATTAGCTGTTAAAAGCAAGAAGAAGCAGAAATTTAGCTTAAGCGAAGGAGTATATTGTAATAAACTTCGTCCAGAATGGGTTAATTTAATTTAATCATAAATAACCAATACGTTCCGCCTAAATGTTTTCTACAGACTATGGCAAAGATGAATTAAAAGTTAACTCCTTTAACAAATATATTTTGCATAAATTAAATTGAGTTCGCTAATACAAATGCAAGTATGAATGAAAATAGGTGTGGTCTATTCAAGATATACGGACTACGTAATATTGATTTCTAGTGGATTATAGAAGTTTCGATTTATTTATTTTTCGATATAAATAAGCGAAGAAAATATCAGATAATCAGTTTTAATTTTGCAATTAAAAGTGTTTAAAAATATTCGCAAGTATAAGGACAATCGGGTGGTACTTGAGCCTGGGTACTAATAGTAAAAGAATTTGAACTTAGTGGAATAGTAAATACAGATTTTACGCTTCCGAATATTATTGATTCAAATTGTGGAAAAGCGGTGAAGTTTATCGTGCATAAATTGGAGACCCTGGAATTTATTGTAATTAAAATCGGAAGTTGCTGTAACTGGTTGATAAATAAAGTTTGAGATTTTGTTAACTAAAGATCTGTCTTTTTACTGTCGTATTTGCTCAATAATCGAAAAGAACCAACGAAGAGTCGTTACAATATGGTGTATATGGTAACGTAAGTTATGGTAAAGTCTGACAGAACAAAGTTGACTGAGAGCAATGTTTACCTTGGAGACGTGTACCATAAAAAGAGATCGCTTTGAGAAGTAATATCTGATTTACGACGAATTGTCGTTTTAAAATATCCGTAAGACTCATACCTGTTCGTCAACAGATAAATGGTTAACGTCAGAAGATGTTCATGTTGTAAAAACATATGGGTAACGTTAGGGATATTCCTTTGTGATCAGATATTTTGAAGTTCTGCTTACGTAGGTAAAATCTTATTTTTATAGAAGATGATTCTTTTTTATATTTTGACCACTATCTATTTAATATAATTCAAACATTCGTTCGGATATGGCGTTGTGTATTTTAATCTTTATTTCAATATATTAAGCCATATATAATAAACAAAACAATTCAAATAATTGAAAAATACATTTCGAAATGTGGCTTGTGACATGTCAAAACCACAAGTAAAGTACATGAAAATCAAGATGGTGAACTACAATTTTTAATTAAAGGCGCATTCACCATTTCGATCGTTCGGTCGATCGCCACATACTTAGAAACATTTCTGTTCATTATACATTTTTAGATATTTTTTTTGGGTTTGTCAAACAACAATATTATTACTTTTAACAGTTTCTTTGGGTTAATATAATTTGTTTAATCTATCTAAGTTAATTATTTTGCCTAACATGATATCCATTTTCTGAAAATCTCATTAATGTTCCCGTTACGTTTAAACAACATCCTTCGTTAGTTTCAAATTTGATAAATAATGTTATCAATCGTAAAAGAACCTAATTTTATTTTCATTTATTTAAATATGATAAACTATAGCATTGAAAATATGTAATCAGTTATATCTTTATGTCCATGATATCAATTTATTTATTTGTTTTCAATAATATCAAATCATTCAATTGATTTTGTAACATTTTGTTACAATAATCTAATTTATTTTGCATGTGAAACAATTGTTGCACTTATTCATTTATTATCGTTCAATTTATGTTGATTGATTTAGTAATAAATTTATTTTAATTAAAACTAATCAATTTTTTTATTTTAATTTTAGGTAGCAATGGTTGAAGTACAGCTAGATAAAGATACAGGAGTACCAGACGGCATGCTTATAGCATTTGCTGTTTGTACAACATTACTTGTTGCCGTCCATATGTTAGCCTTAATGATTAGTACCTGTATATTACCAAATATTGAAACAGTTTGTAATTTACATAGTATATCATTGGTTCATGAATCACCACACGAAAGATTACATTGGTATATCGAAACAGCATGGGCATTTTCAACGTTACTTGGATTAATTCTATTTCTATTAGAAATCGCAATATTATGTTGGGTTAAATTTTATGATATAAATCAAGCTGCTGCATGGTCAGCCTGTATTGTTCTGATACCAGTTCTAATTATATTTCTAGCATTTGCAATACATTTTTATCGTTCGTTAATGATGCATAAATATGAAGTAACAGCTTCAGGAATACGAGAATTAGAAATACTAAAAGAGCAAATGGAACATGATCATTTAGAACATCATCGACATGGCGGAAATAATGGACTTAATTTTAATAGTGGAGAAATTGTTTGAAAAATTGTAAATATTTTTAAACAACACAAAACCAAAAGTGATTTTAGTTTGGGTTGCGTTTAAAATAAAAAACAAAAGACATTTTAATTTATAGATTTCGAAAATATATATGGTTTATACTCATATATTTAGTTAAAATGGTAAATGTGGTTTATACACATAACACTTTAATTTATTCTTTCTAAAAGTGATAACTAAAAAATATATATGTACGCATATATACCTATTTAATTATTTTATTGATGATACTCATCAGTGAATTTAAACATTTATATTAAAATTAATAGTATTTTTTTTTTTTGTTTATTCTAAATAATAATCTCATCAAGTAATTTTAGGTTTACTTAATTATTTTAATTTTTTTTTGTTGTTGATAATGTTTATTGCAATATTTATTTTTTTATTTATATTTTAAATATAAGTTTGTTTTCATAAATAGATAATATAAAGAAAAGATATTATCTTTTCATTATTAAAATATATTAAAGTTGAATTTATTTTGGGTACGTTGTGTATTGAAAATACTACTAAATGCTCTGTTTCAAAATATTTCACAAAATATTCCTTAAACTACTCAAAACGTATTAGTTTTTTACTTTTTATTTTTTTTTTTAAATATGTTAACAAAATATAAATACTTTTAAGATCTTGGTTCCTTAGTAAGGTCAGAATTTTTTTATGCCACCATTTTGAAAGAACGGTAAACGCCAAATTGCGAATATGAAAAATTAATTTTTTATTTTTGGGAACGTGTAGTAGGTTTAACTATATTACGTACCAATTAAAACTATCTTGTTCTAAACTCTTGAAATACTCATTACAAATTTCAACAATATTACGTTATTCGAGCTGTAGTGTTCAGTAAACAAAGTAATAGACAATTTAACTAATAAATTACAACATTTAATAGTCAATTTACCTTTATTCAATATTCGTACATCTTTGTGTAATCAAGTAATATAATATAATATTAATGACAGCTAGTTTTGTCAATACATCTATCGTGTTGCCACCACATCTCCTTTTCTTCATGAGACTCTTTGTATGTAATTTTCCAACCGTTTGGATGGTTGTCGTTGTCTCGCTGATTTACGAACCACCACCTCTGGTTCCTCGATCGTCTCTTCCACTACTTCTGGAACACGTACCAAGTGTGCTGAATTTCGTTGATACTGTTTGCCAGTCTCAGTATCCTCAACTGTAACACGCGAACCCTGTTTTTCCACTATTTCAAGATCTCTGGTAATTACATTTGGAGCCAGTTTATTCTGTGGTAACAAATTCTTCATCCACACAGTATCGCCGTCTTCACATGACGAGACCTTAGCCTTTCGACTTTCGTCAGCATTGTCTTTCCCTTTTTGTTTCAAAATTCCAACTCTCTCTGTAAAATCAGTATCCACTACTTGTGTTTCAATATTACCCAACTGTGGAATTTTCGATCTTATTGTGCGCTTCATTAATAATTCGGTTGGTGTTTTTCCTGTCACACTATATGGAGTCGTGTAGTACATCATTAAGTAGTCAATCAGATCTTTCTTTCAATCGCGTCCCGAGATGTAACTAATCTTCAATCGTTTGAGCAATGATCGATTCTGTCGCTCGACAAGGCCATTTTCTTGTGGCCAATAAGGTGTGCCATATCTGAGAGCAATTCCATGCTTCTTGCAAAAGTCTTGAAATTTTGTACTAACAAACTGTATCCCGTTATCGAGTGTAATGGTACGCGGGTATCCTTATCGGATGAAAATCGGTTCCAACTCATTCCAATATGCTTCAGAAGTTATGCTCCTCATCACTTTGACCTCCTTATAACGTGAAAAATAATCCACGATGACTAAAAGATTCACACTATTGGCTAAAGGACCCATAAAATCAATGGCAACATCCACCCAAGGTTCTTGTGGCATTGCTCGCCGTTTCATCGGTTCTGGTGTCGGTGGTTGTGACACCATCAAACAACCCCTACAAGACTTAACGAACTTGCTGATATCACCGTCCATACCCGGCCACCATACACGGTCTCTTAATCTCCGTTTCATAACCACTTCTGCAGGATGTCCTTGATGTCCTAAGATCAGCATTTGAGCTCTTAACTTAACCGGAACAACAACTTTTGTTCCTCTTATAATCATATTTCCATTACTGCTAAATTCTCTCATATGCTTGTAATTTCTCAATTCTGGACCGTCCCAATTTCCATGGTACAGTGCCTCACGTATTGCTTTAAGCTCTTCATCCGTCTCTGACGCTTCTTCCAATTCCGAAATACCAATAGCGGCCGATTCGACAATGTGTCTTATATAGACTTCACATTCCGGATCAAACGGTTCCGCAAATCATGAACGACTAACCTTGACAGTGGATCTGCCACATTGGACTTTCCCTGCTTGTATACCACCTCATATCTATATGGTTGTAACCGTAAAACCAAACGCTCAATTCGCGCACATAGTCGTGATTCTGCCGAAAATATAACTTCCAATGGTTTGTAATGGGTTTCTAATTCAAATATTATACAAAACAAGTAAAAATGAAATTTCTCAACGGCCCAAACCAAGGCCAAAGCCTCCAACTCAGTCTGGCAATAACGCATTTCCGTTTCTGTCAATGCTTTACTTGCGTATCCAATGACCAAAACATTCTCATTGTCCCACTGTACTAATACTGCGCCTAAGGCTACTCGATAAGCGTCTGCAATTAACCTTGTCTTTCTATTCGGATCAAAGTTTGCCAAAGTTTCAATTTTTCCAATTTCCATCTTTAATTTCACAAACGATTTTTCCTCCAGCTCTGTCCATTCAAATGGTTTCTTGTAAATGTAAATATCTATTACGAGCTCTGCTCTTTATGATATAAATAAATTATTATTATTAACATAATTAACCAATCCCAAAAAGCTTCTCAATTCTTCCATTGTCTGTGGTGACCGACATTTTAAGATTACATCTATTTTATCCGATGTAGGTCTAATTCCATCTTTTGAAAATACATGTCCCAAAAAGACAATTCTTTCCTTTCTAAATTCGCATTTCTTCGAGTTCAATAATGTCCTGTTATCTTTCACCGTAGCCAGTAATTTTTCCAAATTTTCATCGTGTTCTTTCATCGTCTTTCCGTAGACCACTATGTCATCAATAAAATGCATACAATTTTTGCATTTGAAAAATATTTGACCAACCAATTTCTGAATCATCTCTGGAGCGCATGAAATTCCAAACGGCACTCTCTTATATCGATACATGACTTTATGCGTAATGAAAGTAGTCACTGATCTACTATCTTCTTGTAACATTATTTGATGATAAAACATCCGAAAGTCGAGTTTCGAGTAGATGGCCGCACCGGACATAGCAGCACGATAATCTTCTAATGTTGGTAAGGGGTGTTGTTGTCTCATCACCGCTTTATTCACCATTCTCAAATCCACGCATAATCGAACTTCTCGATCATCTTTTGGTACTACGACCAACGCTGAACACCACTCACTCGGTTGGATAACTTCCTCAATGATATCCATCTGGTCCAATTTAATCAACATTTCTTCCACACGCCCTCGGATCGCTACTGGTACTCTTCTAACTGGTTGCAACACTGGTCTAACCCCCGATCGTATTGGTATGCACAACTTAACTCCTTTAACATGTGGAAAACCGAAAAATTTGATTCGTCTTGTAGCTCCACATTGTTGATCCGTTCACTAGGCATGCCTATTACTAAAAACCCCAATCTTTGAGCTGTTTCACGGCCTAACAAGGGCTGATGTCCCTTAGGAATCACAGAAAAATCAGCAATAGTTGTCAGTTCTTTTCCTTTATCAGAGATAACGATCTTTGCGGAAAACTTTCCTTTCACATGCAACTTTTGTTTCCCGAGAAAACCCGATCTACTTGCTTCAGTTTCTTTTCAAACTTATCATTATTCATCTTCAAATATTCATAAGTACTTCCATCTATTATGTTGTATTTCGATCCTGAATCGATTAACATTTCAATCATCACATTTCCTTTAGAAACCAACATCATTTCGTCTCCTTCACCCAAAAATCTGCAACATTTTGACTTCTCTTGCGACCATACTTCGAAAAGTTATCCGGTCTCGTACGACAACACGCAGCAAAGTGATTTCGAAGACCACACTTTGAACAATTCATTCCTTCTGCCGGACAACTTTCATTTTGTTTATGTTCATCTCTTCCGCATCTACGTCGAGTTCTATATCGCATAGCATTAATGTTAGTGCTCGTTGATGCAAACTGTCTTTAAACCTTAGATCGCACAGCTTCAACAGAAGCTTTTGACGCCTGATATGCTTTTACTTTGCGCGTCATTTCCGTCAAATTTAAATCGGATTCCTGCAACAACCTCTCCTTGACATTCGATGCCACACAACTGAGAAATTTATCCATAACAGCTATTTCTCTCGATTCTAACTCATTCTTCCCGAAATTGCACTTTGATGCCTCGCTTGTTAATCGTAATAAGAATTTTTCATCGGTCTCATCTGCACTTTGTTTCAATTTCCAAAACAGGTATCGTTCCAAAATCGAGTGTCTGTGGTGCAAAATATTCATCAAGTTTCTCAATCAACGTTTCATATGGATCAATTTCCTCTGTTTTAGTCACTAACGCCCCTGGGATGTTGTGCACTACGTCTTGCATCTCCACTCCACTAAAACATATCACGTTTCTACGTGGAATCTGTCACTTTTGCTGTAGTCACGCAAAATCCGAAAGTGCTTTTCCATTTTGCATACGATTCACGAACTGAATCAGTAGTCACATCATGTATTACTAAAGGTTTCAAATTACTAAATGCCTTTCCGTCCATTTCGCTTTCAATATTTCTATTTGCTGTAACAATTAAATTATTTATCTTATTTTCATTCCTTTCATAAATAATGGTTTTCTTTTCATTTGCCTTCCAATCAAATCAGTCACCTTTGTGAATTTGTTGTTTTAGTCGCCTTTGCGATATTTTCCAATCACCTTTGTGAATTTGTGATTCCAGTCGATGGAGTCGATGTTTCCATCCCATGGTATTATGGTATTTCGTCGTAATAGTTTCTTAGACCCTCCCAATCAGCGTATTTATAACTCCAAACGCGACGAGGGTTGGCTTTAATTGGATTTGGTGATGTGAATTTTACTGTTGTTAATATTAACCGATGGTCCGATGATCCAAGGGGATATCAACATATATATGCATTGTTTCTGGCTCGTTTGTCAAAAGCAAGTCCAACAAATTGTTGTTATGATTAATATTATCTGATATTCTCGTTCGATGCTCTATTATTTGGTTTAAACCGTTAAAGGCTGCCAGTAATAGTTCCGATTGTCTTCCCACGTCGCCAATACGGGATGAGTATTTCAACTAGTCTGTGTTATGGATGAGTATTTCAAACAGTCTGTGTTATGTATATTGAAATCGCCAAGAATGGTCAGTCTTGCTTTCGGGTAGTTTTCGATAATTTTATCAACATTAGATGATAATTTTTCGAAAAAGAAAAAACCTAAGATGGGAGTTCGGGGATCTGTATATTCCTATTATGAACATGGTTTCATCAACACCTGAGATCTTCAATGCAAGAGAGTTATGGTGCTTAGAGTTCAACTCATACAAGGAACTGAATCTCGCACAAATACACAAACACCATGATTGTTAGAAAAGGAATGCTCCAACTCATAATCAGGCAATCGGTATTTATCGAGATTTAGCTTCGATGCTTTGCCGCTGACAATTATTTCTGTAAGATACAATATGTCAGGTTTCTTGCTTTCAAGGTATTGATGAACCTCATTCAAATTGGAATTAAGGCTTCTTATGTTGGTTAAATCGATTCTGATATGTTGCTTATTACTGCTTCCATCGCAGGATGAATCGAAAAATATAAAAATGTTTTACATATTTGATTAAGTTTTAATGAGGAATTAAGTTAAGGGAATTTATAACAAGAAAAATAAATTTTACTATGGAGAATTGGAAAAACTATTTAATAAAAATCATACCTGACCCAATATTTTAGGGGCGTTCAAAAACTAATCTGAAAACTGATGATGAAATTTAAGATTATGGAGGGAAAATTTCAAAACTAAATAAAACTTTACCTCACAATAGCACTGATCACTCCAAGTTTTTTTTATATGATTATGGTTACTAAAATCTTTATGTTCTGCTTTTAAGGACAAATTTTAAGATATATAATTATAACAAACTTAACTAAGTGAAATTATAACAACTTCCCTCCGTATAAAAAAACCGAATGAAAGATTCCAACCTTGGGTAGTTTGAAGAATTTTCTATAAAGTAGTTTAACATTGAACGTGGTCAGGATTTAGTCATTTTTGAAGTAATAACTTAATTGCTTTAGTATCATGCCAATAAATTGATTTAACCAAAACAATTACAATCAACGGCAAACTCCTGATCTTAAACGACTTAATTTTTCAATTCAAACAGAAACTTATCAACATTCAACAAGAAATTAGTTTAAACATTGTATATTTGCTTAAGAAATTGATAAAAATTTAATTTTGTTACATGTGCGCTAACGTAGGCATTTCGTTTCCATATTTAGTAATTAAAAGATGCCACATATAAAACGGTAAACAATTCTAGTTCATAAAAAAATCGAATTATATTATAAAAGTTATAAATAATACGATGTAAATATACGAGCAATTCTTAATCCTGGCATAAAAAATATTTATTTATGTTAAATAAATTAATTAATTTATCTAAACTAGACTGGTATCAATATAATTTAATATTTTTGTGTCTTCCATTCCTCTCTTGTATTGTTGAATAGAAGAAAATAAAACATAATAAAAACAAATTTGTAATAAAAAAAATTAGTTTTCTTTTTTGTCTACGAAAACTTCCACAATTTTTCAATAAATTCACGGAATTTCGTTAGATTCGTCTGAAATGTAAATGTGCTTATTAATTTGTTATTATTATTATTAAATTCTAAACAATGTCTACCTCTGGAACTGGATATTTTGTTGGACGTAGAACAGTCTCTCTGAATTTATCTTCAAGTGTGGATCTTACGCATATTCCATTTTCCCATTCTCCAACTTGTAGTTGACCAAACTTATTATGATAATATACACCTTTGCCGTGTTTTAATCCGTCTTTCCAGTGACCTTCATAGCGATTGCCATTAACTGAATTTTTAAAACAGAAGATTTATATTTATTGAAAAATAATTTCGTTTACAAATATCCTACAATACGAAAATTTATGAAATACAACATCAAAACAATATGCATAAAAAATAATAAAAAGTAATTACAAAGTAACTCCATAAAACAGTAATGCTAACTCTGTTGACTGATAATTCGAAACAAAAACCATCTGGTGCAGATTGTTATTTTTTTATGTTGAACAAACTGGTCATAGTTTTAATAGTCGTTTTCAGAGCATTTGCGAGCTTTTAGACAAGTCATTGTTTTAACAGTAACAATAACGGAAGATGCGGAATCGCTCACAGAGTGCTTAAATAGTAAGTATATGATATTGATCGGTAGACTATCTACCTTTGTTTAGTAATGGTTTAACTCAGCCGGCCTTCACTCCATGGATGTTGCTAAAATGGTTTTACATTGGTCTTGCATTTTTCTTATATGGTCTTGCTATACGCATAAATCATTTTTTTTGTAGGTAGAGTAAACTGTCTATTGAATTTTATCTGATGTTGGAAAGCAGCTAAATTACGATGAATGGTTAGCTTTACCATGCTTATCCCAGAGTTGGACCTTTCATTTTTCGCTAGCATTTAGTATCTTGCATAAATAAGTCAAGCATGTCATTTTTTTATTAATCAGACCATTAATATTCATAATTACTGATTCTCCACATTTTTGTACTTCTGATTTACCTAGTTGCTAGGGTATCCAAATTACTCGACTTTACAAGTACCCGGGTAGTCGAGTATTTAATTTCTGAAATACCCGGGTATTTGAAAAAGGAAATAAAATTTATTTAAAATATATAAGGTATGGTGCAGGATTAATATATTTAAGCTTCTTTTGTTAATTAGTTCTTACGAAGCCAATTAAAATAAATTGAAGCTTGATCAATGCAAAAATTAGTTTTGGGACATTTGTTTTATAAATAACCGAATTTCAACCAGTACAGACACATATGAAATGGCAATTGCACCAATCAGGCAATAGGAATAATTCCAATTTCTTGATCGGTATAATAAAGAAATTTTGTCATTTCGTCGTTATTCTATTTATCATACAAATTTGTGCTACCATTATCAGATGTCTGGGAGGGAATAATTCTCATTAACGATAATTCCACATAGTTTTGTCTACCAGCATCTTCTGCATGATCATTTTTACCAATCCGTTCAATATCCTTAACAACAGATTATGTATTTCCTTACAATATCCGACACACAGGTACAATACAGTCAACTCTTCTATAACGCGATTAATTCGTACCGCGTTATATGGAAACCGAGGTTATGAGAAACAAAGAAATATAGAAGAAAATCATATAAACTTACATCGCGTTTTATGGATACCGTTTTCTCGTTATATGGAATACATACGTTATGAAAAACTGAGAACTAATATACGTTTAATAATTTCGTACCGCGTTGTATGGAAACAATTAGAAATAAATAAATTTTACACAAATAAACCTATATAAATGGAAAATCGAATAAAGACGCCGATAAAATAAAAAACTTGAACTGAACTTCTTTGTAAACTTCCGTAATCGTTAGCATAATAAAAAAAGTCAGTCAAGTGTGAATAAAATGCGCTCGCTGAGGGTTCTTTTGAAAGTAAAACAACAAACTGACAGAAATAATTTAAATAAAGTTGTGTTGTATACTTTTTATATTGGTAGACCATTGGCACATAAAAATAATTTTTTACTTGTAAATTTCAATAGCAAAATCATTTGAAAATTGATTCAAATTATACACAAAATGTTACATCTCGTTAAATATTAGCAATAGCAGTTTAGGGTAACTAAAGAGAGATTCAATTACACCAACTGTAGATGGTTTAAATGATAATTCGATGGTTTAAATGATAAGAATTCAATAAAAATTGACAATAATTCAAAAACTGTGCACCGTGAAATTCTAAAAAAATTTACAATATTTCTTAAATTAAGTGCTCTTCCACATGACACCCTACTCGTTGGGATCAAAAATGATTTTTTTCGCCCTTCCCCAATCTCACCCCTTAAAAAATACAGAAAAACAATTATGTGACACCCTGCTATAGTTTTCGTTTAGGGCTTCTCAAATTTCCTATCTTTGTGTGTTTTTCCAATTTTTTCTGTCAATCAACGTCGAAACGCAGAGGGGGAACCAATTTTTTGTTGCACACTTTTGACAATAATTCAAAAACTGTGCACCGAAAAATTCTAAAAAAAATTAGAATGTTTCTTAAATTAAGTGTTCTTTAATATGACACCCCACTCGTTAGAATTAAAAATGATTTTTTTCACTCTTCCCCAATCTCAACCCCTCAAAATACAGAAAAATAATTATGTGACACTTCGCTATAATTTTCGTTTAGGGTTTATCAAATTTCCTATCTCTGTGTATGTTTTTTTAAATGTTTCTGTTAGTCAACGTCGAAACGCTGAGGGGGGCCATCTTTTTGTTGCACTTTTTTGACAATAATTCAAAAACTGTGCACCGAAAAATTCTAAAATTACTTTGTTTCTTAAATTAAGTGCTCTTTCGTATGAGACCCCACTCGTTGGGATCAAAAATGATTTTACGCACAAACGAATCGTAAAACACATTTTACATCCTAGTTATCGTGACTGAAAGTTGAACTTAACGCCCGTAAAAAAAAGCCTGTTGCTATATAAAACATTAGTATATTTTTCTACTTTGCCGCCCGTAAAATAACCGCCCGGAAAATAATCATAAAATTAGAGCAAACAAATAAATTATTCTATGATGTTTATAGAGAAAATCATGGCATGCTCAGGATAATTTTCAAAATGTCTGGCGAGTTTAAAAAATTTAAAAATTGATTTATACTACAATTAAGTTGTGCAGCTGTGCGTAAACGTTGTACATACACTCAGGCTGAAAGGAAGATTACGCCCTTGGTTCGATAAAAGCCTTCGCTTCGCGTCGGGCTTCAATTGAACCGCAGGCGTAATCTTCTACTTTCAGCCCTCGATATGTAAATAACTATTTTTCACCCTTCCCCAATCTCACCCCCTCAAAATAAAAAAAATATTTATGTGACACTTCGCTATAATTTTCGTTCATGGTTTATCAAATTTCCTATCTCCGTGTGTTTTTTCAAATTTTTATGTCAATCAACGTCGAAACGTTGCACTTTTTTTTTGACAATAATTAGAAAATTGTGCACGATAAAATTCTAAAAAAAATTAGAGTATTTCTTAAATTAAGTGCTCTTTCATATGCGACACCACTTGTTGGGATCAAAAATGATTTTTTTCGCCCTTCCCCAATCTCACCCCCTCAAAATACAGAAAAATAATTATGTGACACTTCGCTATAGTTTTCATTCAAGGTTTATCGAATTTCCTATCTCCGTGTGTTTTTTCAAATTTTTTCTGTCAATCAAGGTCAAAACGCAGAGGGGAACCAACTTTTTGTTGCACTTTTATGACAATAAATCCAAAACCGTGCTCGGAAAAATTCTAAAAAGTATTAGAATGTTTCTTAAATTAAGTACTCTTTCATATGACACCCCACTTGTAAGGGAACAGATTTTTTTCACCCTTCCCCGATCTCATCCCCTCAAAATACAGAAAAACAATTATGTGATTCTTCGCTATAATTTTCGTTCAGAGTTTATCAAACTCTCTTTCTCTGTGAATTTTTTCAAATTTTTCTGTCAATTAAGCTCGAAACCCAAGGGAGGATCAAATTTTGTTGCACTTTTTTGATAATATTTCAAAAACTGTTTTAACTTAAAACCAGGTTTTAAATGATGTTTTGCCCTCTTTTTATTCCCACCCCTTTAATAGATAAGATTACGTGTATTTTACACTTATATTTTTCGTTCAAAAGTTACCACTTTTTCTATATTTTCAAAACTTTTAAAGTTTTTTATTACATAGGTTCGGAACTAAGTAGTGAAAGAAAACATGAAAAAACGCTATTATTGAATTTTATTAAAAAAACTGTGGAATGAAAAATTAAAATACATTTTCAAAGAATACTGTGGTCTGCGGCCTTACTCTGACATTCGATAGCCTTCGTTTTACACCCAATTTCGATAGCCTTCGTTTTACACCCAATTTCGATAGCCTTCGTTTATTTGGTACTATGAAATTCGAAGGCGAATAAACGCTATCGAATATTTTATTTGACATATAAAAGTTTAGATAGCGCAACAATATTTTTCTAAATTATTTTATAACGATATTGTGTTTGAATTTTTTGCATCGTTTTTGTATTCGCCCATATTTTCTGGTCGTTTATAAATTCGAAATGAAGTTAATATTTTTTCTTCCTAAATATTGATTATAATATTTAATAATTGTTGTTTACATATTATTAGTAAAAAAACATTTTATGAATTTGCACATTATTTTTTTATTGTTATGTTCCAATTTTAGTGGAAGTTTTAGAAATTAGAAACCAAATATTTTCAAATTAATCAACAACATTGACACTATTGACATTATTTACTAATAAAAAACTGACATTTGACATATTTAAAACAAAATGTAGTAGATTTTCTATTTTTTACTGTTGACGACACTTACTAAAATTGTAGTAAAAATTTTTTTGACCTATCGAATGCTAGAGTATGAAATTTTAGTTTGGTCGAAAAGAACTATCGTTTTTAAAACGAAGGCTATCGAATGTGAGAGTATGGCCCTTGAGTTCAAGCCCTTTCATATGATGCCCTACTTGACTCGGTAAAAAAAAGTATTTTCTTAAAGACACTAGTCACTACATAACAGCCCCGTAAAACAAACGGAAACAACTTCATTTTTTTGTATCCGTCATCTTCAGGGGACAGGTTAGTTTTATACGCATGTTAAATTTCTGGTCCATAGGATTTCTATTTTCTAAGATAATCGATTTTAATACAAAAACACATCGTAGTCTCAGCAATAGTGTTACGTATAAAAAACGGAACCCTAAAAATTAATACGTATTTTTTACTTTTTATAATTTTTCAATAGTTTTGACATAGGGTGGCTCGAAATTTCTTAAGAAGTTTAGTGACAATCAAAGATTAAAGTTAAATTGTGATCGAACGGGTTTTTCAGTTGTAATTTTTTTTTATAGTGTAATAAGTGTAATTTTTTTTATTAAACCTTATTTAATTCCTTATAAACAAAATACAGTTCAATAGAATCGGTAAACTTGCTTTTAGTGAATGGCACAAAGTACAAAAAAAATAATAATATATAAAAATGCCCTTTTCTCAAAAACAAAATATATTGCTTGCCTGTAATTTTAGTACATATGTGTTTTTAGTAAATAATAAATCTTTAATAAAAAACAAAAAAAGCAAAATCTGGTTGAAATCGCCATGTTTGAAGAAATAAAATCAAAAAAATAAAATCATATAAAAACAAATTTTATTCTCTTCCATTTAATTATATCAGCTTTATTTGTATGTTTTTTCGATAATAATAGTATGTATTATTGTATTGTTTTCTAACCTATAGCCTAATGAACTTAACCTATTGTTTAATGAAAATTTTCCTATAAAAAAATTATCATTATTCAATTGGTATGATTCTAATCGGTCAAATTGTTTTGATTTCATTAAAATTATTTGCAAATTTTAATCACAATTGCTTTGATAAGTTTTGTTCAAAAATCAAATTTTAATTTAAATTCTCTTATTTCGTTTAGTTGAACTTTGTTGATTGTAAGAGAAGGGCGTTTTTTATCATCAGGCTTTTTTTATTAAGAAATTTGATTTATCAATTAAAACAATAAAGATTTATTGTTTTAATTGAAGAAAATGTTTTTATTTTTTATAATACACAAACAATTCAATTCTTTGTCAGAAAATAAAGTATTGTAATCGATTCGTGAATAATGAATTTTATTCTCTCGCAAATTAAAATTCTCGCTCGTGCCTCGCTCAAATTTTAAACTTTTGCTTGAGAATAAACTACTTCATTATTCACTCATTGATTAAACTACTATTTTCTACGATCGTGCAAAAGTGGTTATTTTTTGCACTATGTACTGTGTTAAAGTTTAATTTTTTGCACTAGCGCAAAAAGTACCTTACTAGTGCCAAAAGTACCTTAAGATCGTAGAAAAAATGTTGTGTGCAACACGTGCAAAAAGAATATTTGTTGCAAATATGCACTTTTTGCACTAGTTACACAAATAACTATTTTTGGTCAGTATTTTTATAAAGCCCTCTCTAAGAACCTTTCAAACAAAAAATTTTTAGTTAAATCGAATAACCCGTTCAAGCACGATTTAACTTTAATCTTAGAATATCACTAAACATCTTAAGAATTTTCGAACCACCCTGTGTCAAAACTAGTTTAAAAACACATTAATGTTTTTTATTGTGCTAACGATTACCGCAGTTTGCAAAAAATCGGAATTGGTCGGATTTACATCGGCAATGATGTATCAAGGTGTATCAAGACGAAAATTCGATTTTCCATATATAAAAACTGCATTCTCAAAATGCAACATTAGGTTGTGATTAATTCATGAATAAATTATAAAAATGTCAAAAATTATATAATTTATTTCGATAATTTAATCATTAATTAATTTAATTCAATTTAATGAAAAACGCGTTATAAGAAAATTGCATCGCGTTATAAGAAAACAGTTCCCAGCTTTCACTGCGCGTAATATGGAAATCGCGTTTTAAAAATACCGTGTTATAGGAGCGTTGACTGTATTTTGGTTGAAAAGAAATAAATTTTGCTTATTTCCCAAATGCTGTTCACTTGGCCTGAGTTGCATGAATTTACTTTTGAATATAATTTACTTTTGAATAGAATAAAATACGTTGTATAATAGGACTTACAATATGAGTCACAACAACACATAGAATCCTCTTAAGACCTAGGTTTCATTAAGTCTTAAAAGGTACTAGGTTCTACGACCCAATCAATATTATTCAAGCGTAGTATCTTTTGATTGCTTGTTGAAAATCAAAATTTTACAGTCGATCAAATTACCCGGGTAGTTAATCAAGATACCCGGGTAGTCGAGTATGTTGAAAAAGCCAAAAATACCCGGGTAGCCGGGTACTCGATAATCGACATTGGATACCCTACAAGTTGCTATTCCTTATCGTACATAACGTTTAATGCTTCTTTGATATATTGGGCATTCTTGACTTAACACACTATGATTTACTTCTAGATCTAATTTTAATTTACTATTTGCTTCTATACAGTTCATACATTTCATTTTATCACCATTACAATCTTTTGCCATATATGACTACCTCCATATTTCATACATATTTTTTGTTTTCACAATTTACAATTCTATACGTTCATACGAATAACAATTCAAACATATATATCCTTCAAAGTATTCATTTATTTGACATCTCTGCCATTTGAGTTTGAATCTTTTTTACTTCATCACCCTATTTAATGTTTGAGGGTCAACTTCAATGACCACCACATAATCCCTCCTCGATTTCATGTTTATTACCATCTTAATATCTGAATCGCCGTGAATTATCCCTGGATTTTGGTTTCATAACGCAGTTATCAACTCATTATCCCCAATTTCTTCTTCCACTCCAAATATTCTTAATTTAGATTTGTTCAATACAGGAATTTTCACCGTTTAATAATTTCCCATCTTATTTTTTACTTCTGCATCAATTTTATTTATTTTCTTTTTACTTTTCCAAGTTATGGCAATACCTCCATTTCTTATTTGACAAACATTTTCAATTCGCTTTCGTTTCTGATGGATTCAGCTTTTCTTTACACATTTTCATAGTCACTCACTTGATTGAGTTTGTTTCTTTGGATGTACAATTAGTACTTCTTCATTTCTTTGTTTAGCCATATCTGCATATGAAACCTTATTTGGATCCTTTATGTTACTTTTAGCCATATTTTAAGATATCCTCTAGCTTTTGCGTAACCACTTTCTCCGTCGACACCTTCCATATTTTCATCATTATATTCATAATTTTTCTAATAGATGTATCCACCAAACTTACATAATGTACAGTCGACACACATCCATTTCAACTGTTTACTTTTTTCAATCAATTTAATTTCAGCAGTCATAATAGCTCCAGATGTCAAATGAAACCATTTGTTGCACTCCTTCACATCCAATACTATTATTATCTACAAACTTCTTTTTGCATTTCCCACATTCACAAAAATTATTCTAAAAATTATAATAAAATCAAAAATTTATATTTTTTTATTTATAATTCTAAAAATGTTCCAAAATTTATTACAAAATCAAAGATTAAAACTTTTTTTAAAACTCTTAAAATATTCAAAAAATTATAACAAAATCAAAAATACAAACTTTTTTCAAAATTCCAAAAATAATACAAAATCAAAAATTCAAACTTTTTCCAAGATGATTCCACACTGAAAATTTCTCAATAAACATTGCCCTAGTATTAACAATTTAAAAAAAAAACGACATTTAATCGGCAACACTTGATACTTTCGGGAAATATAGGGTATATGGGGGTAACTCGGATCGGGTCGAAAGTGGTATCATTGGAAAGGTCTTGACGAGACAAGCTCAAAACAAGTCGGATCGTGAAAAATTGCCGCGGTCTCATCCATGGAAAAAGTTGTGAGTGTTTAAAGTTTAACTTTGTTGATGCATTTTTACACAAAATTCATTTAATTAAATAACATTGTTTTTTAATAGAAATATTAGGTACTCACCGCTTCTTCTAATATAGTGTATATGGGGGTAGTTCGGATCGTTGCGAGAGTGGTATCATTGGAAAGGTCTTGACGAGACAAGCTCAAATCAAGTGAAAAATCTCCCTCCGTCTCATCCCTGGAAAAAGTTGTTAGTGTTTAAAATATAGCTTTTTTGATGCATTTTTTCTAAATTTTTCACCTAAGTAACCTTGTTTTTCGTGTTTTTCATTTAAAGAAACTAAGAATTATACAATCCTATTCATCCCATTTTGGCTAATATAGGTTCCGAATATACCCAACCCGATCCGAACTAGCTATAAAGGATCATCACTTGATTTGAGCTTGTCTCATAAAGACCTTTCTAATAATACCACTCTCGAAACGATCTGAACTACCCCCATATACCCTATATTACCCCCCCCCCCCCTACCCCTTCCCCCGTCCTTTCCCCTCGATTCGTTGAATACCTAATGTTTCTATTAAAAAACAATGTTACTTAATTAAGAGAATTTTGTGTAAAAATGCATCAAAAAAGTTAAACTTTAAACATTCACAACTTTTTCCAGGGATGAGACTGCGGCAATTTTTTACGATCCGAGTTACCCCCATATACCCTATATTAGCCACATATTCCAGTTTTTTTTATCAGTTGGGCGTAGCTAAAGTAAAATAGATATCCCATGTCCAATTTCATTTTCAATTACATTTCATGTCATACAAATAACTAATTTCATTTTTTTCGAAAAAATTGGGTAAAATAGTAAATAAAAATCCTTCTTTTGACACACTTGACAATATTTTTCTTACAAACTTATAATTCAATAATCAAGTTTTTGTCTCACATACCAATCCCGACCATCAAGATTTCCCCACATTCAATATTACTTCTCATTATCACTTAAAATGAACGTTTTCTAAGCAAAAATATACAATTTTTCTTGTTTTGATACACTTAACGATTTTTTTTTCGAGCACAACGTCTTTTCGGCTCTTACCGAGTACACCTAATTTGAGTACACCTATTTATAGAATCAAAAATTTTTTCAATCACTCCAGCGGTTTCGTGGGTTGTGGTGGCCGGCCGGCCGGCAGACAAACATACCTTTTTTCGCTTTTTTATAATCGTTATGCCCTAAAACGTCGAGAAATGCCAAAGAAGTGGGGGTAAAAATTTCGCTTTTGGCTCGAAGCTATATCGGCAATATTTATTTCATACAAGCACTAATCTTTATTGGAGACGCATATATAATTTTGATATTTCATAAAAAAGACATTTTACTTGAAACAATGAAATAACTTACTATAAAAGAATGATCCTAGTCCATGAAATAAATCATCTTTCCATTCTCCAATGTACAAAGTTTCATTATTATACCACATCGTTCCCAATCCGTTTCTTTTACCATACGCCCATTTTCCATAATAATTTCCGTTTGGGAAAATTTTTTCACCTTTTCCATGTATTTTGTTATTTTTCCAGTTTCCTTTTAACAACACCGAATTATTTTCACAATCATCAAGAACTTTCAGATACCCATAGCCATTTCTTTTATTATCTTCGAAGTTTCCCACATAAGTCAAACTCTTTTTCGTTTTTTTACCCATTCCATGTGGCCTTCCATTTTTTACATATCCAGTATAAATTCCACCTTCACTATAATACAAAGAATCTCGATATCCACTTCCTCTTACTTTTTCAGACAACCAATTGTGATAACTGTAATTTTTACATTTAAAATTATGTAAAAACGGCATATTTAAAGAAATAATTTCAAAAAAATCTTATTGCAACTGTGGCGAACATTATAATTAAAAATTTTTAAAAATTAGCAGGCGATGATTTCCCTAATATTTATAAAAAAACAAAAAATATATTTTTATTATTCGGTTTTTGTTTTCTTTCCAAACAGTTTTTGATAAAATTCTTGATTTTCGTAATGTAAAAAAATGTTTGTGTAATAAATTTGTTTTAAATCTTATTTTTCACTATTCCAAATTTTAAATATTATAATAAATGTTTTACTGTTAACATGTTAAGTCAAAATGTAATAAAATCAATTTATGGAAATCAAATCAAGACACGTCATTAATTAATTATAATGAGAAAACAAAACCATTGATGATGTCAAATATTCACGTTCTCCAATATCTTTAACTTCAACCATTTCATCAGATTCTTTTACACAATTCTCATTACATAGATTCTGTCATTATTTAAGATACTTTAGAAAAGGATAATAAATTAAGTGATTCGATAACTGTTGAAGATAATATTGAAAAATGCCGGACAATGCAACATTTAGTGAATCAGGATATCAAATAGTGCTAAACAACAAATTCTCCTTATATTGGATACAACATCTCCAACAACATTTCGATCATCATTTTCATCTCCTGGAAAATTCAACGCCACTAGCAGCCAATCTCAATATATTAAAATCTATCCTCCACTCAACGCAGTAACATTTAAAACTGGTAACCCCGACAATGAACAAACCTTCCAATGGAGTCAACTGTAAGAAGTATCAATTTTATAATTCAATTCAATTTTTTTTCTCCTTTTTAATTTAAATTAGTGCTTGCTTCATTTTATTGTAAAAAATTTAATTTTATTATAATATTCTTTTTTTCACAGCAACACAACACTCTTCTCGTAGTGATCAGTCACAGTGATCACATATTCTTCCTGCTAGTCATTCCTGCTGTTTAGCTTAATCTTGTTTCCTCCTAGTGACACATTTTTTTTTCTCTCCAAATTCTTATTTTTCGGCTTTGAAGCCAACTTCTTGTAGTGCGATTAATTTTTTAAAATTTTCTTTTTGTTTTTAGATCGATACCATGGGCCGAAGTTTAAGAACTCTTTCCTTCGTAAGACCCACTTCATTCTCCGTTACTCATGGGCCGAAGTTGAACATATCTTTCCAATGTAAGACCCACTCCACTCTCCTTATCTTTTGGGCTGAAACAAACTTTTCGAATTTTCTGATTTTTAATTTCTATCCCTAACGTTACCCATATGTTACCATAACATGAACATCTCCTAACGTTAACCATCTATCTGTTGACAAAACAGATATGGTCCTTATGGATATAAAAATCAGATTTCAAATAATTAAGCAGAAACTCCAAATATCTGATCTTAAAGGAATATCCCCAACGTTACCCATATGTTTTTACAACATGAACATCTTTTGACGTTAACCATTTATCTGTTGACGAACAGGTATGGTTCTTATGGATATTTAAAACGACATTTCGTCGTTAATCAGATATTTCTTCTTAAAGCAATCTTTTTCCATGGTACACGTCTCCAAGGTAAACATTAGTCTCAGTCAACTTTGTACTGTCAGACTTTACCAAACTTGTGTTATCATATGCACTCCTTTGCTTACTCTAAATTTCTGCTTATTCTTGCTTTTAACAGCTACTTTTCGAAAAATTAACTAATATTCACGTTTGTACACGCTAGTATTGTCTCAGTCAACTTTGATCTGTCAGACATTCAGCATCACCGACGTTACTTTTCTGCTTCTCGTATTTTAAACGAACCTTTTAACCTATGGTACGCATTTCCACATATATTGGTCTCAGGCAACTCAGCTCTGTCAGACCTATATCTCCACTCGTGTTACCATAACTCCATAATTGTTCGTTTCGTTTCTTTTTTTTTTGCAGAACTCCAAGTTCGTAAGACCCATAATTTATTTTTTTCTCCACCAAATGGTATCGTTTTCTAAACAACATCCTTAAACTTTTTCTTATTCGCTACAACTGCTTAAGCAAAACTCTTTCCTTCTTTCCTCCTCAACTATATATCGTTCCATCTTCGATGGCACTAGGGGGGGAGTGTTGTGGCGAACATTATAATTAAAAATTTTTAAAAATTAGCAGGCGATGATTTCCCTAATATTTATAAAAAAACAAAAAATATATTTTTATTATTCGGTTTTTGTTTTCTTTCCAAACAGTTTTTGATAAAATTCTTGATTTTCGTAATGTAAAAAAATGTTTGTGTAATAAATTTGTTTTAAATCTTATTTTTCACTATTCCAAATTTTAAATATTATAATAAATGTTTTACTGTTAACATGTTAAGTCAAAATGTAATAAAATCAATTTATGGAAATCAAATCAAGACACGTCATTAATTAATTATAATGAGAAAACAAAACCATTGATGATGTCAAATATTCACGTTCTCCAATATCTTTAACTTCAACCATTTCATCAGATTCTTTTACACAATTCTCATTACATAGATTCTGTCATTATTTAAGATACTTTAGAAAAGGATAATAAATTAAGTGATTCGATAACTGTTGAAGATAATATTGAAAAATGCCGGACAATGCAACATTTAGTGAATCAGGATATCAAATAGTGCTAAACAACAAATTCTCCTTATATTGGATACAACATCTCCAACAACATTTCGATCATCATTTTCATCTCCTGGAAAATTCAACGCCACTAGCAGCCAATCTCAATATATTAAAATCTATCCTCCACTCAACGCAGTAACATCTAAACAACTACTAGAATTTAAAAATGAAGGACACTGAACTAAAAATAACTCAACTACAAAAAATTGATCGAAAAACTGCAATATCACCAAACAAATCAAGATGACAGCCCTCAAAACTACGTAGACCATAATTTGTTTTGTTTCATTTGCTTTGCATATAAATTCATAGATAAAAATATAAGTTCTATCTATTTTAAAAATATTAGTTTAATATTTTAAATTTGTTTTAGAAATATAACAATTTGTTATACATACTTATCGTTTTAATTACTGATGTTTAAATCTTTGTTTACAAACAAGTTTTTATCATGAGCGCAAACGAGGCTACTAGAAAAAGAAGTTGTGATGATACTGAGGATAAAAATAAGAGAAAACGAACCGATTCATGCTCTTCAGGGAATAGTGATTGTGTTATTGAAGAAGAACATATAACAATTATTACATTGGATGATACAATTCTTGAACTAAACAATGCAATAAATAATGCAAATCCAAAACCTACCATTGTCGATAACGTTGAAATTCCAGAAAACAATAATAAAAGCCTAATGAAAATTATATTTAAAGATAAAGCAACGTTTGTAAAACTGAAAGAAATAATTATTAAAACAATCAAAATGTCATTAAAATTTGAAAATATTCATGTGGATATAAATGAGAATGATGACAAAAATATTATTGATATATTTGAGATCACAAAAGACGGTAGCACGATGGATTTTTCATTTGTAAATGAAATGGATAAGGAGTCTGATCTTATTTTTAAAATTGATAGAACACCGACCCTAAAATCACGTGAAGAAGAAAAAGAAGGACCTGAAAAGCAAGGACCGGTTTACAAGATAGATAAATTTAAACACGTTTTAACGGAGAATAGTGCGAACGAAAAAATTGATGAACAGCCAAAGAGAAAGCGAGCGTCTATTTTATGTTTTAACTGTGGTGAAGATCATAATCTACGAGATTGTAAACAACCAAAAGATTTTAATAAAATTAATTCAGCTAAACAAACACATAATGCGAAATTTGAAAGATATCATATTGATGCACAACAAAAGTAAGTCGTTTTGCTGCATTTCAAACGACGACTCATTTGCCACCATATTCAAGACAATAATGTTAAGTTAAATTTGGTTGTATAAACGTTTGATCAGATTTTTAAATATCACATCCTATATCAACTAAATAGTATATTTGACATATCAAATTAGAATTTTATACAAGAAAAAGGTAGTAAATAAGTTACCTCGATTGCATGCTTATTGGAATCAGCTTGGTTTTACAAATAAGTCGTCGTTTGGAATACAGCCTTATATATTGTTTTGTATTATAGCGGATAATTTGGATATTGTTTGTTAATTATTTATTTATTTTCTTTTCGATTGAAACGTCCTTTATTTATTATTGACTTCCTAAAGGCTTGAAACCACATACAACAAAAACAGAATTCCATACAAATTTGTATGAAATTCTGTTGTATGTGAATGCCCGGCCTAAGTCGGTTTGCCTCTGCATCGCTTCTTTGTTATCTAATATAGATGATGATCCGTCTTAGTTTGCATAGCCGGAAGCAAATCCTGTAATATCACAGATTAGATAAAATATCGATCCTTCATTCGGTCACTTGAGATTTGTTTTATGTCAAATATGTGACCACCGAGTACTTTTTCAAGTTGTTGATGGCGAGTGTATAAATAGTTAATGTATAACCCTTTGCTTTGGATTTAAATCTTGATGTCCTTAATGGACTTTTTTTTTTACTGGTAGTGTTGATGAACAGGTGGGTATCTTGAATGCAGTATTGCTGGAACTAATTAAACAAAATTAACAAAAGATATGGAAAGGATTTTTTCTTTACAGAGACTTGTTAAATATAATATAATTTTATTTAGGACGAAAATCAAATAACAATCGATTCCATTTTCTCTATATTTTATTTAATTGCTAGCATCATTTTCTTAAAAAATATTTTCTATGACTTTGTTACAGAATCATAACTAAAGTTCTACAAAAGTCACATTTGCTTGAGCATCTTTGTCGCCCTATAAATGTAGTTTAAAGCTACAAATGGTTTGAAGCTACCGTGAGTAGCCTGAAACATATGCGGAGTGTTAGTTTTTTGGTTAAACAAAGTTCTTCTCAACTATTTTGCAGAAATTTAAGTTATAGATGGATTAGATAAAAAATACCCGCTTCGAGGAGTTTTCAGCAAAGTGGAAATCGTTTCAATACCTTCTTTCGGTCCTAAATAAGTGCAATCTGAGTTTGCATCATAACAGGACATGAGTTTAATTTATGGCAGTCCAAACAAATTAATTTTATGTAGTTTTCTCAATGTTTTTGGTTTTGGTTGTAGTTCGAAAACAGTGCGTCGGACGGAAAATGGAATCCCACTTTGCGACGGTCATAATAATCAGAGCGAACACCGATCTACTGATCCTATTAACCGCCAAAGTACAAAATTCCTCAAACATTTACTTCATGAAACCTAGAAAGGGCGATCTGTCAGACCACGTTCTAGTCTCTCAGATACTTCAAGATGAGAATCTGCTATCCAACCGAACCTTCTGTTCCTACGAGCCTACAATAAAGAACACAAAAATGAAAATTGCTTGTTATAACAATCATGTTGTTGCTAAACATCCTACCTTATCCTACATTTGTATCTCTTACATCTGTACCAATGCAACTCATATCCAGCCTTCACTTGTGTCATAATTAAATAAGCAAACTTACATAATCCCCAATTAAACCGAAAATAAAATAATTTCATTTGTTTGAGTTCCGGTGATTACTTTATATTTATTTTTTGAAGCATAACATATCCCCTATTACAATAATATTAATAACAACAATAATTTTCTTACCATGCATACCATGCAATTCAATTTTCGCGTGTAATTTTTTTGCACATGCTTTGCACCTTCAAAAACAAAACATTTCATCTCCAAATAAATAAAAATAAAAGCACAGAAATTTTTCTAATCAATTATAAAAGCGATTATTTCCATTAAGATTTTTAATTAATTCCTTTTGCTTATATTCCTTTCATATATGGAAGGCGAAAATTGGATTACGTTGGAATATTAGTTGATTGCACATAATGAGTATGTGCGTTGGTTGTTTTCAAATCTATCAACCGTGAGAGTATAGTGGAATATAAACTTAAATAACAAAAAGAAATAATAATATATTGATAGGCCACATATGGTGGTTTCGCAATGGGTTTTTTTTAGTTTCTGTTAAACTAATTATTTATTAATAAATATACAAACCAAAACAAAAAACAAACAGTAACGTTATCAGGAAGTTTGTATTTTTCTGAAATATTTTCTTTACATTAAGTCATCTTCCTAATTACGAAATATTTCAAACTTAATTGTAAATATTGATTCGGTTGAAATTACATTATTTGTCTTCCGTTGAGAAAACACAGGACATACGTATAGTTGTGAAAGTTAAGGTTAAAACATAAAATAAATACAATCATAAAACAAATAAAATTTCTATAGGGCTAGAAAAATATTATTGGAATTACTGGATATTATTTTTGATTTTCATCGATGTAATAATTAAGTTTATGATAAGTTGTACGAGTCTTGAACAAAGGGCGGTTCACCTGGTTGCCACTTGACCAGGTCATATGCATGAACGTTTAATTCTATGAAAAGTTGGTTTTTCTGACCACAATATAGAAATTTTTATTTAGTTTTTGAGACACTTAGTCGCTGGGGAGACCAACTGGAACATCACGTTCAACTCTGCCACACCTGCATGACCAGGTATTCAGTAACTATTAACCTTTTTATTGTTGTTGAATCTATTTAGCTTCCCCACACAGCTGCCAACTATTTTGGAGCAGATAGTAAATGTGCTAAGTTCCTTGAAGGTTGCTTGCCTGTACTAAAAGATGAATATGCTTATGTTCCAGTATTTTATCCTCAGATTGAAGTGTTCGCATTATTCAATTGCATGAATTTCTAGTTAAAATAAATTGGTATTATTGCATATTTTTTAAGAATGTTTGGTTTTTGCCAAGTTCTCTAACTCATTCGCCCCAAATCCTGCACCTGCTTCGGTTTTTGAACCATCTGCCTATTATTTGATTTCGATATTACTATTGTAATGTCACATCGAAATTGGACTAAGCTCCATTCCATCCTTGGCATTTAAAACCATTGATACTCACAGATGGAAAATTTACTGCTCTCATCGCAATAAGGTGAACAAACTGATCAAAATTGCAAAAAGGGAATTTGGAGCTACCTTCTTTAGGGTTGATCAACATCCTAGACAACTTTGGCGTAAAGTCAGACACGTTAGAACTACTTCTGATACTATGGTAGAAACAAATGGATTGCAGCCGGATGACCTGAATGATTATTTTTCTTCTATTCAATCGGAAGTGCAGTTGCCTTCCCTAGTTGATCTTGGAGAGGAGACTACTCGTTCGCATGTTCGAATATTTCTGAGAACGAGGTTTGGCAAGCCCTGTTTTCTATTAAATCAAATGCTGTTGGCTCTGACGATATTCCTGTTAAATTCCTGAAAGTTGTCTTTCCTTTGTTTTCGCCATATTTGGTTCATGTGCTTAATACTGTTCTCACCACATCAACTTTTCCATCCCAGTGGAAGCAAGCTTTGGTCACACCTATTCCCAAGACCAATGATCCGCTATGTGTTGCTGACTATAGCCCCATCAGTATTCTTCGTGCTTTGTCCAAAGTGTGTGAAAGACTGATTCAGACTCAAATGTTATCTTTTATTGATAGTGGTACTGGTGTCTATGTCAAACAGTCTGGGTTTAGGAAATTTCACAACACTACGTCCACTATGATTGATCTTACTGATGAAATTCGTCGATGGATCGTAAAAGGTTGACTATACTGCTTCTTCTTGATTTTAGTAAGGCATTTGATTGCGATCATCATATTAAATTAATTTCTAAATTGAGAAACTTCTTTGATTTTTCTAACTCTGGAGCAAACCTTATATTATCCTATCTCTCTGGTCGATCTCAGTGTGTGGCTGTGGGTGGTAAGTGTTCCTCCTCACGACTACTTTACAGAGGTGTTCCCCAGGGGTCTATTTTGGGTCCCTTGCTGTTTGGTCTCTTCATAAATGATCTTCCTGCAGCTTTGAGAAATTGTTCAGTTCATTTGTTTGCTGATGATGTTAAGACTACTTGCTCTGCTCCCATCACGGAGTCTTCCACCTGTGTTGCTGATATCAATTGTGATCTTTCTTCAATTGCTGAGTGGTCCTATCAAAATTCTATAATCTTGAACCCTGCCAAGAGTCAGGCCATTGCTTTCTATCGGTATCCAATTAGTCAGAGTCTTCTTCCTATCTTTTTAAATGATGTTCAGGTTTCCTATGTTCGGAGTGCTAGGAGTCTGGGGTTCATCTTGGATGAGACCTTATCATGGGATGATCATGTAAGTTCTGTTATCGGGAGAGTTTGGATGATGCTTCGGCGTCTGTATTTGGTTAAAGATCTTCTTCCAGTTGAATAGAGGTGTAAATTGGTCCAGTCTCTTATCATGCCCTATTTTCTTTATGAATGTGAAGTGTTTTCTGGGGCAAATATGGGTACTATTTATAGATTAAAGCTGTGTTTTAACTCTTGTATTCGATTTATTTATTCACTCAGGAAGAAGGATCATCTATCTGTGTTCTCATTTATGTTTCTCGGAACTAAGTTTGGGTTGTTCTTGAAGTTGAGATCGGTACTATGTCTCTTTAAGGTTGTCAAGTATCGTCAGCCTGTGTACTTATTTGAGAAGTTATCGTTTGCTATCTCTAATCGAACGAGGCATCTTGTCATACCATTCCATGTTTCTTGTGCTATGGAATTGTCGTTTGCTGTGATAACTTGTAGGCTCTGGAATGGGTTACCTTTGGCTATCAGAGAGGCTAGTTCTGTTCGTGTTTTCCAAAATCTTTACTTGGCTCACTTCAATACACTTGGTAACATTGCTTAATGCTTAATTTCTTATTGTTGGATGCTGTTGTTGAGTTTTGAGTTGTCATGTGGGCTGCTGCTTCTATTTCTTGCTTTAATTTCGGTCTCAGTCTCTTGTCACGTGGTCTCTTGTCTCACTGAATTGGTACTTGAATTATTGCATTTTCTTTTTTTCATTTTGATTGCTATACTTCTTGCACTGGCATTGATGGAGAGTTGGACCGTCGGGGAACAAGTGAACTGTAGTAAGTTAGTTGTAAGTTGGTGTGTGTTGTTGAGATGAGTGATAAAGTAATTTTATTATATTGTATTAGTATTATTGTTGTTATTAGTATTATTGTTGTTATTAGTATTATTGTTGTTATTAATTGTACTACTTTTGAAGCTAGTCTTGTTTGGCTGTTTTCTTACATTTTTTTATCGGATCTAATTGTAAATAAGACTTATTAGTCTTAATTTGTGTATTTTTTGCCAAAATAAATAAATAAATAACAGACTGAAACATTGTTGGTTCAAAACATGATTTTGTGTTAGTATTCCAAACGCTTAATCTAATTGTAGACCACTGTTTTAACGAAGGTTGTTCCTTCTTCGCTTGATTTATTTTTTTATTTTACATGATGGCAAACAGGCCGAGGCCCAATATATTGCCCAGTATAATATACAACAAAAGAAAAGATAACATAACATAACATACTAGGACATGAACATTAACAGGAAGGAGGTAATGAAAAGTGGGAGGAGGTGGGAAAAGGAATATCGACGCAGAAATTACAAGTCCATCGTCACAAAGAAAGAGCATATGGCAAGCAATATATTAAACAAAGGGCAGCAGTAGCAACTAAACCACGATTTGGGACCAATGCAAGAAATTAAGACCAGACGGTATCAGGGCAGTTCATATCAATAAGAAGCTTGGATCGAAAACTAGAGACAGACATGTTAAACCGCTTTAGCTCCGGCATAAGGTCATTAAACAGTTTAGATGTTCTAAACGAATACGAAAGAGCACATGTGTTACAACTTATGGATGGAAGAGTAATTAAGTGCAATTGAATTGACGGACCAAAAATAAACCACTTCATCAAATACAGTGGGCACTCATTTGAAAAGTTAAAAAAAAAGGAGTCGCATCCTAACATGATTAATAAAACATGTGTCTATAAGTTTTGTTACGGCGTAAACGGTCAGAGATATCAACTAACGTGTGGGTAGTAGTATAATACTTCCTAAATCCAGACTGGCGATCAGACAACAACTTGTTAGACATAACATGTTCCAGTATTTGATCATTAGTGAGCCTCTCAAGAACCTTAGACAAGGTAGGAAGGACACTAATTGGTCGAAACTCATTTAAGGTCCCCTTTTAGGGATTGGAGTAATATTGGAGAACTTCCAACCAGATGGAAAAGAAGATGACATAAGAATGAAATTTAGAAGATGGCAAACATGAGTCAGAATGTGTAGAAAAATAATCTTTAAAAACTTCAAGGGAATACCATCTG
This sequence comes from Diogma glabrata, assembly GCA_963693315.1. Classification (NCBI taxonomy): domain Eukaryota; kingdom Metazoa; phylum Arthropoda; class Insecta; order Diptera; family Cylindrotomidae; genus Diogma; species Diogma glabrata. The sequence continues at coordinate 424,563,886 of OY856186.1, forward strand.
ACCCCACAGCATTCGATAAAATAGCATAAAACGCCATCTCGACCTCAGAATGAGTGACAGAGCGGAAAGAAAAAGCATTAGGACTTTCCGAATTCAGAATTCAGCGCACCAATGTGCCAAAGCTTGGACCACATATCCTTAGCAGTAGAAACATTAGAGAAAATACGAGAACCTAGCTCAAGCTTAGCCTTTCTGACCATGGACCTAAACCTGTTTCTATAGATACAATAAATCTTCCAGCCAGACTCAGATGGATCTCTCTGGTAAACCTTATAAGAAAAGTGACGCAGATAACGAACGTCTACCATTTCAGGAGAAATTCTGATAGACAGAGGCACACTACTCGTATAGGAACGAATGGGCACATATATCTCATAGACATTGCGTAGGTAGGTATTAAAAACGGAAAGCATTGTGTCGGAGTCTGTACAGTTGTAGAAAGAGGACAGATCACCGAGCGTCATTGCAGAGGAGTTCGAGGTTGATATTATTGTAGTCGCGAAAAAATTTCTTTGTAGGCACCAAAACCTTAGGCAGATTAATAGACAGAAAAATGAAGGAGTGGGCCGAGATGCCAAGCACTCGGAATTAACTACTAATGTTAAGAAAAGCTATATCGCTTACGAGACAAAAATCTATACAAGATCCAACTTGCGGAGTTACAAGCATGATGCGTAGGCGCGCTATTATGAACTATGCTTAGCCGATTGGCCGAGAGAAAGTCTCAAGGACGTCCATCATTTTTGTATGCATTATAATATTTGTGTTAAAATTCCCTATGACAACAATAAATGGAAACTGAGAAACATATGAGGACAAAATATTCTCAAGGAGTGAAAAATTGCCATTACAAATATACGCCACAACAACCAACACACTCATACCACCCACCTGAACCTGTACCAAGACAGCATCAACGTCCGAATCATCATATGTGCCAATCTTTTTAGATTTAAGCTTTTCATTAACAAATAGAGCAACACCACCCTCCCCCCTCTACGCGGACGATCATGACGATGCACGCGATACCCAGTAATACCAACAGCCAAGTTAGAAACATAAGACTTAAGCCAGGCTTCCGAAATACCAACCAGGTCAAGGTAATTACCCGACAGAATAGACCTAACCTCTTCTAATTTAGTGGAATTGGGACTAGGTTTCAAACTCTGAGCGTTGAAATCACATTAAGGGACTTGCGATACATACTAAGGGCTCCAGCTAATATAGAATTGTCTCCAGCTACCAATGAATGGATATTACCTGCCATGAATGACGGTGAAACTAACGAAGGATACATATCTGATTCGCATTAGAGGTGAGGGAACAGAAGGAAGGAGGAAGGAATTGATAGAAAGGGATTGAAAATAGAGGACAGGGGAAAAAACAATACATTAACAAAAAGCGCAAATAGTAACTGCATTAATAAACAAAAAATATCAAGCATACACAAATTACGCAAAAATAATCGAATTAGCTGCATAAAAAAATCAAATGAAGAGATGCAAGGGCGCACTAAAACATGACGATACCGATAAAAACCATAATAGAGCAGAAGTATCAAGAGAACAGAAAAATTAACCGATAGTCCAACAGATCAGAAATCAGAACACATGATCAAAATGTTCAAAACGTGATGGTATTTAAGTAATATCAAAAATCAGAACATATGGCATAAAAAGAAACAGCAAATTAACGAATTCTTTAAATTAATAAAGAACAGTAATTTACAATTTTGAAAGAATAAATTGGGCTAGAAATTAATTACGACTGGAATTTCATCAAGAGTGAATTCAAACTACACGTTTCAAAAGTAGATCTATCCAAAAGATTAAGCGTAATAGACGCATAACCAACCCGGAAACCCAGAATAAGTTTGTCCCTCTTCAATGCACGAGATCGCTTAGCAAGATCAGCCAAAAGAGGTGGTAGATTATCATTAAGATAGCATTTATAGAGGAATTTTTCTTTTGTGCAATCATCGTCCATTCAATTGATCACAGTTTCGAAATCCTATATCTCGAAGATGTTGTTGTAGTGACGGGTGTGGTGCTAATCTTCTGACTCCATGTTTAAATTCAGAAAATTCTCCTTGGGCAGTACCACAAATCTTCCTTTGTCAGGTCGGTGGGTTTTCTGGACAATTGAATAGGTGGTTTGCATCATGTGGCGTTCTCTTACATGCGAGACACTTGTCAACAATTTCAGGTCAATTCTACTCATGTAGCTGTAGCTGTTTAATTGGCCTTCGGTAGCGATTTAGGGTGGCTTGCTATTCAGAACTCGATTTGTGGTGTAGTTCCTTACTGTATCTTCAACAACTTTATTTCAACTTTACTTTACTTTTTCTACTTTATTTCAACAACTTTATCAAGAGTATTATTTACCTCCTTCGTGCTTGTGGTGAAAAGTGTAGAAGTGGACTTTTCAGTGGAAAGTTTCAATTTTCTGGTATTAAACCATTGAAGGTGTTATGAAAGGTTTTCAGAACATTAGTGAGTTGTTCCAGTGCAGTCGTCTGCATATGACGTGATGGTTGTTCCTTCTAATGGGGCAGGTAAAAAACTGTTTGGGTAGAGATTGAATAATGAAGGTGAGAGAACTCCGCCTTGTGGAACTCCTTGTTTAAGCACTCATCTTGGATTTGCAGTTACGGAACTCAATGTATATTTGGCGACCTTTTAGATAGTTGCACAAGCAGCACTTTATTAATCCTGACAGATTAGTGATAAATGTATCATTCAGTAGTACAGCGTGCAACGTCCAAAGCCTTTGATAGATCGAATGTAACTAAAATTGGTCTAGCACAGGGTGGTTTTTGGTTCAGGCCACCACTGAATTGTGTGTAGCAGAGTCAGTTTTGCGACCGATGAGAAGATAGATATCGGTCTGTAAGATTCTTCCTTTTCTTCAGGTTTCAAGCTGGGGCTTATTTTGGCGTTTTCCAGATATACTAAATATCTGGATAGTATTTAGAAATGTGTTGAGTGTGGTATTGAGATAGCTCCATCATTTGGGTCCAATGTGTTTGAGCATGATTGTTTCCGGGTTCAACAGCTTAATTTTCTTTATTGCATTCTGAATTTCTTCTTCGGAAAATATGACATTCTCTAAATTATCAATATGCACAGATGTCTTAATGCTGCTCTAGTTTCCTTATCATGTTTACATTGTGTTTTTTTGTAAACGGTGCGAAAATTCTGTTGCGCATTTTCTGTAGATTTTGGTTGGAATATCATCGAAAGAGATCATGTAGTTATTACCTGGTAGTCGGGGATGACTTAGGCTCTTAATGACCTTCCAAAGGCTTTTGCTTGTGCCAATTTGCCAGCTTTTGCTTGACTTACTAGTTCTCTTCATTTATCTCGTTTGTACTCTGTAACTAAATTTATTTATTCAAGTTCGGCTTTCTAACCTTGCGGACGTCATTTTTTTGAGTGGAAAGCACACAAGCTTCCTGTGGAAGGTTTGGTTAAACCTTTTGTATTTTACCGGTTGAAATAAAGCGAGTTCTAGTTCTATTAAAAATGTCTCTGAAATTTTCCACAGATCAATCAAGTGTTAAAAATTGCTTACTGAATTCTATTTCAGAAAAATTTGTAAAAATTTCCCAGTCTTCTCGGATTTTCTTTGGTTTGTTCATCACGGTTAAGGCGAATCAATGTTCAAATTTGAGTGTCATAGATCATGATGTGCATTACATCTCCAAGTATCAGAGAGCCTTTTGTATGAAATAAATGTTCGATTGAGGGTTCATAATCTGTATCACAGCTGCTTACTGGTGGACTTAACACTCTTATTTTGTGTGCTCGTCTTTTTGTTCTTAGTTAATAAACTTTTACAGAGGTTACCATATGCTCAACCATTTATTAGTCGACGGAACTGTGTCTGGTTGATGTTGTGTTTCTTTTAGAAATAATATTATATTATCTCAGTCAAAAATTTTTAAGTTGCCCGTTTCCATCCCTAACCTCTAGGTTAATGGTTTACATGCTTATCTAATAAGCATCTATTCTATCATTTGAACTTTGTTTGTCTAACTTGAGGGGTTAGACCTGATTTTTATCAAACAAAAGCTCAAGAGCATCATGGCAGAAAATTTTGAATACCTACCTCAATATAGGTATTTGAGAGTAGAGTACTGAATGTATCTACTGTCAGGCTGTCAATTTCATTTAGGTGCGATCCTAGATCGCACCGTAAGTTTTCGTAATCGGATCAGTTCAGAAAAACGCGCAATGCGGTTTCGTCCACATCGCATGTACTGGATTTCCCATAGTTTGTTACTCCAACACGTTTTAGGTACTATTTAAATTTGCCGTGTCCAGCGATGAACTGAACCATAGAATTGATTATAGCTATCTTTTTATTTCGGGGAAAGAAAGTTACGTCGCTGATGAAATGATACGTATGCCTTTCCGTATCTGAGACTTCCCAGCGCGCTTTGTAGCTGCTGAACGTCTCTAAACGCGCTCCCTGTTTTATTGCTTTTCTCATTTGCATAGCTTGAATTAAAGAGTTGGTTGTATATGCTGACCTATTTCTTAAGGAAAAGGTCGACAGGGATTGCCCCACAATGGTCTGAGATGAAGCTGTAGTTATGATTGTATAGCATCGCCTCATGCGGAGCAACATATTCCTGAACTGTTGAACATGCTTAACGTTGATTCGACCGTACCAACCAGCTGAGCAGTCTGTCAGAATTGATTCAACTACAGTTTTATATATGAGTTGTAGTGTGTGTCTGTCAAGACCCCATCATTCATGTGATAACCTTGAGAAGCTGTGGAAGAAGCACTTTGCCCAGTACAGGGTGTAGAATAATTGGACGGTACGATTTTGGATCTGAAAGATCTTTTTCACCAGCTTTTGGAATTATAATAATTCAACCAATTTTCCACGCTTTTGGAAATGCACAAAATCTGAGGCAACCGTTGAAGAATTTTAAGCAAGTAGGAGCTAAAACCTTCCAGGACTGCTGTACAACTTTTACTTCTATTTGATCAGAACCAGGGGCCTTGCCTCGTTGCAAACTCATCACAGCCTCTTCTATTTCATTGACTGTGAAGTTCGAGTCATCACGAGAGTTATAAGGTAGCAAAGCTACGCTTCTGATTTCCGCGTGCTCGGAAGAGTCCTCTGTATCATCTGGTAGCAAGTGTCAAGTAACATTTTGCTCGGGATACCCAATGAGTGCATGTTATTTCCGTTTGAAGAGACGGTACCATGCACACTACGTTGGACGAGTTTACCTGTCTAATATTTGTATATAAAGCCCAATGGATCCTTGTTGCCTACTTCCGTTACAAGTTTACTGAAGCTTTCAGTTTTAGTCGTTTTAGCCTTCTTTGTGTATATGTTATGATGGTTACGATATGCAGCCTCAGATCTGAATCCCTTTGTTGTTGGTATTTTCTTTTTAACCGGTTTACCTCATTTTTGAGATGACTTAGATCATTGGTTACCCAATTTGTTTTTATGAATTTAGATTTTCGTGGTATTGCAACCTTTTTGTATAACATTTGTAAGGGAGGACGCAACCGATCCGTTGTCCGAAAGACAGTCAATCTCTTCGGCTCGTGTTGCCACGCGCTTAATATTAAGTTGCAAATTAAGAGTAAATAATTCCCAGTTGGTAGCATTGATATTTAAATTATTTTTGTAGTTATCATCACGAGAGATGCTAACACAGTTCTGTTCGCTCAATATCTCGAAAGATATAGTACAATGGTCACTGGAGGTCGCTGTACCATATTTTTTGACACAATGGTAATTTCCATAGAGGATTCAGCATTGTGTGCAAATGTGCTTAGGTTCCCATGTGTGTTAGCCACAAAAAGGCCCACCGTGAGATGAAGTCTTTTAACTTGTAACTTCTGCTATCGACGAGACGATCGAAATACATAACTGAACGATTGTTGAAGTCACCTAGAATGATTACTGAACCTTTTAACTAGCTTAAAATTATATCAAGTTTAATCAAGAGGTCCTCGATAGGTTCACGAAACTGGCAATAGAGATTCACTACGTGAAATGTTTCATCTGAATATCTGACCTCTAAGAAGACACAGTGTGAATCTGTGAAGTGCGGAAAGGTAATTACTTGGATGTTTGAATTGTGGATACAAATGAGAGCAGGTAAGCAGTGTTTGTCACTGTTTCTTCAGGAGGCAGAAGACTTGCTTACTGCTAAACCACATGCTACTCCGTTTACGCCGTAGACTTCCTGTGCACACAGGAGGTCCGCGGCGTGGTTCGAGATGCATTCACGCATTTCATGCACTGCCTGCATTGAGTGCTCTAAATTTGCCTGTGCAAACTTCAGTTTCAGACTCCCAATTTTTGGATGTATTTGGGCGTCTACTCATTTTAATTCCTATTTTTGATGCGCTCGATTTCTTTTTTGTAGCTGCTGCTGGTGCTACCTCCTTAACTCATTTAACACTGCGTGCTGTTTGCCCCCGTTCTTACATGGTGCGCACTCCGGAGAGAGACAGAGAGAGAGAGACATCCGTACCAGTTTGTGCACCGATTTTAAAAATCGGTTTAATTATTCTCGTTTTCCCGTTAAGACCATTTTGCTTACAGATGACAGATGCTACTTCTTCACCTCTCGTTAAACCACCTCTGATCCCCTTTATTATCAGTCGCGGCAATGGTTTCCTGGGCTCATTTTTTATGAAAACTGTGCTTTTTAGTGACTCGTTGTTCGTAATATCATCGAGATCAGAGTTGTGGTTCGTAATCAGCATAATGCCGTTGTTTCGTGTTTCTTTAAGCTATTACTCTCAAGCCTCCGTCACATGGGTTGAGTGAGTTGAGAGACCATCCTTAATTTCATCACACCCCTTGCCAGGTAGGTGAATTACCAATGCTTTTGTCCTTTGCTTTACGGCTGTGAATTTTTGTTAGGTTAGGTTTTTATCAGTTCCCGGTACCGCCAGTAATATGGCTGTATGCTAGGTAACGGCATTGTAAATGATAAAGCCAAAGTCACCACCTTTGTCCTTATCTCTATCCAGCCTTTTAATTTTACGATCACAGATATCACTAATCTTAGATCTAACATTTAATTTGGATTCTTGAAGAGCCGTAACTAGAATATTGTTATTGCTAGAATATAATGTTATACTAGAATATAATTATTTAAATGTCCACTCCTAGTATACCATAGTGACAATCCGTATTCCTATTATATTTTTTGTCCTAGTTTTTCATCAACATTTTGTTGTAAAGCTTTTATGGCTGGACAAATTTCTAATTTTCTAAAAAAATTGCCTAGCTCAAATTTATTGCGTTTACTGTAGGGTTCTTTACTATTACGCAAAGATGTTGCTTCAGTCTAATTTTCTTTTCTCAAATTGAGATGGTCGGTAGTTTCTTAATAAATTTAACGGTCGTCGTAAAAACTTAACTTTGTGTGTTGATATGGAAAGTTGCTATGTGACAATCGGCGGTAAAAGTGACGTCATTCTTTTTTATTGCCTATTACAGTAAAAATAATAACAATATATTCGAAAAAAAAAACAAATAACCTACTGATTTTGTATTTCAGATTTGCAAACTTTGTACCTGGAACAATTAGCTACGAATTACGAAGAGCTTTAGGTTTACATAGAGATGAAATACCTTCTCATGTTTATCGTATGAGAAACATGGGCTATCCTCCAGGTTGGCTTGAAGATGCGAAAGTATCACATTCAGGATTATCGTTGTTTGATTCAAAGGGAGCAGCTATAATGTCTGATGACCATGAAGTTGGAGAAATAATAGAAAAAGAACAATTTGATGTCACTAAACTCATTGATTTTCCCGGATACAATGCACCACCACCATCAACAAATTTCATAGATGTAAGTACTAATTCTTGATAGTTCACAATTTTTATGGAAAACAAATTTAATTTTCATAGGAGTACATGAAACATCAAGTCTCACCAATGTTGCCGTGTCATACAAAAGAAGCCATGATCAGCAATTTAAAAGACAAAATGATGACACCATACAAGCGCAAAAAATTAAAGAATTTGCCGGGAGAAAACGTAGACGAAAATAGTGAAGAAGAATTAAATGTTCACGATATGGATATTGAGGATTTTGAAGTGTTAGATTTTTGTGGCCCTTTACTTCCTCCGCCCTTACCAGATGATGATGAAGAAAAACCACCTCCGCCACCACCTGCAGATCTAGAGGATGGTGAAATTACCATAAATGACGATGAGCTTCATTTAGATTCTAAGTCGATAAGTATGCTAGAAAGAGATAAAGAAAAATTGGAAAACGCAATCAAGTCGGTATCATCTGATGATTGTGAGGTAATATGTATAGACGACAGCATTATCAGTTTAAATAATGATAATGACGTTACATCAAATAATGATGCAGATACTTTAAACTCTACTACGACTGAAGAACCAGCTATAGTTGAATTATCCCAAATAAAATCAGATATAAAAGGAACACCTTTGTTAAAATTCTCCCCGTTCTCACAATTACCAGCCGGTCATAATTTTTCGGTTGGGGTTAGTGATGTTATTAATTTTGAAAATTTACCAGATTCGACCGGAAAATATGATGATATGAAATCAATATTAGAAAAAGTGCGAAGTAAAATGGTTAAAATTAATGACGAGAATGAAAGATCTTAAGAATTGTATAACTTTAGTGGTTAAATAATAGAAAATTGATTAAGTTTTATTACTTTTATTTAATTCCGTCATATTTTATTAAATTTAGATTAATATGTAAATAAAAGTACTAGTTTTTTATATTTATACATTCTAGTTTGGTTATTGTTTTAGGTTGAATGTGAAGGAGATATGAATTATGTGGACTGGCATACTTTTAAATAGCGAAATGGTCGTCTTGAATAGTGATGTGCAAGGCTCTAGTAAAAGGGATTTAATGAATGAGAAGAAACACACTGCTGAAAGAATACAAATAAAACATGGCAAAATAAAGGGTTGTTTGTATAAGCGCAATCTGAATGGAAATAATTTGTGTTCTTCGACAGAAGTTGTGTCGTGGAGGATATTAAATATTTGATCCAAGTGTATCCAATGTATGACCACCACATCAGACCGCAATTCAATTCCTTTCCGTATAAACTACTTCGGGGATTGAATTGTGTTGAATCATCTTTTTGTATATAATTTTTCCAGCTATTTTGTCTGTTAATGGTCCGAATTAATAATAATGAATTATCTCATTTATGTTGCAATTTGCAAATATGGGGACCAAATTTTTTAAAATCTTAGTACAATCTCCTCACTCCTCACTCCTTTGGCGACGGTTATATTTTTTTCATTCCATATGCTGAAGAACAAAATTATATAGTACTATTTCGTCCTCCTTTTTATTTATTTTTATAGCAATACCAGCAAAATTGAATAAAACATCTGTAAAAATTCAAAATCAAAAATATTTATTTCGATTTAGGAGTAAGAACGAGATTTTTTGATTTTCGCTCCTCTATTTGGAAATGAAATGGTATATCTTTTTAGGTTACTTGCACTGGGGTAAGTGAGTTTTTCCAACCCTACTTTTTGCTAATGCAAAATTTAATTGTTTGGATTTACATTTGTTTTATTTTTTAGGAGTATTTTTGCCAAATATGAATTTCAGGTTTTCATATTAAGGAGTTGAATTCGAAAAAAGCGATGTCTATCTGCATGTCACCCCGTCTTATCAGCATTCTGTAGGAAGTATTCTATTCTAAACCGACTAATATTTTGTTCCCGTATGCCTTTCATAATTTGCAGGGTTGGCTAGAACAACTCTCTAGTAGGTAATTTTACATCTCATGATTGTCTAATTACTGATGTTGTATTTGGTTGTAATTCATTAGATTTATACCCATTTTAGAAGGTAACAGTATAGCATTTTTGCTATATTTAAACAAAATTCATTTTTTTCGTAAAAGTTCAACTGGCATTTTGTTCAGGCAAAACCAATCTAATCCGTATTAATAAATGCCCTATTAGAATTTATCAGGTCCTGATCCGTCTCTGATCGGTGTTCAGTAGTCATACCATCAACCGGAGTCAGACGAAGAAGGTTGTCTCCTAAACTTTTTTGTGTTTATGAGAATAAAAGTGTTGAAGAACGGAGGCGTACAATTATATAATTTCTGAGATTGTTTTTTATTAAAAAATTATTTGGTATTTTATATTTACTGTTACCAGGCAGGTAGGCAGGTAAGATTTTACCTTTTATTGCTTTGATGTAATAAATTTATTTATTACTTTAAAGCATAAATTTGTTTTGTATTACTTGGTAACAGGAAATGCAAAATTTCGTTTTAGTTGTTAGTTAGAATTTCGAATTTAACCCTTTATTTGTACTCTTCATTTTTGTTAGTGTCTTTTGTGTCCCCATTTTTTTTTTGCTTTTCCCTTATCGTGTAACTGTTACATGAAACCTGATATCGTGTTTTTGTGACAGAGATACCCAGTTTCTTTTGTACTGTGTAGTGTTGAAATTTAGGTCTGGCCGAATTTCAGTATCTATACCGGCAATGTCAAAGGGTAAGTCTTAGTCTCAACAAAATGGCAGCAGAGTGAACCAACAGCTTAGCATTGACTTCACCAACATAAGAGGTCTTAATTCAAATCTAAACGTGGCTCATCACTACATCGAAAAAATAAACCTAACATATTGTTTCTTACCGAAACAATTGTAATGGTAACTGAGGTAACTGAGTAGTTATCAGGGAGTAGTAGGGTGGGGTACAATAGATCATTTTGGTCGCAGAACAAAATATAACCACCAACTTTTAATCTAATCTAATCTAATGTTTGAAATTGATTTATGTTAAAATACGACAATTCTTATAATTTATTATTAGTTAGTCAAATTAAATATAGCTTAAATAAATATTCAAACATCACTTTTTCGTTCAATCAAGAATCAAATCCCAAATTATCAACCTTAATCTTTTCTTAAAACTGCAAAAAGCTACACACAAAAAAGCAGTTTAAAAATGAACATTCAATTATGGTTAAACCCGAGTGAATTTATAAACGTTTAGTTTTAACGTTTGAAGATAACACACAAGTTACATTTGTGGGGTAGTCCTAACAACCTTGAAATGTCTTATGCGAACGAGCTAGCCGGGCATAAAAATGTTCCAAATTTAATTCCAATTTGTGCTAACGAATATAGTTTAAGACAAGTCATATACTGTTAAAATCTTCCAATTCATAGTAACGTTTATGATTAGGACCTCTTTCATAAATTTTAAAGAAAGTTTGTCTGAAAAAAAATGTATAGTAATTTTTTTTAAAATAGATATACGTATTTTTTTAAGCATTTTAATGCCGAAGATTGTGAGTTGTAAGCAATTTTAATAACTGACTGTGTGAGAGAACCAAGAACTAAAAAGCACGCAATGAAAGACCGCTACACCCATTGTCGTCGTAGCTTCATGAGGGAAGTATCTGTCACCATGTTTTTGCTTCATATCCTATATTCATTAATAAAGTTGTATCTTTAAAGTTTGACGCTCTATCATGCCAATGAACTAGAAGAGAAGAGTGGCGTTAATAGCTATGAATGATCCGTTATAATCGTGAAAGTATAACTGCTAATTTTTAACGCGTAGAACAACGGCAAAAGATGCTAGTTCGGTATAAATACTCCCACATCATTTATTTTGATTCGCATTCACCCCATCTTTCGCACTGTGCTTCACTCAATCTCTCTTACACTAAAAAAAAAAACTAAGTAAATTTTACAAATTTTTTATAAATACACAAATGAAATTTTTTTGTAAGTTTACCGAAATATTGTAATTTACAAAAAATAAAATATTTTTTCATTTTTCATTTTTTTCTTAGGCGTGCAAATAAGATTAAAGAATTTTCTAGCTTTCGTGGTCAGTTATATATCAAAATAAATGGGAAAAGTGTTAAAGTTTCATCTCACGAAGGTATAGACAGAGCACTATGCGAAACGCTTGCTGAGAACAACATAATACAAACCTCATCAATACCTAATAAAACAACAACATCACAGGATGTTTGATTAGCACTCTATGATCTCCTGTGAAAAATGCGTTTATTTCAAGTCACCATTTCATAATCATCTTTATTAAAGTAATATTATTTCTTTTTTATTGTCATCCTTTTCTATTACCTTGAGTTATATTGTGATAGTTATTTAATTAATATCTTCTATCATTTTTTAGTTATATGTTAACAATGAGGACTGAATTGATTTACAGGATTGAATGAACCTCACAAATTTTGTGGATGTGTTGCTAGTTTTGTTCCCTAAGTAGCAGTACTGTTCCATGATGGTGCTTGATTGCAATGAACCAGCTGTAGGAAGAAGCATTGTTGGACATTTTAATGCCCAAAGCATGATGCCTTCCGCAAACTCATCAAAATTCGATGAAATAAAAAAGATATTACATGGCAATTTGCTAGATATAATTGGGGTTTCGGAAACATGGCTAAAACTCTACGATTCCAATAATGCTGTCACCATCATATCGGGCTACAAAATATGCAGAAACTACCAGCCTGCTTACTAGAGGAGGTGGGGTTGCTGTTTATGTCTCGGATAAACTTAAAACTAAAGTCGTTACTAGATCTGTGGAATCAAGTGTAGAATATATATTCCTTGAAGTTATTGTGGATAGTTCTAAGGTACTTGTTGGGGTTGTCTATCGCCCGCGTGGGGAGGTAATTTCAATTGAGGAAGATTTAACTAAAATATGGCCACGATATCATAATGTGGTAATTATGGGCGACTTCAACCTAAATTTACTTGAGTTTAGTGCCGCAAACAACTGTAAATCATTCTTTGAGAAATTCGATGCCAAACTTCTCCACAATAATAATCCAACGCACTTCGATGCGTATTATGGCTCTTGTTCGTTGCTGGATTTTTATTTTGTCAATAATGGTAGTCCTATACTCCTGAGTGATCAATTCTGGGTTCCAGGAATGCCCAAGCATGCATTTATCTCTCATTACTTTGATTTCTATTCTCCTAAACTATCAGTAGCTTTCTATTTTAGAGATTACCAAGCTGTGAAAAATTCCAATCTGCTGGCTGATGCCTGTAACATAGATTTAAGTGATTTATACTTGACTAACGATGTTAATGCGCAAATATCCATTTTCCCAATTCGGCACTCCAGCTCTTTCATACGCATGTATCTGTTAGACAATTCATTACTCCATACTCTACCAATGATAATCCCTGGCATACTCCAGCTATTTGAAACGCTAAATCTACTAGGGATCTGACATTTAGAGCCTATAAAGAGGATCCAACTCCAGATAACTGAAACCGTGTTACACTTCTGATTGGAGATGCAAAGAAGTCATTTGGGCTTGCTTATTATAGTATTGAACAATCTGAAGCACAAGCTTAAACGAACAGGCGCTTTAGGAGATGAAAGTATTTTAATGGACTCTCACCTGAGGAATTCAACTCTCATTTTGCTGTCCAGCAATCTTCGCAACGTATTGTTATTCGAAGTTTGGAGAGCCATCTTCTTGGTAAAATCTAATGTCACTGGGTTGGATAACATACCTATAAAATTCATAAGACTGGTAATGCGTTTTTTCCGACACAACTTACATCTGTTAAACACAATAATTCGAACCACATCTGTTCCTTTTGAGTCGAAAGTGGTTGAGGTTCTACCTGTGCCGAAGTCATCTCATACAAAACTTACTGACTATAGACCTATTACACTATAGACCACTTTCAAATATCTTATGAGGGGGGTTCCACAAGAGTCGGTGTTGGGTTCATTACTCTTCTCCTTGTACATAAATGATTTGCCTTGCTGCATAAAATCTTGTATAATGAATTTTTTTGCTGATAACAAAATTAATAACCTGGAATAATGCATCTCAAGCGTGAACGTTGATCTTGATGCAATTTGTAATTGGTCTACTCGAAATCATATATCTCTTAACCCATTGAAATCTCAAGCGATAACTATATATGGAATACCTTTTAGAAACGTAAGTCTCCTCATTATCAATGGAACTGTAATTCTTTGTTACTAAAATGAATAGCCTAGGAATGAGTATAAACGAAAGGATGACCTGTGATGATCTTGTATCTAGTATATCCGGCAAAGTTTGCTTTGCACTAAGGAAGCTATATGCGGTAAATGATTATCTTCCCCTTAACATTAAAGCCAAACTTGTACATACATTAGTTTTCTCCTTTTTGGTATGGTGGTGGTTTTTTCTGGGTGTAGTGCGGAGTGTTTCTATAAGGTTAAGCTCTCTTTAAATTCAGCTGTGAGATTTATCCATTCTCTACGTAAATTTGATCATGTCTCGCAATATGTTAAAGACTTTCTTAGATGTGCTCTTGGCAAGTTTTTTGAGGTTCGATTTACGAAATTTTAATTATGCTATTGAAGATTATTAAAAATCAGACCCCAGTTTATCTACATGAGACTTCATTTTGTTAAATCTGGACGCACTAGACAGCTGATACCTAGACACAATTCCCGCTTATTGGAGCAGTCATTAATGGTACGAGCTTTCAAGCTGTGGAATCGCATTCCCATCCCACCGAAATCAAAAACATGACATCTCTTCACCTGTTTAAGAGAAATAGCATGCTCTTCCTTGCATAAATACAGACTGTTATCGCTTCTCTTCCCGCTGATTCAGTTTCTGTTATGGTTCGTTGGTGGTGCAGCAGGAATGGGGTGTATGTGGGAGCAAAACTGGGGAATTTACACATTCTGCACATATCTGGAATCTAATCTGTACATTTGTTGAGCTAAATCAAAAAAAATTCTGAGAAGTTGTGTTCTACAGAATTTATTTATATCTTGAACAAGTTCGTTAATCAGCAAAATCCGATAAATAGTTAAGAAACTAGAGGCCTTCAACTAAAAAAAATTGAATTTTTTAAACCGTTATAACGGCCGTTTGGATCAACATATTTTTTTTTGTTGCTTCCTTTATCTCCATTTTAGGAGCACAGGGCGTCTACTAGGCTGGACCATCTAACTCTATTGAGGGCAATTGCTTTCAGTTCTCTCCATGTCTTTCCGATAGGTTCTGCTTCGCCTAGCACCGTTTTCTTCCAGGTCATTGCTGGTCTGCATACTCTTCTTTTTCCTTGCGGGTTCCACTCCAGAGACATCTTTGTTATGTCTTCTGCTGGCTTTCTCAGTGTATGTTCTATCCATCTCCACTTTCGTTTTCTTATACCGGTCTCAATGTCTATCTGCTCAGTTTGCCGCAGAAGTTCTTCGTTACTGATGGTGTTTGGCCAGCAGCATTTGATTAATTTTCTTAGGCATTTGTTGACAAACACCTGAAGTTTGTTTGTGATCTTCTGTGTTTGTTTCCATGTTTCACATCCATACAGCAGTACTGACTTAACACATGCGTTGAACATCCGTAGTTTTGTTTTTCTTGACAGGACGGACGCATTCCAAATCTTATGAAGCAAGTTAAATGTGTTTCTTGCTTTGTTGATGCGTTGATTGATGTCTTCTTCTGTTCCGCCTGTTTTCGCTACAGTACAACCAAGATATACGAATTTGTCGACATAGTCGACTTGTGTATTGTTTATGTTGATTGGTGTACTCACGTTGGTGTTCAGTCTCATTAGCTTTGTTTTGGTGATGTTGATTTTGAGACCAACTTCATGTGCAAGGATTGATAGCTTCTGTATTTTCTGCTGCATGTCGGCATGTCTGTGTGTAAGCAGGCAGATATCGTCTGCGTAGTCTAGATCATTGAGCCGTCTTAATGGTCCCCATTGGATGCCATTTGGACTTTCGTTCTCGAGCTTTCGCATGACATTATCTAGTACTATGAGGAATAGTAGCGGTGATAACACACATCCTTGCCTTACTCCTCGGTTGTTAAAGTACTTATCACTTTGCTGTCCTTTGTATTTAATTTTTGTTCCCAGCATTCCGATACATTTCCTTGATTAGATCAATTATCTGATTTTTTATGCCCATTTCACAAAGTGATTTCCAAATAGCAGTTATGTTGATTGTGTCAAACGCCCGCTCGAGGTCCACGAAGAGTAGATACAATGGCGAAGTGTTGAGCAGGGATATACCTCGCCAATTTTTACATTCTCAAGTATTTTTTACAAATTCCTAAACTTAGAATCTTTGGAAACATGTTTTCGCTCTGTCAATTTCGTTTTCAATTTTTTGGTTTGATCTACTGTAAGCTTTTAGATACTATAGGATCGATTTACGAAATTTTTGTTATTATGCATGCAAATGTTATAATCACGTTAGCTTCTAAGAGCCAATTTCAACACCTTCGAATATTTTCTGGTTTTTGGATTTCATTATTCAAAAGGGGAAAGAGTTTGTTTTGAGCAAAAACGTTTATACGTCAGTATAAAACAATGGCGATCGAAATGGGAATCTAGGAAAAAACATCGGAGAGCATTGCTTGAAAAGTGAAACATTTAATCAAACTTGAAAATTGGTTTTAGTAACTCGGTTTTGATAAGTAATTTTGTTTTTAATCAGTTCAACATTTTATGAACATCATTTCAACGAAGATATCATTTCAACTAGAAAAGGAAATAGGCAAACTGAAAGGAATGACGACATGGGAATAACTATACGAATTGTTTTAAATATGATAACCATTTATAAATTAAAACAATAACAGAAATTTATATATATTTTTTTAAGTGTATTATTCTTTAATAATTCGAATATTCAATAATAAAAATAAGCATAAGTTGCACATACAATATTTATAAATTTTTGTTTAATATAAATCAATTATATAATTAGTGAGCTATTTCCAATAATAGTAATTTTTTTAAATTTGACTGAATTATCTAAACCTTCTGGTATAATGATTATGATCTGATTTTGTTTATTAAATTAAAACTTTAAGGTAAGGAATGGAAATTGGAGGAATTTATCAACAACATTTAATTACTATCACTACTGTTTTTTTTTTGTTTTTAAGAAATATAATATATTTATTTTTTACGTATAGAATAATTTAAATTAACCAGCCCATTTAGTGTTTATAGAAAGAAATATGTCTTTTTATTAGATTTAGTGATAATTAAAAACCAAAAACAAACCGTATAACAAATCCAAATCAATTGAGATTAAAATTTTTAATACTAACTCTATCGTTAGCCAACTGCTGGTGGCGGAGTACCATTATTTGAATCGTCATCCCGACCATTTGATGGAGATGATTGATTAGGTTTTTGTATTTCTGGAATATTTCGTCGCATTGTGTTCGGTCGTAGAACATATAATATCACAGCAAATATCATAAACATTGACATTAACATAAAATTACCATTTTCTCCATTTCGACTTGGAGTACCGGGTACTGGAAAAGAAAAATGTTTACTTATTTTAGGTTATCAAAGAGATGGAGAGTCCTTAATCTTTCGAATATAGTTTTGTAGTGAATTTTATCAAACCAAAAAACACCCGAACTCACAACTCACAGATGCTTCTGAATTGTATAAAAAGGATAAACTATCAATCACAAATCTATAATCGAAGAACTATTTTTAAAAAATCAACAAAAAATACTTCACATACGATCAATACATTCGGTATCTGTACAGTAAGATTGACCATGTCGTAGCTAAAATCAAATAAAAATGAAATAATTTAATAAAACACAACAAAAAAATTTTTGTTAAAATAGATATAATTTACCAAAGATAGTAATTGTCTTATTGCAAGCTCATGACTGAAAATACATTCACATCCATCAAACTCGTCTCCCATTTCTTATAACCAAAATTTTAAAATACTTCTAGACAAACCGTGAGTTTTCTGAAAATTTATAAAACGTATAAATTATTTTTTATTCGCCTATATATTAAAGTGTTACTTTATTACTGTGATTTGCGGCTTTAAAGTATCACTTTTCAACTATTTATTTTGTCGTCATAGCTACGTCCAAAAAAGTAAAAAGCATTTGTATTTGTTTAAATTCTATGAAAAATAAATTTTTTTATCAAAGCAACCCGCAAATTCAAAATTTCATTATCCAATTAAAATAGTTGTTATCATTTGTTGTCATAGAATTTGGAAAAAATAATAAATATTTTTTCAAAGGTTACTTGTTCCACATATTTTTATTTTAAAATTTATGAAAATTTATAATTTTAATTTAGAATAAACAACTTTTCTTAAGATATTTTGCTTGCGGCGAATAAAAAATAGTATATGATGCACGGACGTAAGCTATTTTGGACTTAATGTGGGTGCAAATCTCGGCTAGCGCCTCGATTTGCAAACTCCACATCCGTCCAAAATCTTTAGCTTTACGTCCTAGCATCATAATGTACTATGTTTAGTTTGTAGATCACATAAGTATTAGTAATCAGTGTAATTAAAAATACAACTTCTGCGTTTTTGTTCTTAGATAAGTTTTATTTTTATTTAGCGTATGGTTTTTTTGTGATACATTAAAAATTAAACTTAAAAAATAGGTAGACCCTTCTATGAAATCTTCCTAAAACAAAAAATGGATACACATTAAATGAACTTACAATCGATTTGATTGCGCGTCATTTAAGTTAAAATTAAAAAGTTAAATATTTGAACATTGGGCAGTACATTTGAACATTAGATGTTTACATCGAGCGAGTCTATCCATGCTACTACATCGGGAGTTGCCAAATGGATGTCTGAGATCTTGCCATTGTAACGTCGAATTGGACACACAGTTGCAATGTGTTTTATAGTTTGTTGTGGAGCGCCACAGTCACACGGGACTCTGAAATGCCCCACTTGTAGAAAGAATCAGCACAACGTCCATGATTCGTTCTTATTCGGTTTAATGTAGTCCAGGTATGACGTGGCAAATCGAAACCAGGTTGGGTAGAAGTCGGGTTAGTAATAAAAAGACCAGTTGTGTTGTAATGTTGCCAGGAGGTGTCCCAGGCATCCAAGATATTAAAATTAGTTGCCAGCAGGTTGCTGGCAGTTTTATGTGGAGGCTTTCTTGACTTCAATCGACAACGAGTGTGGTCACCGTAATATTTGTGCAAGGGTAACGTGATGTTGTTGGTTAACTTTTTATGTTCACGCATGAGAGCATGCGAGCGTCTGAGTGCAGGTGGAGCGATATTGCTTAACACAGGGAGCCAAGGTAAAGGGGGTGGATCTGATAGTACCACTTATAGTACGCATCGTGGCATGCAGCTGGCAGTCAACTTTTTGAGTATGTGTGCTATTCAACCAGACTGGTGCGCGATACTCAGCCACTGAGTAAACCAGACTTAGAGCAGTTGTTCGGAAGGTAGCTGGAGTAGCACCCCATGTAGAGCCTACCAGTTTGTGCAATATATTGTTTCTCGTTTTAAGTTTTTTTGACGTATTCTCTAGGTGGAGCTTAAAAGAAAGAGTTCTATCGAGAGTAATGCCCAGGTACTTTGGCTGTTGATTGTATTTAATGACAGTGCCGTTAAATAACACTGATAGTTCGTGTTTTGCCAGTTTGTTGTTTAAGTGGAAACAGGAGCTCGCGGTTTTACTTAGATTGGGAAATAAGCTCCACGTTCGAAAATAGTCATTCATTATCGCTAGGTCAGTTGAGAGCAAATCCTCCAAAACACCCATGTCTTTGTTTTGAGTGGCCAGGGTCCAATCATCAACGTAACCAAATTTCTTTGAAGTTGTGTCAGGAATGTCATGAATGTACAGATTAAAAAGTAATGGCGCCAGGACGGAACCCTGTGGTAAACCATTGTTAAGCATTTTAGACCTACTACAGGAATTATTTAGATGAACTTTGAATACACGATTACTCAGCATGTTGTTAATTAAACGCGAGATGGTGCTACAAGGTATTGCATTGAACAGCTTATATATAATCCCAATTCACCAGACCGTGTCATATGCTGCAGTAAGATCGATGAATACTGCGCCTGTTTTTAGTTGTTTTTGATACCCAGCTTCGATATAGGATGTTAGAGCGAGCAGTTGATCAGTGCAACTGCGATTGGGACGAAAACCAACTTGTTCGACTGGGATCTGGTCATTCAATATCGGTGCGACACGATTGTATATGAGCCGTTCTAGCAATTTATAGCAGGTGCTCAAAAGGGCAATCGGGCGATAGCTTCCTGGTTCATTGGATGGTTTACCTGGCTTAAGTATCGCTATCACTTTCGTAGTCTTAAAATGTTTTGGCAGATTGCCGGTTTCTAGGACATTCGAGAAAAATTTAGTTAGCCACTGTTTTACATTTTTTCCAGCATTTTTAAAAGTTCTGGAAAAATGCCATCGTAGCCAGCTGCTTTTCCGTTTTTTGTTTGGGACAGAGCTGACTCTAGTTCTTCGCTACTAAAAGAGTTCGCATACTTCGATGGAGACTAGCAATTGCGCTTCATTTCTCTTAATTTGTGTTTAATTGTTCTCTTATGAAGGCGGTTAATAGAAGAACGAGACATATTTACTATGTGATTTGCGATGTCCTCTGGATTTATTTCATTGTTAGCACGAGTAATTGAGTTTGAGCCACCCAGTTTCCGAAGGAGACTCCATGGTTCCCTGCTTGAATGGGAAAAATCAATGTTTTTAACAGCGTTAATCCACTTTTGTTTTCTCGCGGCGTCCAGTGAGTATATTAAGTCATCAGCCACGTCTGCCTCACCACTACTAAGGTACTCCTCATATAATATATCGCTCTCTTTACTCCAGCCAGGAATATATTCTTCACGAAAGCCTCTTGGGATGCATTTCTTTGCAGTTGAGATGATGGCCCCAACAAATCTATCGTAATTTTTAGGAATGGGTTGGATCCAGCGAATCACTGCATCCAACTTCAACCTATATTTAGCCCAGTCAGCTTTGTTAAAATTCCATCTAGGTTGAGGAGTAGAGTTAACGAGTGGAATTTGGATTCCTACCTCAAGAATTACTGGACGATGTTGAGAGCGTGGAAAACCTTGTAAGACAGCCCTTGATATTGGAATAGGGTTACGTTGTTCGTTTTTTGTGGAAAAACAGAGGTCGGGATTGTAATCGCTTCGCCATCTTGCAGATCTAAAGGTTTTCAAGTCTTGTAACGATCGCAATAATCGCAAAACAACAATAAAACCAAATTCATCTTCGTTTTCAATTCAATAAAAATGCATTTCATTAGTTTCCGTTCATTTTTACATTAACAATAATTTTAAAATTTTCTAATACTTACTGCTAGTTAAATTTCGAATATACTATAAAAAGCAACCGAACGTACTCAATTTCATTTCCAATTCTAGCGAACAGATGTCGTTGTCGTTGTTAATCTTTGTTGAATTTTCGAATATTACACGATTGATTAGAAGAGGTTAAAAGCAAAATCACATTTTTGCAATGTTTAATTTGGAAAAAATTATTATTCATTCCATTTTTGGCTTTTCAAAAGAAAAGTTTCAATTCAGTTTTGTTATTAAACATTACCTAAAACTTATCAAAAATAAATAATAATTACCTTTGATTTTGATTTTAAAAAGAAATTTCTTTAATTTATACAAAAAAAAGTTAACACTGTTTTCATTAGTGTGTGATTTTGGATGTCTATTTTGTTTGATAAATAAGCAAAAAAAAGTTATTGATTTAGTAAATACAAGTGATAAATTACTAATGATTGTTTACTTATAACATCATCAAAATAAATTAAGAATTCCTGAAATCTGCTTTATAAATTGTGGCAGTACATGAAGATAAAGTATCCACTGATGTTATCGAAAGTATGAATAGCAAGGATAACAGTGATCGAAGCTATTACCACAGTTAGAGACAATCTTTTGTTTGATGGTTTCTCCGGTTGTTAAAACCGTATGGATTCAAAGGCAGATATATAAATGGGAAGTTAAAAGGTCAAACGCTAGTCAAGGGATATTGGAAAATCAAACAAATAACCTAAAGCAACAGAATATTGATGACATCAATCAACGGTTACAACTTAAGGTATTTATTATTAATATGTATGTTAATTTTAATTTAAACATTAAATATTAGAATGTCAAGATAAATTAGATAAATAAGAGATTCCCAATCTCAAGGGTTTGTACCGGGGGGGATAAATCGATATACCGGGCGTGTTTACATGGTTATGTATCATAATTTAAGGTTTTTGTATTAAAAGTCCATATTCACAAAGTGAATACTACAACGTGGCACCGTATCAGGGCCAGAATACAACAACGTGGCGCCGAAACAGGGACCCGTTAGTTTTTTAGATATATATATAAATATTTTCCAGTTTGGGCGTTGGCAAGCCGGTTTTTTCTGTTTGAAAAAAAAAACTTGTTTTTGTGGAACATTTTTATATATTTATATATTAATTGATCATTTCAATTTAGATTAATTAATATCCTTATATAGTTTATTTTCGCGTTGGTTTATTTGGCTAAATTTTGTTAAAAAGCTAGAGGGAAAAATAAAGGTTTAGTTACTAAGGTGTGTTCATGTGTATATTTATCGTAAGTACTCTAAATTTATATTTTCAAAAATTTAAAGAATTTCGCGTTTCTCTTTGTAAGTTTTAGGATAAACCAGTTGTGGTTTTTTTTGGTAATAGGGTGGTGGCAACCGGTTTGGGCCGTGGTTGTCAATCAGCTTTTTGTTTATCTTGAAATAAACCAGTTATTGGTTTCGTTTTGGTTTTGATTAGGAAATTATATATTTGGAATTTTGATATTTTTTTTAATTTTGAAAAAAACCGTTTTGGGACAGCAATTTTTTTGGAGATTGTTTTTTGTGCTGTCATTTGCTTTTAGTAATACTAATTGTTTTTTTATTTGGAAAAAAGAAAACCGTTTTGGGGAAGCAGTTTTTTTTTGAAATTTTTTTATGCTACCATGTACATATTGTACATATATTTGTTTATATATTGTACATATTTTTGGATGATGCAATTAATTTATATATGAAATTAATTGTATGTTTTTTTGATTATGGTTAGATTTAGTAAGTGTTTAGCTGGCTTTTTTCAATGCACTCATACGCGATCCCCATATTCGTCATTGGTTTAATGTGAGTTACAATTTCGAGGTATTGATTTATGTATTATTCACACTATAGAGGGATGTCAATAGAACATGTCTCATTACAGTTCTATAAACTTTTGAACTTGTACGGAAATGTTGAAATATTTTTATTTTGGCTAATATAATGTTCATTTTTGGCCAAAACGACTTCTATTGCAATACGCCTTATTAGATTTTGTGATTTGTACATGAATTATTTTGTGTATCTCATATATATATACAAAATAATTTATGTCAAACCTGAAAGTCTAGGTAGGTTTCCTATTGCAACACAATTCGTTTGGCGAAAGAATTTTTTGTGGTTAAGTCATGTTTTTGTGAGTTTTAGGATGTTATTGACGTAATAAGGGTTAACATTGACCAAACAGTTTTTCAACAATTTTATATAAGTTTAAATCTTTCGTCACTACCTTCAAAGTATTATTGGTCTATGTTTATGGAAGTACATTGAAAATAATTAATTCCCATTAGCTTTATGGAGTGGGCCGGATCCAGATCGGTATCTTCACATTTGTCATCATATTGATCCGCTGACGTAGGTATACATATCTCGTATGAGTCCATTTTAGTTACCATTTTTAAAATTATTTTTATTGCGATTAATTTAAAAAGTGGGATGGGTATGGAAGTAATTATTTTTAGCTAACATTTATTTTTGTTGGTTGTTTTGAATACAATAAGTAAAGCGAAAAATTTGACCTGAACAAATATATTAGAGGTAATAACCTAAAAATTAGTAAGCTTAGTTTTGAATCTAAAATAATCGTAATTTTTTTTTTAAATTACCAATTTATTATTTAGTCTGAAGATTAAATTTAATTAATTTCATGTAAAACTTTATTAACACATATTATGTATTTCATGTTTCGATTTAGCATTTTTAAATAAGAAATTATTTAGATTATGGATAAGTTATATAGTATTTAGGTTTATTGATTCACTTTTCCCAGCGGTAGGCCTAAAAAGCCATCCATAGAGCTTCACTCTTTAACATTGATGTCGTTCTTAGATCGCCTATGGCCATCGGGGTTATGCGATCGAAGAACATTGGGTTCTTCTCTTCATTCGGCGAGGAAGTCCTCAGGGACGAGGAGTGGTGGTGCTGTGTTTGTACTTAGGTGCAAACCAGTAGTACCATTCTTTGCTCAGAGGCTTCTTCGGTGTAATGAAGAGAAGAACCAATTGTACTTTTGCTTTCAGGATCAGAGGCTTCACCTCACACAAATTCAAAAACTTTTCCACTTTTCCATTTAGTTTTTCAATAGACAATTTTTCATAGAGTTTAGGTTTTGAAGTCTGGTGCTCGGGAGCGTTCGTCAACTTTCGCATTAGGTTTAGGTGTAATTTATTTGTAGGTTAAACAAGCACAACTGGGTCAGTAGAAATGGACCTAGTGTCTAATCGTGACAGTTGTGATTGTTTTATTAGGTTGGGGAGAATCTGTTCTGTAGAATCTGGTCGTTAGGGGCTTTTCCAGTAGGTTCTCACATGCATGGTTGGAGTGGGCTCGCGAACGCGATATTTCAAATTTAGACAAAATGGATATTGTAACCATACTTACTTTTTAAATTGTCTCCAGACGAATCTTGATTTTGAGAATCTCTTATCTAATTATTAAATAAAAATAAAAATAAAATAAATCAAACAAATTTTTCAATTAACTAAATAAAATTTTTATTAAATAAATAATTTTTTTTAAAATTTAAGTTAATTTTAGGTAACTAAATAAATAAATTTTCTTAATAAGCAAGACATCAAGATATAAATAAATAGTTTTATTTTTTTAAAAATAAATAAATATTTCAAAGTTAGGACGGTGCATCCGATAAATAAACATTCTTTTGAATATTTTTTATTCTTCAATTTTTTTAAAAATAAATAAATATATTTTAGGGGTGCTATCGTCAATAACTAATTTTAGGTATATATAATTATTTCAGTATATCTGAAATTAAATAAATAAATTATACTTTTACATATATAATGTTTTAGGAATTTTTGTGAAAGATTCAGCAAAGATTGGCTACGACGGTGGTACTTTTTGTTCCTTTATAAAGTTTGTTTTTACAAGAAAATCTTGTATGTTTTCGAATTGGGCGTTCGTTGTTTTTTTTTCGTTTTTGTGCTTTCATTTTTTTTTTACATTTACAGTGTACTAACTCCATTTTTTTGTTGAGAATTGGTTTTACTATTGTTAGTGATTGCGAGTCATGATTTTGCGGGTTTTACCATCGAAATCTCTAGCGTCTGTTTCCTATATACCAAGCCTAAGTTTTTCAATGTATTTTTTTTTATAAAATTAAATTTAGAGTTAGAATTATTAGTTGTCATAAATTAAACATCTATTCTTAATCATTAGTTATTATAGTTATAAATTTAATTCTCGGTTTTTAGAATTTAAATAGGTGTTATATTTAATATTACTTAGTTATTATACTTTTTTTTTATTAGTTATTAGAATTTCTATTATTAGTTTAAGTTTAATAGTGCTTTGGTGTTTTCTGTCATGGAGGGGATGGCGACGTTTTTGTGATTTCAAGAGTAGAAATCTTGGTTTCTACCTTGAATTCATGGTGTAACGATCGCAATAATCGCAAAACAACAATAAAACCAAATTCATCTTCGTTTTCAATTCAATAAAAATGCATTTCATTAGTTTCCGTTCATTTTTACATTAACAATAATTTTAAAATTTTCTAATACTTACTGCTAGTTAAATTTCGAATATACTATAAAAAGCAACCGAACGTACTCAATTTCATTTCCAATTCTAGCGAACAGATGTCGTTGTCGTTGTTAATCTTTGTTGAATTTTCGAATATTACACGATTGATTAGAAGAGGTTAAAAGCAAAATCACATTTTTGCAATGTTTAATTTGGAAAAAATTATTATTCATTCCATTTTTGGCTTTTCAAAAGAAAAGTTTCAATTCAGTTTTGTTATTAAACATTACCTAAAACTTATCAAAAATAAATAATAATTACCTTTGATTTTGATTTTAAAAAGAAATTTCTTTAATTTATACAAAAAAAAGTTAACACTGTTTTCATTAGTGTGTGATTTTGGATGTCTATTTTGTTTGATAAATAAGCAAAAAAAAGTTATTGATTTAGTAAATACAAGTGATAAATTACTAATGATTGTTTACTTATAACATCATCAAAATAAATTAAGAATTCCTGAAATCTGCTTTATAAATTGTGGCAGTACATGAAGATAAAGTATCCACTGATGTTATCGAAAGTATGAATAGCAAGGATAACAGTGATCGAAGCTATTACCACAGTTAGAGACAATCTTTTGTTTGATGGTTTCTCCGGTTGTTAAAACCGTATGGATTCAAAGGCAGATATATAAATGGGAAGTTAAAAGGTCAAACGCTAGTCAAGGGATATTGGAAAATCAAACAAATAACCTAAAGCAACAGAATATTGATGACATCAATCAACGGTTACAACTTAAGGTATTTATTATTAATATGTATGTTAATTTTAATTTAAACATTAAATATTAGAATGTCAAGATAAATTAGATAAATAAGAGATTCCCAATCTCAAGGGTTTGTACCGGGGGGGATAAATCGATATACCGGGCGTGTTTACATGGTTATGTATCATAATTTAAGGTTTTTGTATTAAAAGTCCATATTCACAAAGTGAATACTACAACGTGGCACCGTATCAGGGCCAGAATACAACAGTCTTTCGCATCATATACCAGGAACATGTTGTTATCATCCGCCCAGTCGGTCAGTTTCACGCCATTGGTATTATTATTTGAGTAGGACCACTGAGTGTGATGGCTATTGAAGTCACCAGCATATATTGCTGGGTGATGAAATAATGGTAGAGTAGCAGCTGGCCATCCTGTATTTGGAGACTTGTATACGTTTACAATTTTCGTGTCCGATATATCAACAACAATAAGATGTATATCGTTTTCCATCTGTGTAAGTACGTGCGTGCAGTTCAGGATTTCTGACTTAACTTAACATACGTGGCAGATCCATATGATTGATGGTAAATAGCACTAATTAATTTGTAACCAAAAATGTTTCGTCCAGAGGTAAGTTGCGCTTCATCTGCTGCATGCGTTTCTTGCAGAATTATAACGTCGATGTCGTAATCTTTTAATAATCTTTGTAAATGTTCAGTTTTTGACCTGCTTATGCCTTCAATGTTCAATTGCAAAATACGGACTGAAGGTCCAATATTTTTTGTCTTATGGTGCTGAAAAGTACCGTTGTTATTGTGATTGTGATTTTGGTTCATATTTATTTTTTTTTGTATCACAGCCAAGAGTTCGAAATGAAATATTTGGCTACCAAGTTGAAATAGACTATTTGCGTAACCCAGGGTGCAGCACGAGGAACTTTCCTATTTCACACACCCCCTTAGATAAGTTGCACACACATTCAT
Source organism: Diogma glabrata (assembly GCA_963693315.1). NCBI lineage: Eukaryota > Metazoa > Arthropoda > Insecta > Diptera > Cylindrotomidae > Diogma > Diogma glabrata. The sequence goes on from OY856186.1 coordinate 424,591,303, forward strand.
TATTTTTACTTCACCACAATTTTAAATTGTGGGAAGTAATGCAAGTTATCGAGAAAAAAAAATCTTACATACCCCAAATTTTGTTTTTTCTTTTGTTTTGGACCATCCTCTATCTAAATAGCCAATAAAAATTTTGGTGTACGTCTGTGTGTGGGTGGGTGGGTGAGTGGGTGAACTTTCTGCATAGGATCTTGATGAAACTTAGGCAAATAATACAGGTTCACTTGAAAATGGTAGATCTGGATTCATTTCAAATTTGGACAAATGGGAGGGGGGTCTCCCGAACACCTCTAAGTTTAAATCTTGAATAGCTTCTAAATCCCGGCTTATGATCTGATGGGAACTTGGTATATAAGGTTTTAGTACTGTTTCCAATATTTCTGCATACTAACTTCCGGTTTGTCACTTCCGTTTAAAAAGTTTTTTTTTTCAGGTGTTTATCCCTACTGTAGCCTACAATTACCGATCGATTGTCATGAAACGTTGATAAAAGCTTTCAAGTAACATGAGAAAGATTTTATCAGCTTTTGGAGTACATTGGATAAAGGGTTGGGGAGTCCACCATGCAACAGGTGGTTTTCCACTATGTTTTTTATGTTTGTTGGGAGCATACAGCATTCGTTCGTGAATGAATTTTGATGACACTTTGGAAAAAGATGCAAATATGTATGGCAAGGAACTGATTGATTTTTGAGCGATAGTGAACAAAGTGGTGGGGGGTTCCCCGAGCACCTGTTTTTTGAAAGCTTAATAATATCTTTACCTGATAATCAAATTGGATGAAGCTTGATACATAAGCGATACGACCACATTTAAATTCAGCCATCCACTTCTCTACCATTTGTCTCGATGGAGCAGAGTTTGGATAATGTTTATCAAGCCATTGTTTGGTTTCCACTGTATTTTTTTTCATCAAAAAGCAATGCTTTATTAAAATTCGAAATTCACTTTTTTCCATTTTTTTTCAAAAACAAAAGTTGCTTCACACAAAATGCTATAACTCACGAATAAATAGTCAGATTGCTGTCAAATTTATACACGTATCGTTTGAAGGTTAGTACTAAATAAAAATCATATGGAAAAAATTCTAGTAACGCCATCTATGTGTCATCCTACGGACTTATTGAATGACCTAGTATATATCCAGAACACTATGTTTCCAGAGCTGTGGTGAAGTCAGCCTATACATCAGCGTCGCAATATTTTTGATTGCTGTTCTCATAATTTCTAAAGGGGCGTATACACCTTCAAGCATGCTTTAACAGCACAGTTGTCAAGCGTGCTTGTATAGTAACTAAACAAGCATTTTGATAGTGTATGATAGTGATTGAAGGCTTGTGCAGTCTTTCAAAAATGTTTGACGAAATATCAAACATGTTGATTTTTCACTGCAAGCATCAGTTTGCACAAGCATGCTAGCGCTTGTGTGTATATTTATGATTGTCGGCTTGTTTTATTTATTGTATTGGAAATAATTTTTTTGAATAGGAATTAATTGGAAGTTCCAATGCAGAATGCCGATTATTGCAATTCATTTTTTTCAATTGGAATGTTTAACCAGGGATAATACAGCATGGTACACGTACTATTTACATTTTCATCGTACACAAAAAACATGGATATGGGCCAAGAATTTAGGAACTTTAATCAAGTTAAATTCTTTGTTTGTTTTGTGTTTTGTTTGAAATCACAATCATAAGTTTTGAGGAGTACAAGTAGTACAACAAACCTAAAAGGAGTACAAGAAATCTGAGGAGTACACTATCTCTTAAAGGAGTATACTGTGCTGCCGAAATGAGTATACTGTACTCCCGAAATGAGTATATTCTACTCCCGAAATGAGTACATTTGGTCACCTGATAATGATTAATAAACTACTTTTTATTAACTCAATGAAGGATTTATTAATATTGATAAAACATTTTCGGATTGAATTTTATTGTACATTAAGCTTCGGTCATGATGTATTCCATATTAGTATTCCGAACACGTTTTCTACAATACGTCGAGCCCGAGATAACCTATAGTTGAAAATTCTATGCTCCTTTGTTAATTGGCGTTGTGGATCGTTCTGTACTTGTACAGCTGTTGAATTAGGTTTCATCTGATTATCAGAAAGTGAAAATGCGTCGTCTGCAACAAAAACGTACGGCATTGTTAAACCGCTATTCCCAACTATTTCTGGTGCAGGAATATTTAGTTGTTTTTTAATTAGTTTTTGTCCTTGTTTTTGTTTTTTAATTAGTTTATATTCCTATACAACAAACAAACAACTGTCGATAATGTCAAAAAAGCTTGTACTGCTAAATTATAGAAATATTGCAATCATGTTTGAGAGTTAATTCTTGATTTATATCCACTCACTACACAAGCTTTTTTGCAGCTATACAAGCACGTTTGACTACTGTGCTGTTAAAGCATGCTTACAGGTGTATAGGTCCTTTAAATGTTAATATTTAATAGCTGAAAAACAAGTTTGAATCATCATCAGGAAGATTTAACTTCAGTTTAAAGCTTAAGAAAATGGAATATATGGCGGTGTTTAATCTTTACCTGCAGAAGAGCAACCTAAGTAACAGAAAGTCTGTTTGCAAGGCCCAAATCTAATAAACCAAAATAACTTCAAAACACGAATAAAATACTGCATTCGAAAAAAATTTTCTTGGTTGGATTACAACTTTTAGACTTAATTGTAGGGTTGGAACTGGTCGAGGTGCAAATAAAAGGCTAACTGATTAATTTAAATTACATTGTGTTTATACACGAAAGCAATATATTATCTAAAAAATGCTTATTCGAGAAAAATGAAGAAAATTAATTCAGCTGTGCCATTTAAAACTAAAGGGGATGTCTAAATCGATCGCGCAGAAAATTAAGCAGATCACTAACTGATGATTTGAATCAACAACTTCAAGGTGGGTGGAATGTTATAAATCAACTAAAGCTAACGTCTAAATAGAAATTAATTGCTTAAAAGTGTTTTTATCAAACGTTATCTAATTTTAATTATCATGCATTAGATTTATTTTTGTTCTATTGATCACGTTTTATTGCAGTCGTTTTAAACCATTGCGAGAGCATCAGATATACAACAAACAATTGTGCCGTTCACTGCACAGACCGACTAACTCCACTTTTTGGAAAATTTTAAATTTATATGTCAAAGTACTTGCTATAGTCGTAACTTTCTATGTTAAAAACAACTTTCCTGAATAATTAAGATAAACACCATTAAAAGTCAAAATTTGTCTGACCATTAAAAAATGACTATTAAAAACCTGACATTAAAAACTAATAATATCTATTATACTAATTAAATTACTACTATAATAGCTAATTGATATACTTAGTAACCAAAATTAAATAAATTATGTTTATAATAACATTCCTGAATGATAAAGATTAACACTACTAAATATCGAAATTTATTTGACCTTTGAAAAAACTCAATTTTTTCAACATTTTGTTTTATGGAGTTAATCGTGTTGTGCAGTGAACGGCTCAATTGATAGTCAAATATTGACTGCAACATATGACCGAATACACTAGATATTACAGTTAACATCTACCGATCATTGACGTGGTTGTTCTACCACGTTGTCGTTCTAAGTATTGTATTGCATTGCATTACAATTCAAAAGTATAGATTAGGGTGAGAATTCGTAGCATACACACGATTTAGTGTTATCAGTAGGCGCGTACAAGAATACCAGATCTGGACTGTAAGATGGACGAGATATTTAATTACGATTTTTTTACGTTTTTCATGATACCTTTTTTCATATTTTTTAGTTTTGACTCTGCATTATAATTATGAAACCACGTTTATAAAATTCGGAAATTACTGCGAGACTGGAGCGTTACAACGGTGACGCTTAAAATAGCTCAAAATACCTTTACTACGCGCTTTTGTGGGTCTATTAATTCACCACTAAAAACGAAGAAGAAATCGTTTCATCGTCGATATCTAAAAAATCAAGCTCTGTATTAAGAACGCATACAAACTCATCTACATAAGTAACATTTTGTAATGTGAGAACGAGTATGTGAACCAAAAATATCTTGAATATATTTTTAGCTTTTTTCGTATATCCTGAAACTCGGCACCATTAACATGGAGGTCAACTAGAACTCGTTTTAGATGGACTTATATGGAGCAAGACAGAAGGGATTTTTTTGTATAAATAAATATGCTGTAATGTGGCATTCCAAAATTTTACATTTTTTTCTTTAACATCGAAAATCTACTAAGTTTATCACAATTTAATTATATAAAGTAATACTTAAGCTAATAGAATATCTGATACAAAAAATTTATAAAAATTATACTAAGAAATCAAATAATAACTATACTAAACATATACATAAACAATACTTTACGAATAACTAATAAATGATTATAAGTAAGTAAAAAACAATAAAGGCTATTAGTTAAAGATATAAATTTACATTTTGTGGATAAATCTTAAATTTTGAGTTACTTAGTCTTTAACCTTATTGAGATTAGTCTCATACTTTATATCTGCAGGTAGTACATTAAACTTAGGTAAGCCTCTATACAAAATATTATTTGCTGAGACACCAGTGGCAAAAAAAGTGGGTAAAAATGTGAGCGTCTTCTGGTGTTGTAGGCATGGACCTTATACGAACGGGTAAGAGTTAAGCTATTTTTGAAGCGGTGCGCTACTACCTTAAAAATTAAAAGGATCAATTCTTTTTCAATCAAAATCTCTAGAGGTATAAAATCAACGAATAGCTGATGACTTGGAACAGAAAATGGTACATTTAATATATATTTTATAACTCTTTTTTGTAAAATCGATTACTTTCGGATAAGATAGTTGGGCGCTCCACTCCAGATGGGATTCAAGTGAGATTCAAGTGACACAAAATGAGACAGAATGTAGGAATTATAAATCAGGATCAAACACTTTTTTGGAAGTAGCTTGCGTAATTTTTTTAAGGCAAATGTTCTCATTTAAAATCTGAACTAATCGTAAGACCAAGATAGTTGAAACTTTGTACTCTTTCAATAATTTGGCTACAATAACTTAACTGCAAACCTTCACTTTGGATTTCGTTTAATTTCTTGTTTTGAAATACGAGATACTTGGTTTTGGACACATTAAGAATAAGATGAGACTGCACAAGCCAGTGATAGACTAAGTCGAGATCGTGTTGCATATTTTGAAAAAGTTGTAGTAACGAATCACAGGAATAAACCAGGACTGCATCATCAGCGTAAAGCAAAATATCGCCCTTCAGTGGCAGTTTCCAAATATCGTTAATATATATAAGAAAAGGTCGTGGCCCTAAAACAGAGCCTTGCGGTACTCATTTTTCGAGTTTTTTTTAACTTACTACCACATTTACCTATTGAAACATATTGCTTTCGATTTTCCAGATGATTTTGAAAGAACTCATATGCGGTGAAAAACACGTGAAATCAGCAAAAAACATGCAATTTTGGAAATGAGGTTTTAATTTTGTATATTTAGGTATTGGAATTCATTGACATCAATAAAAAAAAAATTTCTGCGTTTTTAGTTTTTTTTCCCTATCTTAAGATACAGGGTGATGAAAAATCAAAAAATTGCTCGACCCTGGTGTATTGAAATGGCTCTACAGTCAAAACTACTGGACTGATTTTAATATTAGATAGCTCAAAATGTAGGTATTATTGAACAGCTAATCAAAATAATAACTCACATTATATGACCTTGAACATTTTCTTTTTGAAAAAATAACGGTAAAAAGTTCAAATTCGATTTTCTAGAAATGCCATTTTATCTTTTTGATTTTTTAATATGTGAAAGGCATGTTACTAACATTTTATAAAAAATTCAGGAGGGGAAAATTTTTTGTTTTTTTTTATTAATTTTAATGCAACACGCCTTGAAATTTTTCATCATAAAAAAAAGTGGAGTTAAAAAATTAACAGTTTTTTTTGGATTTAGATATTTGTTTTTATAATAAATTTTTAATTTTAACTCAAAATAAATAGTTTACACATTTTTTATCATTTATTACTTCGGTCTGAAAGACCTAAGTATTACATTCATGAGCTCAAAGTGAAATTCTTACCCCCACTTTTTTTGACATTTCTCGACGTTTTAGGACCTCCTGATTCTAAAAAAGCAAAAAAAAAAAAATGTATGTCTGTCTGTCGGCCGGCCGTCTGGCCGGCCGTCATTACCTACGCTGCAGGGAAAACTACTGGAGGGATTTCAAAAATTTTTTTTTCTAAAAATAGGTATACTCAAGGGACAGGTCCGAAAGGACGCTGTGTTCGATAACTGTACCGGAAGTGTGTCAAAAAAATCATTAAGTGTGTCAAAACAAGGAAATTTGCATATTTTTGGCTTAAAAAACGTTCATTTTAAGTGATTACGAGTAGGAACATTGAATTTGGAGAAATCTTGATGGTCGGAAGTGGTATGTGAGATCAAAAACTAGATTATTGCATTATAAGTTTGTCAAAAAAAAGTTGTCAAGTGTGTCAAAAGAAAGATTTTTGTTTATTTTTTTACCTAATTTTTTGGAAAAAAATATAAAATTAATTGTTTGTTTGAAATGAAGTTTTATTATTATTATTCAGAATTATGGCATTATAAGTTTGTCAAAAAAGTGTTGTCAAGTGTGTCAAAAGAAAGATTTTTATTTTTTTTTACCCAATTTTTTGGAAATAAAATTGTTTGTTTGAAATGAAATTTTATTATTATTATTGAGAATTATGGCATTATAGGTTTGTCAACAAAATGTTGTCAAGTGTGTCAAAAGATTTTTATTTAGTTTTTTACCCAATTTTTTGGAAAAAAAATAAATTGTTTGTTTGAAATGAAATTTTATTATTATTATTGAGAATTATGGCATTATAAGTTTGTCAAAAAATGTTGTCAAGTGTGTCAAAAGAAAGGTTTTTATTTATTTTTTACCCAATTTTTTTAGAAAAAAATAAAATTAATAGTTCGTATGACATGATATTTTATTATTATTATAGAGAATTATGGCATTATAAGTTTGTCAAAAAATAATGTCAAGTGTGTCAAAAAATTATTTCATTTAATTTTTTAGCCAATATTTTGGGGAAAAAAAATGTAGCTGTTTTTATGACGTAAATGTAATTTAAAATGAAATTGGACATGGAAATTTTTGAATTTGTTATAGTTTTTGAAATATTTTTGGAATTTTGAAAAAGTTTGTATTTTTGATTTCGTAATAATTTTTGCAATATTTTTAGAATTTCGGAAAAAGTTTTAATTTTTGATTTTGTAAGAATTTTTGAAATATTTTTAGAATTTTGAAAAATTTTTAATTTTTGATATTATGATAATTTTTGGAATTTTGAAAAAAGTTTGAATTTTTGATTTTGTAATAATTTTTGCAATATGTTTAGAATTTTGGAAAAAGTTTGAATTTTTAAGAATTTTTGAAATATTATTGGAATTTAGAAAATATTTAAATATTTGATTCTAATATTTGGAATATTTTTGGAATTTTGAAAAAGTTTGATTTTATTTAATTTAACAATATTTTAGGAATTTTCATTATAATTTTCCGGCAACGTATTGATGTTTCGTGTTAGTTTTGTAATAAATTTCTAAACAGAGATAAAAAATACTTGTACTTTAACAAAGAGTTATGTTTGATATACATCGCTGCCCAAAACTAAAAACCATGTCCTCATAAAAGTTTTTTGCCGAAAACTATATTTTTATTATTATTATTGAGAATTATGGCAGTATAAGTTTGTCAAAAAATGTTGTCAAGTGTGTCAAAAGAATGGTTTTTATTTATTTTTTACCCAATTTTTTTAGAAAAAAATAAAATTACTAGTTCGTATGACATGATATTTTATTATTATTATAGAGAATTATGGCATTATAAGTTTGTCAAAATATAATGTCAAGTGTGTCAAAAAATGATTTCATTTAATTTTTTAGCCAATATTTTGGGAAAAAAAATGTAGCTGTTTTTATGACGTAAATGTAATTTAAAATGAAATTGGACATGGAAATTTTTGAATTTGTTGTAGTTTTTGAAATATTTTTGGAATTTTGAAAAAGTTTGTATTTTTGATTTTGTAATAATTTTTGCAATATTTTTAGAATTTCGGCAAAAGTTTTAATTTTTGATTTTGTAAGAATTTTTGAAATATTTTTAGAATTTTGAAAAATTTTTAATTTTTGATATTATTATAATTTTTGGAATTTTGAAAAAAGTTTTAATTTTTGATTTTGTAATAATTTTTGCAATATTTTTAGAATTTTGGAAAAGTTCGAATTTTTAAGAATTTTTGGCATATCATCAGAATTTAGAAAAAGTTTAAATATTTGATTTCATTCTAATTTTTAGAATATTTTTGGAATTTTGAAAAAGTTTGATTTTATTTAATTTAACAATATTTTTGGAATTTTGATTACAATTATCCGGCAACGTATTGATGTTTCGTGTTAGTTTTGTAATAAATTTTTAAACAGAATCTATCTCTGAATACTTGTACTTTAACAAAGAGTTATGTTTGATATTCATCGCTGCCCAAAACTAAAAACCATGTCCTCATAAAAGTTTTGTTGCCGAAAACTATATCAAAATCCTTAACCCAGACCGAAGTCTTGATATCTCAGAGCTTGAGATTTCAGCCCCTCCATATTTTAATTTTACATTACTAAATTTCGTAGAGTTAGAATAACGTCTAGCTAAGATTGATCCATCATTTGTAGGAACGTGTTCCAGGAATTGTTTTTAAATTGGCGTATCTATCAGCTAGTTGATTTCGTTTTACAAACAAAGAAATCCCTCTGCATTCTGTCACTATATGCCAGTGGTGAGTGAGTGATCTCAACAGCTTGACTGTTTGCAGGCATAATGGATTTGATTTCATCCGAACACTGCTGATGAAGATATTTATAAAAAACAACGAGATCCGAAAAAATTAACAATTCGTCAGAGCCATTACAGTAACAGATGCAGCCCCCCAAACTTGGTAACAATACTTGGCATAATGCGGCCTGTTAACGATTTGCAAAATTATAATTGGCCTTTAATGATATCAAAAAGGTTCCCCATCCCTGGTTTAGACTCATATTATACTTTGATAGACTAAGTGATAGACTCTAGTTTCTATTTTTTGTTAACTTAGGTGTAGTGGAAGTATTGTTTTTGTTTTATGGAGAAAAATTGACTTTTAGTTAATTTTTAATCACAATATATGTTTTGTTGACTCTCAAAAAATAAAGCTGGGCAATTTTAGTCCAGAGAGATTACTTAATATTCGATATAGTATATTTTATCACAGCAAGTATTATATTATTTTTAACACAAAAATATATATTATGTGTACTTCAATTACCAGATAAGATAGGAAGATAAGAAGATAGATAAAAATTATAGCTTGTAGAACAAGAGCCCGCGACGGCCAGACCTTCGTTATTTTATAAAAGCTGAAAGTTTTTCTGCGCATACCCCCACTCAGGTAGGAACGATTAGCGACATATGAAGTTTGGATCATGGTGGCTTTGGCAGGGAGCAGGTAACAAAGTGGCATCCAAAGTTTCGTGAAAGTATAAAAGGTAATTTTTTTATATATTCTTCGGGATAGTATTAGAAGTCACGTCACCCATTGCCAGACACTTACTATCGTGGTAACCCCCTGCCAGAAACCCTTAAACTTTAACAAATTGATAAAGTTTAAGGGCGTCTGGCAGGGGGTTGCCACGATAGCAAGTGTCCGGCAATGGGTGACGTGACTTCTAATACTATCCCGAAGAATATATGAAAAACTTACCTTTTATACTTTCACGAAACTTTGGCGGCCCCTTTGTTACCTGCTCCCTGACAAAGCCACCATGATCCAAACTTTATGTGTCGCTAATCGTTCCTACCTGAGTAGGGAGTATACGCAGAGAAACTTTCAGCTTTTGAAAAATAACGAAGGTCTGGCCGTCGTGGGCTCTTAGTCTATTAGATCAGAATATAGAGTGGCTACAGTACTGCGATCAAAAAAATCGTTTGTACGTTTTCAACTAACTACGGTGAACTGTACCTCCTCGTTACCTGGTTAGAGCAGTTCTGATGTGATGGAATTGGAAGAAAAGTAAAAAGAAAAGCAACTAGAGCGAGTTTTAAGAAAGAATACGACAAAGTTATATCAACACCTTTAGAGTTATATAACTGGGCAGCAGCTCCAGGCAATTTTCAAGATAACGTGCATTTTTTCTATGTAACGGAGGCAGGTTACATTGCAAAACGAAACAACTAGCTGATAGATACGCCAATTTAAAAAGTCCGAGCGGCAGGTATATCCGCTAGAAATAGGTAGATTTCGGGATCAGACAGTTATGTGTGCAATTAGAATCGGATTTATCAGATTACTTTATAAAAAATACTAATTAAAAACAGAAGTATTAAACTAACTTTAAAAATAAACATTATTTTATACAGTTTTTGGGCTCTAGGCACTTAACCTGTACCCCGATATGGCCAATTGTCAAACATATTCAGGAGACTGTTTGCCGCAACATACGCAGAAAATATTTTTAGCGTAAGTGAAAAAATGCGACCGTGAAAGTGCCGCTAAATGCCGTTGTACTTCACACAGTTTATTGCAGATAGCTAAAGAACCTTTTATTTTTTAAAAATGATAGAAATATGTTCAAATAATTAATATTTATAAATTTTGTTTACATATTTTGCTTCAAACGGCCGTTATAACGCTTTGTTTTTGACAGTTTTAAGGCTCCAGACCCTTAACCTGTACCCGGATATGGCCAGTTGTCGAACTTATCCAAGAGATTGTTTGCCGCAACACGCTCAGAAAAAAATGTTGGTCTAGGTCGAAAAATGCGACCGTGAGAGTGCCGCTAGATTCCGTTATACCTCATATCGTTATATATATATATACATATATATAATTTTTTTTTTGTTTTTCCGTCTCCGCTTTACATATATAGTCGTTTGGCATCAAAATTTTTCCGAAATTCCGAGATGACGGTCATTGCAATAGGTAGATTTTTATATGAAATCTACCTAAAACAATTCCTGGAACACGAGGATATCACTAATACATTCCTGCAAATGATGGATCAATCTTAGCTAGACGTTATTCTAACTCTACGGAATTTAGTGATGTAAAATTAAATAAATGATAAAAAATGTGTAAAATATTTATTTTGAAAAATTAAATTAATTATTAAAAATTTATTATAAAAACATATATGTAAATCCAAAAAAAGCTTTTAATTTTTTAACTCCACTTTTTTTTATGATGAAAAATTTTAAGGCGTGTTGCAATAAAATTAATAAAAAAAACAAAAAGTTTTCCCCTCCTGAACCCATTCACGAAAATTTGGGTTGGGCGAAGGGCTAACACCCCATTTCCGTAAAAAATTTATTGTCATGAATTCTGTACACAGGCCTCGGAATATCTCGGATTCATTATTGGAACGACCTCGGAAACTGTACCCGGACTACGATTTAAAAATAGGAACCTGGAACGTGCTAAGCCTTAGAAGACCAGGAGATCTCCTAAAACTCACCCAACAAGTCGAGAGCTACACACTGGATATAGTGGCATTACAAGAACTAAGATGGCCAGGCAGTGGAATCCATGAAACAGCGAAAGGATACACTCTGTATTATTGCGGTCATCAAAACGGAGGAGAATTTGGAGTTGGCTTTCTTATACACCGTCGCGTGAATCAGCATGTTATCGACTTCTGCCCAATTAATATGCGGTTATGCACACTGAGAATCCGCACGCAAAAATTCAATGTAACGATCGTCAATGTTCATGTACCTACTGAAGATAAAGCAGATGATATTAAAGACCTGTTCTTCCTAGAACTCGAGGAAGTCATCAATAACATCCCGCGGCACGATATAAAAATCGTGGTAGGTGACTTTAATACTCAAATCGGTGGGATTGCAGAACTTAAAACACATATCGGCCCTAACAGATTGCATCATACCAGCAACAATAACGGTTTTCGCGCAGCCGAGCTGGCTATGATGTATGATCTAGTAATTTCCAGCACTTTCTTCCCTCACAAGAGAATTCACAAGGCAACGTGGAAATCAAATGACGGAAGAACGGAAAATCAAATCGATCGTCATGATTTCTAAGAGACACTCTACAAGTATAACTGACGTTCGATCATACAGAGGTGCTGATATGGACACCGATCATATGCTTGTCATCTTTAAGTACAAGTGCAAGTTGTCATCTACATTTAACAGACAAGCAAAAAAGACCGTGCGCTGGAATGTCGAAGCATTTAAACATTCGGAAACGCTGAATAGATATCAGGAAATAATAACACAAAACATAGAAGAGCATGACATCTCTTCTGAGATGCCATTAAACATACAAGAAGAATGGCAAACGCTTCAATAAACCATTATAGCCGCAGCACAAACTACAATCGGAAAACGACCACCGAAATCACCCAACGAATGGTTTGACGACGAGTGCCGCCAATCCGTTGAAAATAAACAAAAACTGCGAGAAAAATGGTTAACAAGGAACACCCGAAGCTCCCAGCTGATTATCTATGCGCCAAGAAAGCCTCAGCAAAACTTCTACGGAAAAAGAAACGCGAAAACATGAAGAGCTGCATCGAAAACATCAATCAACATGCGGCCAACGGAAATTCAAAAGAGTGCTTTGCCAATGCACGGAATCTGACAAAAGATTTCCACCCAAGATCTACAGCCATCAAAAATGAAAATAATGAACTTACAACAAGTGAACGTGATGTGCTGGCAGTGTGGCGATCCCACTTTCAAGACCTACTGAATAGTACGAAGTTCATCCAATTCGAGCAATTGCTCCATCAACTGAGGAGATTTTTGTCCCTTACCCAGCAATAGAAGTGGAAGCTGCCATTAAAAAAACTGAAAAATGGCAAATCACCAGGTTTCGATGGAATTCCCGCAGAACTCCTGAAAAATGGAGGAGCAGCTCTGGTCTCACGTATATACGATGTGATTCTTGCAATCTGGGACCAAGAAGAACTACCTGCTGAATGGAAAACAGCTCTCATTGTTCCGCTACATAAGAAAGGTGACCGTCTAAAGTGTGAAAATTATCGTGGCATCGCACTGTTGAACACTGCATATAAAATACTAGCTAATGTTGTACTTGCTCGACTCATCCCGTTTGCCGAATCTATCATCGGCGACTATCAGTGTGGTTTTCGTCCCAACCGCTCAACCACAGATCAATGTTTTACATTAAGGATGATTCTGGAAAAATGTTGGGAGTACAACATCAGCATTCACCAGCTCTACGTTGATTTCAGGCAAGCATATGATAGTATCATCCGCGACAACCTCTGGTTCGCACTCATATGCCTTGGTATCCCAGAGAAACGTGTTTCTCTGTGCAAACTCACAACATCGGGATCAAATTGTAGAATAGTAATCGAAGGGTCAGTTTCTGATCCTTTCGATATAACATCAGGTATTCGACAAGGTGATGCACTCGCGCCCATACTATTTAATTTGGCACTGGAATACGCGATAAGAAAAAGCCGAATTGAGACACAAAACTGCATATATAACAAATCTAGTCAAGTTCTTGGCTACGCAGATGATATTGTGCTTCTCGGACGTAGAACAAGCAATATTAAGGATAGTCTCTCTCAGCTTGAAAGAAATGCTAAACGGCTTGGAATATGCATCAACACCGGCAAAACTAAAGTGTTAACAACATCTAAGAACATACCTCCCGGAAATCTGGATACTGGCGACTATGAAGTGGAACGCGTGGAAAACTTCAAATACCTCGGGTCTGTAATAACATCGTCAAATGACATGCAGGCAGATATCAAAGCCCGTGTCTCTGCCGCATACAGAGTTTTCTACGCATACTCAAAACTTCTGCGATCAAAACATCTTTCGCGGTCGTGTAAACTCACACTTTACAAAGCATTAATCCGACCTGTGCTTACATTTGGAAGTGAAAGCTGGACACTGACTTCCTCCGATTGTAGAATTCTATCAACTTTCGAGAGGAAAGTCATACGAACAATTTATGGTCCATGTAAAGTTGCTGAAAATCAGTATAGAATCCGAATGAATCATGAAATCAGACAGCATCTTGGAGGCTGCGATGTAATCTGATTTATTAAATCCAACCGGATTAGATGGTTTGGTCATGTAGAAAGGGCTCCATTGGATAGAATGATAAAAAAAGCGTCCCAACAACAACCAGCTGGTGTTCGTCGAAGAGGAAGACCTAGACAACGCTGGCGTGATGACATCATCCAAGACCTTCGTGATATAGGATGTCGAAACTGGGGTCAACTGGTCATGGAACGAGATGATTGGAAGCTGGTGGCACAGACGGCCAAATCCCTTCATGGGATGTAAACGCCAGAGAGAGAGAGAGAGAGAGAATTTTTTATAAAATGTTAGTAACATAAAATGTTAGTATCTTTCACATATTAAAAATCAAAAATTTAAAAAAATGGCATTTCTAGAAAATCGAATTTGAACTTTTTACCGTTAATTTTTCAAAAAGAAAGTGTCAAAAAGAAAGTGCCGACTGCTAAAATGAATGAAATAAAATATTTGACTTAAATAATCGGTAGTAATTTCCAAAGGGCGGTGATAATTCGAAATAATTGTTTGCCCAAAATTTCGAAAGCAAGTATATGGCCTCCGAGGGCTATTATCAATACCACTTGCTTGAGGAATTTTCCAAAAAATTATGAGAATTTATCAACGAACGAGGGGAATTCCTTTAGAAAATTTTTTGCCATTTTTCATTTCTTTATATATTTTTTATGAATTAACGTTGGCCTACTGGGATATCAGTTAATTATTTCAAAAATAATTTGATAATTTTTAATATTCCAGCAGGCCAGACTTATAACTATTTGTTATTAGTATAATTCAAATGAGGAGGTCCACACCAAAACGCTACATTTCCGTTATTACATTTTTCCAATGCAGTTTAAGAACTTTGATTATTTCATTACATTGATTACATTATTTCTAAAGCAAGCTCTATTCCACAAGGGGGTAAAACAATTCTATAATTTAAGCATAGATAAATTCTCGAGTTTTCGATCTAATTCAGTAATTGGAGCCGATCTAAGTACACAATTTATTTTTTAAAGAAAATGGAAATGTAGCGTTTTGGTGTGGACGTTCACAAAGTTTATTGGTGAAATTGAATGATGTCATTACATTTTAGAGAATTTCATTGGGTTAAATTAAAATAAAACATATATACAATGAGCTAATATCCATCAAATACTTTAATTAAAAGCTAACCAATGTTATAGACTTCGTAGTTCTAATTATAAAAATATTAAAGAGAGCAGTAGTATCCCAACAAACATAGATTCTGTTGTACGAGAGTGAAAAAAAATTTAACCGGAAGTGGCAAACCGGAAGTTAGGATGCCGAACTGTTGTGAACCGTACTAAATGTTTATGTACCAAGATTCATCCAATTTGATTATCAGGTACAGATGTTCTTGGCTTCCATAATAACAGGTGCTCGGAGGACCCCCTTACACTTTGTTTACTATCGCTAAAAAGACTAATCAGTTCCTTGCCATACATATTTGTATCTTTTTGCGATGTTTCATCAAAACTACTTAGCGAACGAATGTTTTATGCTTCCAACAAACATTGAAACAATAAACAGGTATACGGGAGGACCCCACCACTTATCCCAATATTGTCCAAAAACTAGTTCTTTGTCATTTAAGTCTTTATCTTTTTTCAAAGTGTCATTAAAATTGATTAATGAATGAAGTCTGTATTGAAAAAATTGAAAATTTACAAAAATAAATTTTTTACCGGAAGTGAAAAACCGGAAGTTGGGATGCAAAACTATTGTGAACCGTACTAAATACTCATGTACCAAGTTTTATTCAATTCGATTATCAGTTACAGATGTTATAGAGCTTTCAAAAAAACAGGTGCTCCAGGGACCCACACCATTTTGTTCACTTATAGTTTTAATTATTATAAAATATATTTTATATTCTGATTCGATAATTTGAACTACATAAATAAAAACACTTTTATTACAATTTAATAAATTTTATTTGCGCTTCTGATTTTGGTTTATAAATTTATAACATGATCATTAGATTGATAAAATGCAAACTGAATGTGATTGCAAATATATTAATTATTTTTTGATTATAAAAATTATTATACAGTTTTTCAGAGAATGTTTTTACGAGTCAATCTATATTTTTGTCTCTCATCACTGTATCAACTCCACACACACATACTATACGAATTGTTATTATTATATAGGGTCCTACACACTATCGCTCAAAAACTGATCAGTTCCTTGTCAAACATGTTTGCATCTTTTTCCAAAGTGTCATCAAAATTCATTCACGAACGAATGTTTTTTGCTCCCAACAAACAAAAACATTGTGGAAAAAACCACCTGTTGCATGGTGGACCCCCAAACCCATTTTCCAATGTACTCCAAAAGCTGATAAAATCTTTCTCATGTTACTTGAAAGCTTTTACCAACGTCTCATGAAAATCGATCGGTAATTGTAGGCTACAGTAGGGATAAACACCTGGAAAAAAAACTTTTTAGCCGGAAGTGACAAACCGGAAGTTGGTATGCAGAAATATTGGAAACTGTACTAAAACTTTATATACTAAGTTTCAGTAAGATCATAGTCCGGTATTAGAAGTTATTCAAGATTTAAACTTAGAGGTGTTCGAGAGACCCACGCCATTTTATCAAAATTTGAAATGAATCCAGATCTTCCATTTTTAAGTGAACCTGTATCATTTGCCAAAGTTTCATCAAGATCCTATGCAGAAAGTCCAACCACCCACCCATCCACACACAGATGTACACCAAAAGTTTTTTTGGCTCTTTAGATAGAGGATGGTCCAAAACAAAAGTAAAAACAAAATTTGGGGTATGTGAGATTTTTTTTTTCACGATAAATTGCATTACTTCACACAATTTAACATTGTGGTGAAGTAAAACAATAAAAAGATTTGAATAGATTATAGAAGAAATTAATTTTTTTTTTCTTAGAAATAAACCTTTTTTTATATTTTGCAGTAATTGCACGACATATGATATAGAGCAGGTTTTTGTCATAAATTGTCACACATATGTTCTGTGGTAGATTTGATATTTGTTTGTTGCAAAATTGGATATATAGCTAAATTTTTTTTTAAATTTGTTCGATATCTGTTTGTAATTAGTTTGTTTTGTTTAAACTAATCTGATACATCAGATTCTACTGCCACACAAAACTGTCTGATCTCGAAATCTACCTATTTCTAGCGGATATACGTGCCGCTTGGACTTTTTTTTTAATCAAAGATAACTTTGTTTTGAATAAATTAAGCCTCGCAATTATCAATTTTAATAGTTTTGTTGTTGGATGTTTATTAACTTTAAGGGTATAAAATATGTTATACGAACAATGTTATAAATAAATAAAAAAATTAATTATCTTTTATTTCCAAGTAATTTTGGAACAATAACCAAAGCTTCATGCTTTTGCGTCCCAACTAACGCAACCCCCCACAGACATACTTTTTTTTAGTTATTATGATTAAAATTAAATATAAAATAACAAAGTGTCAGAAGCGGAAGATGATTGAGACTACAGTCTTCCCCCGTAAAAAACGCCTAGGCGTTTAAAATTAATAGTGCGCCCACTGAGCGTTTTATTCAAATACTACGCCCAGGGCGTTTTAATAAAATAAAATTCAATAAAGTATCACTTTTAATGGAAAATAATTTCATTCTAAAAATTAAAATCTGGTAACAATTTCTTTAAAGTGATTTTCGTTTGGTATGTCAGATTTGATCGAAAAAGATCTAGATTTCGATGACCAAACGAACATGAAATTCGCTGTTTTTTAAAATTTTGTTGTTTGGGTAAAAAAATGGCATCTGTGACATGTGGTTCGATAATAAAAAACCATTTTTACACACTTCACAAACTTTCTCAATAAAAAAAAATCCAAAGGTTAATGACGGATGTTTGCATATGGTTGATGTGAATAATATGGGAAAGTGGAGCAGTGATATATTGCAAAGTTATATAACATATATGGTTTTGAAACGACCACAAACAAATTTGCTTCGGCAGCCAGTTTTGCTGATTATTGATGCCTATGGTCCACATGCAAAGCATATGGAAAATATAATATCTTTATTGAAATTGTGCCAAGGGCCGCATTTTTTATCAACTCTATGTAGAAGCAGATGCAAAAAGTCATCAAAAAATATGGATCGCGGAATTATTCTGAAGTTTAGGCCATTTTTTTATCTAATATGAATTATGACTCTACTATATATAAACTATTTTTATTTCAAATAAAACGCATAGGCGTTCTATTTGGATGGGTGTTCTATTCAAACCATTTTGTATCATTTTGAAAATATTCGTTTTTTTGTCATTCTCGAATAAAACACCTAGGCGTCTTTTACGGGGGAAGACTGTAGTTTTGTCAAATTCAGAGATAAATTCGTTGCAATGATGCAATATAAAAAAAAACAATAAAATTCCCCGGAGTGAAACCAATAATTTATGAATGCTAACAATTTCTATAAAACTTGTTTCTAAATTATTAAAAACAAATTATAGAATAATTTCATTCTACACCAATCAGGTGACAACAAATATTTAAATATTTTAAAAATAAAAATTTGCATGACCTTTTAACGCAACTATTATTTTGTTTTAGAATTAAGCTAAACAACATTGGATGTTATAATTTTAGTGGACAATTGAAAGGATAATCCGAAAACGATTTTCAAAGGAGCCAATAAGATTTTAAAATTCAATTTTTTGATTTAAAATAAACGGTTTCATATATTTTAAAACAAGAAATCATAATATGATGTCACCCTGTTATACTTATAAACAAAACATTGATAACATAAATTGTGCGAAGGTTAAATATAAAAAAATGACAGACTCTTCTGTAACATATACTTTTAGAAATCTGTCTAAAATATTGTTCTAAACTTTATCTTTAACAACCCACATAATTTATTGTTAGAATTGCACAAAGAAACTTTACTTAAGAAAACTATTTAAATTAACTTAATTTATTTATAAAATTTTACTATACCACTTTACTAATTAAGAATTAACAGAGGAATTATTTTAATTGACACTTGAATTTTCAGGAAGGCTAATTTTGCTAATGTGGCACAAAAATAACAAAACATGAAATAATCACAAACGCTTTTCTTTGGATCAGCTGTATAAATAATAACAAAAATTTAAAAATTTATTTATGTATTTATTCTAACTAAAGATTACGTGGAGTTAAATTATTTGAGAGACTTTTTAATTATATTATAGTGTAATTTAACTTACCTATTTGAGAGTTGAATAAATATATATAACAAAATGTTAAGACTTATAAATTAATATAAAACTATTTTTTAAGGGAAAATTACTATTTCATTAAACTGAAAAAGAAAAACAAATAAAAATTTTCGTTTTTTGTTGTAATGGAAGACGATAGTTTGACAGATGGAAAATATAAAAACATGAACAAATATTGTTGTACTAGATTCTTATTTGAATCATTTTTTTTCGAAGTTTGACTAGAAAATATGTTTAGGGTTGGTGTATTGGATGAGTCAAGTTTCGGGTTGGATACTGTGCATGTTTGAATATCACTGCTAAAGTAATATAGTTTCCTATAAAAGCGCACAAGCACAACCACAGATAAATAATGTGACGATTATGGAAGACGATAGAACACAACAACAATAGAAAATCTTCAAGAAAATTCTCGTTAGAGAATTATCTTCGAGAAAATTCTTCTAAAAGAAATGTAAAAATCAATAAAACCAAATCAACGTAACCAAAGTAAACATTTAATAGGAAGTATTTGTTTTATCGAATAAGGATTGGTTAACGAAATAAAAATTGGTAAATAAAACAATTGAAAAGAATAGATTTCACACCTAGGTGTCAATATTTGAAGATCGTCTTATTGTTGATCAAAGAAGGAAAAAAAGGGTGTGTTCTAGAACATTACAGCAGTATCGAGGCTATTTCATGTAGTATATATAAAAGGTGTTGTTCGAGGATACAACCAGTATAAAATTGTTAGCGATACAAGTAGTATAAAATTGTTAGCGATACAAAAAGAATAAAAATTTAGCAGTGATAAAGGCGAAGAAAAATTAACAGTGTTATAAGTAGAAAGTTAAAAGTGATATTGTGAACAAGTATAAAAGAATTATAAGTGGTGAAATATTGTTAGTACAAGAAGAACTAAAAGGGGAATAGTAATAGGAGAAATATTTTTATTGTAAAATCTTGAACGAATAAAATTATAACGTTTAGAAAATCCATTGTGTTTTAAATTTCCTGATTTAGTGATCGAACTAAATAATTGTAACTCGGCTAAGAAACGTTACAACTGGTGTCAGAAGTGAAATTGGGAAATAAGATGGATTTGAATGGATTAAAAGTTCAAGATCTGAAGAGCCAATTGGAGAAAAGAAATCTTTCAACAACGGGGACCAAGAATGAGTTGAAAGAAAGATTAAGGAAAGCTATGGAAGCAGCAGGATTGGATCCAGAAAAATATCGTTTTGAGCAAAAAGAAGCAGATGAAAATCCAGATGCAGGAAATATTGAAGATAAAGATGGTGCTGTTGAAGCAACGAGGCAAGTCGTATCAGCAAACAATGACTTTGCACAGTTAATGTCTATGATGGAGCAAATGAGTTTCAACATGAGATCAGATGTTAAGACAAATATGGAACACCGAAAAAAAAACGTTGGTAGAATCAACTACAAAGCTTGTTTGATTTTGCGTCTAATACGAACGTGGTTATTTTAAGCAATGTAGCATTGTCAATTTATTTTAAAAAACGTAACAATTTTCATTATTTAAATCAACCACGGCGTGATCAATTTTTCTTGTTCATATTTTTCAGTTCGTTTGTTCATGTTTTTGTTTGAAAATTATTGTGTTCGTTAAAATAAAAAACTAAAGTTAAAATAAAAAGAAAAGAAACTAATAAACGAAATAAAGAAAAGTAATAATCAAAAGAATAGAAAAATAAAAAGTTTTTATATATTTTAACATGGCTGGTTTTATTTAACATTATTCTTTAGGAAATAATTTAGATGTGTTTAATTGATTTAAATAATTTCCATATTATTTGCATATAAAATTATGTGCGAAAGAAATTTTTCAGCCAATGTTATAACAAAAATATCGTTAATGAAACAGGCCCTTTCTATAATTAATTTTGGTGATTTAAAAAAACTATTATATTTTTTTAATATTTTTTATTTGTCTTGTTTCATGTCCATTTATCGATATTTTAATTTAATTTTTCATAATAATGAGAAAATTATAGAAAATTAGTATGATTTTCTACACATAATTCAAATATTTAAATTTTTTGATTTCTGAATTTTCGTCTTTTAAATCGTATCATTAAAAAAATGGCGAAAAATTGGACGCATCCTTTACAAACAAAATCACACTCATACATTTCCTATTTAGAACGTAAATATACGAACGCTAGCTTTATTCATAAAAATGTTTGTCGGGATTGATGCGAAATACATACTTCTAATATAAAAAATTTCAAATATTATATTTACGAAAAAAACGAACCCATACAAACATCGATAGCAGCAAAAACAAAACAAAGATGTACCAAACCAAAAGATTTAATACGGCGTATTGCTTGATTCTATCACAAACGTATTCAATATCACTATTTTTAGTCTAATTTTTAATTTACCACGTTTGTAGTCAATTGAAAATTAAATCATAATTGACTCAACTACAAACATGGTTAAATCAAATATGTTTGTGATACTTATAAAAAAATATATCAACAACGGTTTAATTGTTAATTTAAATACGGAGCGTTGGTTGATATAATCACTAACGTATTTAGTTCCCCAATTTTCACTTAATTTTCGATTAACAATGCAACATGTTTGAATCAAGCAAGATTTTTTCTTTCGGTGAACTCATGAGTAAGGAAATGAAAAAGTTAGATGCAAACATCGATCAACAATTAGCTGCAAGTCGAGAAGAAATTAGTCTGGTTAAAACACACATCGATGAGAAACTACTACAAATAGCAGCGAGTCTACGCGCCGAAGTAGAGAAAATTGTAGATGACAAGGTCGAAAATGTACAAAAAGAAGTGAAAGTGCTGGAGCAGAAAGTTCTCGATGAAAACCAGAAAGTACAATCAATGGTTGTGAATTTTGAAAAAAGACTTCAAGATGTTGAAATTAGTGGCAAAACAATCCACATGGTTCAACAAACACAAAGCATGAAGTTAAAACCGCCCCCATACGATGGTACATCATCGTTTGGAATTTTCAAATTCCAATTTGAAACGGCAGCTCATCAGAACAGTTGGAACGAAACACATCGTGTGGCAGCTGTAATAGTGGCACTGAAGGGTGAAGCAGCAGAAACAATACAAGCATTTCCAGAACAAGATCGAAGGAGCTACAATGAGATCATGAAAGCTTTAGATCGCAAGTATGGTAGTGATCACAAGCGGGAGATATACAGACTTGAGTTGAAGGGTCGCTACCAGCGAATTGGAGAAAGTCTGCAAGAGTTTTCGTCTGCGATCGAACGTCTGGTACATATGGCACATGGAAATACATCACCAGACTATATGGAGAGAATGAAAATAGATGCGTTCATCGACGGCATAAGAGATCCAGAGACGCGGAAGTCAGCTGTAATGACACCTAAAGCTACATTTACTGAAACAATAGCTTGTGCGTTGACTAGTGAGACAGCACAAGCAATTGTCAAACCAACAATCAAAGTACGCCGTGTAGAAATGGAAGAAGAGGACAGTTTTAGGCCTCAAAGAAGACGCCAAGAATTCAACAGTAGAATAAGATGTTGGGGTGACAAACTTGGTCACATATCTCGAGAATGCAGAGAGGTCAGACAAAAACGGGGAAGATCAACATCACCAATTAGACGGAGATCATCTGAAGAAAAGGCTCAAGCGGGAGAGGATGGTCAAATAGCAGCGGAAGGGTTAAACTAAAACGAGTCAGCTTTAAGGGGCGTAAGCTGGCTCCCACAACCGAATGCCCCATAATCTCCATCCCTATTTCAAGAATCGCAAGGAATGGTGACAGTCTAACGATTGGAGCTGAAATTGATGACAACAACTGTACCATAACACTAGATACTGGAGCAACTCGCACAATAGTCCGTACAGATTTACTAAAAGGGGAATTACAACCAGCAGAAAAATATCGAATACAAACAGCAACAGTGGAAAGTGCAACTATCAGGGGAAGCAAAATTGCTGATATAAAAATAGGAAATACGCACTTTCAGTGCGTTTCATCCGTTTCATCCGTAATAGTGCGTTTCATCCTTACATCCGTAATAGACGCTGGAAATGGAGTACTCAAGTATGGTAACGTAGAGTTGGTTCTTCAGATGAATGGTGCAGAATCAAGCATGAAATTGGAACATCGCGAAAAGCTGTCACCTAATACCGAAACAATCGTCTGTGGAAGTGCACATGGAGATGCAGATGCATTGTCAAGAAGGCCATGCCAGATGGAATGCAAGCACTGTAATCGAGTGGAGAGTAAGGAAAACATTATTGATGTCAGGCTTCTGCAAGTGCTTTCTAGTGAAGACTGGATACCTGAAGTAGTAAGAAAGGAGCAACTGGAAGATCCTAGCTTAGCACCAATAATAAAGTTCAAGGAAAAGGGAGAAAAACCTACATGGAGTGAGATTGCCGATAAAAGTCAAACGTTGAAGGCATATTGGGCACAATGGGACAGTCTCTGTATTGAAGATGAATGCTTGAAAAGAATTTGGAAAAGAATTTGGAAAAGCCCTGACGGATCAGTTAAAGAATCAATGATAGCAGTTCCCAAAATAAGAATACCTCAAATATTAAAGGAATATCATGAAGGAACCAGTGGCGGTCACATGGGTATTAACAAAACCCTTGCTAAAGTACGGCGTAGATTTTATTGGTCCGGAGCACGTCAATCGGTAGTGGAATGGTGTGGAGCATGCGATCAATGTGCGGCTGCAAAGGGACCTGCAAGAAGAAGTCGTGGTAACATGAGGCAGTATAATGTAGGAGCACCATTCGAGAGAATTGCGATGGATGTAGCTGGACCATTTCCGACTTCTGATAACAACAACAAATATGTCCTAGTCATAATGGATTTGTGGTGATTTCTCACCAAATTTCACTAAATCTTATTAACTTTATTTTGGCAGTAATTTTTACAAACTTTAGGATACTCACAATTAACAAATCTAAGTATGTTTGAAAAACTTATTTTTTCTAAAAAAACTTAGTTTGTTTTGAAAAACATTATTTTTCCTAAATGAAAAAATAATTTCAATTAAGTTTTGTTCTTCTTGTTGATAAGAAGTATATTAATTAAATATAAGAGAAATAATTTTGTTACCAATTAGTTTATTATTCTTTTAAAAAAAAAAGTTAAATTTTAAAACTGATTTATTCATTTAACTTGTGCTAAATTTTTGTAACCAAAATTAGCTTGGAGAATAATTTTGGAAGTAAATAAAAAATATTAATTTAAAACATATTTCCTTCTTTGCTATAAGTCCAGATTAAGAAGGGTGCAGATTATTTATATAATTTTAATGATGATCACATATAATGATTAAATATTTGTTATTTGAATGGAAGAATTATTATTCATAATTCATTATTGAGAATTGATGGCAGAGATTTGAAGATTATAACTTTTTTGGAACTGGAAACAGAATTTGTTTTGAAAAAATTATTATATTCTCTTTTGGATCAATTATTTATCGAAATACAAAGGATAAATTCAAAGGATTAAATATAAGGATACACAGTAACTACTAGCTATATATAGCGAGAAATTTCAAGCTATTTAATTGGAGGATTCTCAACAAACTACATAACGAGAAAATTCAAGTTATGTAATATGTAGATTGGATACGAAGTAAAATCATATAGCGCGAAACATACAAGCTATATAATTGGTGACCCCGACGTGATCCGGATGAAGATTCTCCATTTGTTGCAAACCGTGAGTATCTTAAAGTTTTCCTATTTTAAAAAATTTATTGCCAAAAGAAAATTTTTTTGTTTTATTTTAATTATAAAATATTTTGTTTTATTAAACAAATTCAAAATTCAAAGCGTATTACTATTGTAATTTTTTGTTTTCGGTCGGTCGAATCAATTTTTAACGGTCGTTTAACTTAACTTTTTTTTTGTTTTTTTGTTTGTGGAAATGGATCCACCAGCATCTTCCCCACCAGTGATTACAGATGGTAGTTCACTTGATCCAAACGAAATTCTCACTTTCACTCGTAATGAATTGAGTGAACTTATTGAATTAAATATGAGACGTTTACAAAATTTGCAATCTCAATCAGTACCATCATCTTCACGAAATATTATACAACCTGAGCCACCATTAGGAAATTTTTCAAATCCAATGGGCAATGAAGGTACCGTCTCACATGTGGCATTTAAACCACCACAGATTCTCTATAATCAGAATCCTACAGTATGGTTTAGGATTTTAGAAATCCAATTTGAAAATTCAAACGCAAGGTCTGAATTGAGCAAATATTCGCATGCAGTAGGTGCTATTGATTCGAGATTGCACGATAAATTAGCAGCTTTAATTTTTCAAGATTTAGGAGACAGACCTTATACTGTCTTTAAAGCAGAGGTGATCCGAATCTTGGGCGACAGTGAGAAATCAAAATTAAATAATATTCTGCATAAACTAACTTTGGGTGACAAAAAACCATCTCAACTGCTTGCTGAGTTTAGGTTAAATGCTGGTAATGATGTTAATGAAAATCTAATTAAACAACTGTGGATGTCGCGCCTTCCACAGTCTGTCCAATTAGTATTAACTTCTTTTGAAAACGATGTGATACTTTCAGTGTTGGCAGAGCGCGCTGATAAATTGCTGGAAACTATGTCACAGCATCAAATTTATTCAATGGATGTACCTTCTACATCCACCGCACATCAAACATTAAGTTGGAATAATTCAAATCAGGATGTTTTATTTAATTCTCAATTAATGGACGAAAAATTAAATAATTTTAAATCGCAAATGCTTAAGGAAATTTCTTCAATTGTACAAACTGGTAGTAGGTCGCGTTCTAAATCACGTTTGCCCAGAAGCCCATCTAGATCAAATTCTAGAAATAGAAGTGCTACTACTTCAGATCAATGTTTTTATCATCATCGTTTTGGTGATAAAGCATTGAAATGCGTAACGGGTTGTAAATTTTTTATACAATTTACATCTCTTTCAAATAATGGTGCTACAAAAAACGCGTAAATGATCAGCAATATGCATTCAGGAGTATTGCTGATCTGAGCAATCATCGTTTACAAATTTTCGAATCTAGATTAAAAACTAAATTCTTAATTGATACAGGAGCAGACGTTTCAGTAATTCCATTTCGAATTGCTAATATAAAACCAGTAACTACTTCTTTTAAATTATTTGCGGCAAACGGCACTCCCATTTGTGCCTATGGCACCAAAGTTCTTGATTTAAATATTGGTCTTCGAAGAAATTTTTCATGGGAATTCATAGTTGCCGATGTTTCGATCCCTATTATTGGATCAGATTTTCTAAATCATACTGGACTACTGGTTGATATACAGAGACAGAGGCTTATAGACCCGTCAACCTCTCTGTTCTCAATTGGTAGTTTATCAATATGTAATGAGCCTTCACTTTTTCTTGTTGATGAATCAATAGTATCAACAGCAGTAATTAAAGTCTTGGAAAAGTTTCCAGAGATTCTAAATCGGAATCTCATGCCAAGCACTGTGAAACATAATGTTACTCACAAATTGGAAACAATTGGCTTACCTATATCTTGTAAAACTCGACGCTTGGCACCTGATAAGTTAACAATTGCTAAAGCCGAGTTTGAAAAGATGGTACAACTGGGTATTTGTAGACCCAGCAGTAGTCCTTGGTCCAGTCCACTTCATCTGGCCAAGAAGAAAAATGGAGAATGGCGTCCTTGTGGAGACTATCGAGCTCTCAATAGAATTACTGTTCCAGATCGATATTCTATTCCCCACCTCCAAGATTTTTCGCATCAGTTGGAGGGATGCACAATTTTTTCGACCATTGATCTTGTTCAGGCATATCACCAGATTCCAATACATCCGGAAGACATTCCTAAAACCGCAATTTCTACACCTTTCGGTCTTTTTGAATTCTGCAAAATGACCTTTGGTCTTAGGAATGCTGCACAATCATTTCAAAGATTGATGCATTCTGTTTTAACCGGATTTCAATTTTGCTTCGTTTATCTAGATGATGTTTTAGTTGCATCTAAAAATCTAGAGGAGCATCTAATTCATCTACAAATGATTTTTCAGAGATTCTCTGAAAATAGTTTAATCATAAATTCAGATAAATGTGTATTCGCCAAATCTGAAATTAAATTTTTAGGTCATTTAGTGTCTGAACATGGTATTTTACCCGATCATGAACGTGTTCAAGTCATTAAAGACTTTGAACGTCCCTCAAATGTTAAACAGCTTAAACGATTCTTAGGCATGATTAACTTTTATCGAAGATTTTTACCAGCTGCTGCAGCTGATCAAATTTTACTCAATAACTTCTTAAAGGGATATAAGAAGAATAGTAAAATTCCAATAACTTGGACAGCTGAGTCCATTCAAGCCTTCGACAATTGTAAAGATAAATTGTGTAATGCCACTCTTTTAGCTCATCCGTCATCTTCAGCTCGACTAGCAATTATGGTCGATGCATCAGATACAGCGATAGGAGCCGTAGTGCAGCAATTTGTTGAAGAAACCTGGCAACCGCTCAGTTTCTTCTCGGTTCGTCTTAATGATGCACAAATTAAATATAGCGCTTATGATAGAGAACTTCTCGCAGCGTATTCAGGCATCAAGCATTTCAGGTATCTCCTAGAAGGTCGTGAATTTACTCTATTCACTGACCACAAACCTTTAATTTTTGCTTTTAAACAAAATTTAGAAAAAGCATCTCCTCGTCAATTTCGCCATTTGGATTTCATTGGGCAATTCACCACTGATATCCGGCATATTTCAGGTATCGACAATGTCGTAGCTGACGCACTATCTCGCATAGATCAAATCCTCATACCAGAGAAAATTGATTATGCTGCAATCGCGGACGCGCAAACCAATGACGAGGAACTTCAAAATATACTTCAAAGTAATACAACT
Organism: Diogma glabrata; assembly: GCA_963693315.1. NCBI lineage: Eukaryota > Metazoa > Arthropoda > Insecta > Diptera > Cylindrotomidae > Diogma > Diogma glabrata. The sequence continues at coordinate 424,619,551 of OY856186.1, forward strand.
TTGAAGTTTGAACATTTTCCAATTACTTTCAATGAAAGTAAATTAATATATTGTGACACATCAACTGCTATACGTAGGCCATATATTCCTGCACAATTTCGCCAAAGTGTTTTCGATGCATTTCATAGACTTTCGCATCCTGGTGTCAAAGCTTCAACCAAATTATTAACCAAACACGTTATTTGGCCGTCTATTAAAAAAGATGTTAAACTTATGGCGCAACAATGTATAGCGTGTCAAAAGTCAAAGGTATTTAGACATACTAAATCCCCTCTTCTCTCTCTCTCTCTGGCGTTTACATCCCATGAAGGGATTTTGCCGTCTGTGCCACCAGCTTCCAATCATCTCGTTCCATGACCAGTTGACCCCAGTTTCGACATCCTATATCACGAAGGTCTTGGATGATGTCATCACGCCAGCGTTGTCTAGGTCTTCCTCTTCGACGAACACCAGCTGGTTGTTGTTGGGACGCTTTTTTTATCATTCTTTCCAATGGAGCCCTTTCTACATGACCAAACCATCTAATCCGGTTGGATTTAATGAATCCGATTACATCGCAGCCTCCAAGAAGCTGTCTGATTTCATGATTCATTCGGATTCTATACTGATTTTCAGCAACTTTACATGGACCATAAATTGTTCGTATGACTTTCCTCTCGAATGTTGATAAAAGTCTACAATCGGATGAAGTCAGTGTCCAGCTTTCACTTCCAAATGTGAGCACAGGTCGGATTAATGCTTTGTAAAGTGTGAGTTTGCACGACTGCGAAAGATGTTTGGATCGCAAAAGTTTTGAGTATGCGTAGAAAACTCTGTATGCGGCTGAGACACGGGCTTTAATATCTGCCTGCATGTCATTTGACGATGTTATTACAGATCCGAGGTATTTGAAGTTTTCTACACGTTCCACTTCATAGTCGCCAGTATTCAGATTGCCGGGAGGTATATTCCTGGATGTTGTTAAAAGTTTAGTCTTGCCGGTGTTAATGCATAATCCAAGTCGTTTAGCATTTCTTTCAAGCTGAGAGAGACTATCCTTGATATCGCTTGTTCTACGTCCGAGAAGCACAATATCATCTGCATAGCCAAGAACTTGACTAGATTTGTTATATATGCAGTTTTGTGTCTCAATTCGGCTTTTTCTTATCGCGTACTCTAGCGCCAAATTAAATAGTATGGGCGCGAGTGCATCACCTTGTCGAACACCTGATGTTATATCGAAAGGATCAGAAACAGACCCTTCGATTACTATTCTACAATTTGATCCCGATGTTGTGAGCTTGCACAGAGAAACAAGTTTCTCTGGGATACCAAGGCATATGAGTGCGGACCAGAGGTTGTCGCGGCTGATACTATCATATGCTTGCCTGAAATCAACGTAGAGCTGGTGAATGCTGATGTTGTACTCCCAACATTTTTCCAGAATCATCCTTAATGTAAAACATTGATCTGTGGTTGAGCGGTTGGGACGAAAACCACACTGATAGTCACCTATGATAGATTCGGCGAACGGGATGAGTCGAGCAAGTACAACATTAGCTAGTATTTTATATGCAGTGTTCAACAGTGCGATGCCACGATAATTTTCACACTTTAGACGGTCACCTTTCTTATGTAGCGGAACAATGAGAGCTGTTTTCCATTCAGCAGGTAGTTCTTCTTGGTCCCAGATTGCAAGAATCAGATCGTATATACGTGAGACCAGAGCTGCTCCTCCATTTTTCAGAAGTTCTGCGGGAATTCCATCGAGACCTGGTGATTTGCCATTTTTCAGTTTTTTAATGGCAGCTTCCACTTCTTCTATTGCTGGGTAAGGGACAAAAATCTCCTCAGTTGATGGAGCAATTGCTCGAATAGGATGAACTTCATTCGTCCTATTGAGTAGGTCTTGAAAGTGGGATCGCCACACTGCCAGCACATCACGTTCACTTGTTGTAAGTTCATTATTTTCATTTTTGATGGCTGTAGATCTTGGGTGGAAATCTTTTGTCAGATTCCGTGCATTGGCAAAGCACTCTTTTGAATTTCCGTTGGCCGCATGTTGGTTGATGTATTCGATGCAGCTCTTCATGTGTTCGCGTTTTTTTTTACGTAGAAGTTTTGCTGAGGCTTTCCTGGCGCATAGATAATCAGCTTGGGAGCTTCGGGTGTTCCTTGTTAACCATTTTTCTCGCAGTTTTTGTTTATTTTCAACGGATTGGCGGCACTCGTCGTCAAACCATTCGTTGTGTGATTTCGGTGGTCGTTTTCCGATTGTAGTTTGTGCTGCGGCTATAATGGTTGATTGAAGCGTTTGCCATTCTTCTTGTATGTTTAATGGCATCTCAGAAGAGATGTCATGCTCTTCTATGTTTTGTGTTATTATTTCCTGATATCTATTCAGCGTTTCCGGATGTTTAAATGCTTCGACATTCCAGCGCACGGTCTTTTTTGCTTGTCTGTTGAATGTAGATGACAACTTGCACTTGTACTTAAAGATGACAAGCATATGATCGGTGTCCATATCAGCACCTCTGTATGATCGAACGTCAGTTATACTTGTAGAGTGTCTCTTAGAGATCATGACGTGATCGATTTGATTTTCCGTTCTTCCGTCATTTGATTTCCACGTTGCCTTGTGAATTCTCTTGTGAGGGAAGAAAGTGCTGGAAATTACTAGATCATACATCATAGCCAGCTCGGCTGCGCGAAAACCGTTATTGTTGCTGGTATGATGCAAGCTGTTAGGGCCGATATGTGTTTTAAGTTCTGCAATCCTACCGATTTGAGCATTAAAGTCACCTACCACGATTTTTATATCGTGCCGCGGGATGTTATTGATGACTTCCTCGAGTTCTAGGAAGAAAAGGTCTTTAATATCATCTGCTTTATCTTCAGTAGGTGCATGAACATTGACGATCGTTACATTGAATTTTTTCGTGCGGATTCTCAGTGTGCATAACCGCATATTAATTGGGCAGAAGTCGATAACATGCTGATTCACGCGATGGTGTATAAGAAAGCCAACTCCAAATTCTCCTCCGTTTTGATGACCGCAATAATACAGAGTGTATCCTTTCGCTGTTTCATGGATTCCACTGCCTGGCCATCTTAGTTCTTGTAATGCCACTATATCCAGTGTGTAGCTCTCGACTTGTTGGGTGAGTTTTAGGAGATCTCCTGGTCTTCTAAGGCTTAGCACGTTCCAGGTTCCTATTTTTAAATCGTAGTCCGGGTACAGTTTCCGAGGTCGTTCCAATAATGAATCCGAGATATTCCGAGGCCTGTGTACAGAATTCATGACAGTAATTTTTTTACGGAAATGGGGTGTTAGCCCTTCGCCCAACCCAAATTTTCGTGAATGGGTTCGTTCTGCATCTTAAGGTCACCAGAAACAACCTTTTTACACGTTTATATAGCGAGCCGCTTGATCCAAGACAGACGCCCGCTGAAAGCCGCCCCTAACATGGAGAACAGACGCTTTCTACACATTTATATAGCGAGCCGCTTGATCCAAGACAGACGCCCGCTCCAAGCCGCCCCTAACATGGAGAACAGACGCTTGAGTTGCATTGGTTTTATGGCGCCAATGACTCGCCATGGTGCAGAATCATTGAGTATAAGCAGTATTTACTCTGCCCCTCTCAACTACACCAACCTAATTCTGTTAGCGTTACCCAGGTAGCACGGCGTGGACGTAGAATTTCGGATTTTCGCTACCCAAATCCCCTCTTGGCACTATTAAAACTAATTCACAGCGATTCTCGCAAATTCACCTCGATATCATTGGTCCTCTACCAATATCGGAAAACCAACGATATTGCGTAACGCTAATCGACCGTTATACGCGGTGGCCCGAAGCGATACCAGTTCCAGACATCACTGCTGCAACTGTCGCATTCGCTGTATACAATTCTTGGATTTCGAGATTTGGTGTTCCAGAATCAATTATAACTGATCAAGGAACCCAATTCGAATCCCAACTTTTCTCTGAACTTTCCAACCTACTAGGTTTCAAGAGATTCAGAACCACTTCTTATAATCCAAAATGCAACGGTATGGTAGAAAGATGGCATCGCACAATTAAATCAGCAATTATGTGTCATGACCGTCCAGACTGGACAAAAGTTCTACCTTCAGTCCTTCTAGGTTTAAGAACCTCATTCAGCGAAGAACTACAATCTACTTCAGCGGAACTCACTTTTGGAAGCTCGATTAGAATTCCAGGACAATTCTTAGATTCTACTGCAAAATCTTTTTGTCCCCAATCAGAGTTCGTTAAGGAATTGAAAAAACATTTTGATGAAATTAGACCAACACCAGCATCACATCATGTATCATCTTCTTCTTTTGTGAGCAAAGATTTACATACTTGCTCACATGTATTTTTGCGTACAGATGCCTTAAGGAGATCATTGCAAGCTCCTTACACAGGTCCTTTCAAAGTTTTAAGTCGAAACAATAAAACTTTCAATATAGAAATTAATGGCAAAGAAGTCAAAATTTCAATTGATCGACTTAAACCATGTTATCATGCAAATTCAGACGATGAACACCACAGTTCTCTCGTAAATGCAAAATCCATGAATCTATCAGATTCAACTTCAAACATTAATTCGAAAAATTTTTCTGAATTTTCTAATTTAAGCAAGCAGATACAATTTTCAAACAATTTAAATCCAGCTGATCATTCTAATTCTTTAAATTCTCCTTCTAATCTGAATCAATCAGATTCATCTGGTTCAAATAAACCGGATTCTATTTTACTAAATAAAAGTAAAAAGAGAGTAACATTCAATGATCAGCCATCAGTAATTATTATTCCCAATCAAAGAATTTCTAAATCTGGAAGAATAATTAAAACACCTCAAAAATTATTAAATTTTATTGATAATTGTTTTAATGATTTTAAAAAATCTTTGCTTTCCAGTCAAGTTAGTTAAATGTTGTAGACGTTTGATCTTTTCACTGTCGTTAGCAACTGTCTAATGCGATTTTATTAAATTCTTTATTATTCGACATAATTTCTAAATTATTTATTCGTTTGATTCAATAAGCTCACTCATTTCAATATCATCTCATCCATTTCATTTTCATTTGAGATGATTATGAGGTCATTCTTGTTTGAATTTTGATAAAATTTACTATATTTTGGAAACAGCATTATTTTAAAATATTTCAAAATTATTTTTTGGTCATTTTGAAAATTAATTAATTTTAAATTTATCATTCTTTTGAAAATTATTTTTCGTTCTTCTGGCGAATCACTGGTGAGGGAGTGTTTGTGGTGATTTCTCACCAAATTTCACTAAATCTTATTAACTTTATTTTGGCAGTAATTTTTACAAACTTTAGGATACTCACAATTAACAAATCTAAGTATGTTTGAAAAACTTATTTTTTCTAAAAAAACTTAGTTTGTTTTGAAAAACATTATTTTTCCTAAATGAAAAAATAATTTCAATTAAGTTTTGTTCTTCTTGTTGATAAGAAGTATATTAATTAAATATAAGAGAAATAATTTTGTTACCAATTAGTTTATTATTCTTTTAAAAAAAAAAGTTAAATTTTAAAACTGATTTATTCATTTAACTTGTGCTAAATTTTTGTAACCAAAATTAGCTTGGAGAATAATTTTGGAAGTAAATAAAAAATATTAATTTAAAACATATTTCCTTCTTTGCTATAAGTCCAGATTAAGAAGGGTGCAGATTATTTATATAATTTTAATGATGATCACATATAATGATTAAATATTTGTTATTTGAATGGAAGAATTATTATTCATAATTCATTATTGAGAATTGATGGCAGAGATTTGAAGATTATAACTTTTTTGGAACTGGAAACAGAATTTGTTTTGAAAAAATTATTATATTCTCTTTTGGATCAATTATTTATCGAAATACAAAGGATAAATTCAAAGGATTAAATATAAGGATACACAGTAACTACTAGCTATATATAGCGAGAAATTTCAAGCTATTTAATTGGAGGATTCTCAACAAACTACATAACGAGAAAATTCAAGTTATGTAATATGTAGATTGGATACGAAGTAAAATCATATAGCGCGAAACATACAAGCTATAGATGATTTTAGCAAATGGCCCGAAGAGTGTGCAATACCAAACCAAGAAGCAACAACCATCGCTGAAGCAGTAGTTAGCAATTGGATAAGTCGTTAAGGAGCACCGATGGAGATTCACACAGATCAAGGAAGAAATTTTGAATCTACCATATTTCGAGTAATCTGTCAGATGCTTGGAATTAATAAAACTAGAACAACTGCATCACATCCCCAATCAGATGGTATGGTGGAAAGATTTAATGCTACTTTGGAGAAATATCTAGCAAAAGTAGTAAACAAGAACCAACGTGATTGGGACCGTCATATTCCGTTATTCTTGATGGCTTATAAATCAGCAGTGCATGATACAACCAAAATGACGCCAGCTACAACCATTTTTGGAAACGATTTACGGCTACCTGGTGATCTGAAGTTTGGGATTATTCCATCGTCAACATTATGTGTCCAAGATTTTGTTAATATACTTCAAAAAGAACTTGAGGAGGTACACATGTTTGTAAGACAAAAAGCACAGATATCCAGTGATCGAATGAAGGCTCGGTATGACATTCGCGCAAACAACAAAGGATTTGAGGAAGGACAACTAGTATGGCTACACAATCCACAGCGGAGAAAAGGATTATCTCCAAAACTACAAACATCATGGGAAGGACCTTATACCATCATAACAAAATTAAACGATGTCGTTTATCGAATAAAGAAAGGTCAACGAGCGAAACCAAAGGTCGTTCATCTAGAAAGATTAGCACCCTACAGAGGAGGAGATTTAGATTCTATTCGGGACGAACAGAAATAAGTGGGGGAGAATGTGACGATTATGGAAGACGATAGAACACAACCACAATAGAAAATCTTCAAGAAAATTCTCGTTAGAGAATTATCTTCGAGAAAATTCTTCTAAAAGAAATGTAAAAATCAATAAAACCAGATCAACGTAACCAAAGTAAACATTTAATAGGAAGTATTTGTTTTATCGAATAAGAATTGGTCAACGAAATAAAAATTGGTAAATAAAACAATTGAAAAGAATAGATTTCACACCTAGGTGTCAATATTTGAAGATCGTCTTATTGTTGAAATAAATGAAGGAACAAAAAAAAGGGTTTGTTCATCTAGAACATTACAGTAGTATCGAGGCTATTTCATGTAGTATATATAAGAGGTGTTCTTCGAGGATGGGATTAGTATAAAATTGTTAGCAATACAATAAGTATAAAACTTTAGCAGTGATATAGGCGAATTAAAATTAACAGTGTTATAAGTAGAAAGTTAAAAGTGATATTGTGAACAAGTATAAAAGAATTATAAGTGGTGAAATATTGTTAGTACAAGAAGAACTAAAAGGGGAATAGTAATAGGAGAAATATTTTTATTGTAAAATCTTGAACGAATAAAATTATAATGTTTAGAAAATCCATTGTGTTTTAAATTTCCTGATTTAGTGATCGAACTAAATAATTGTAACTCGGCTAAGAAACGTTACAATATATTAGAAAACAGATAATAGTATATTATGCTACGATCATGGGTGTCCTGATAAAATATCACGCGAAAAAATCACACACGAAAGAATATCACGTCGAAAATATCACAGCGAAAAAATCACACTGTACGAAAATATCACATCACTAAAGTATCACATTACGAAATATCACATCCAAAAATCACACGCGAAAAAATATCACATCTAAAAATCACACCCGAAAAAATATGTAAAAAATATTTTATTGTAAAAAAACATATTGTCCGTATATAAAATATAAATTTTTGTAAAGAATTCTGAGATAGCAATCTTTCATGTGATACCGTATTGGACTTAGTAAAAACGTTTTCAACGACTTTACGTCATTAATCTTTTTTACAAATTAATCTTATTTTATTGATTTTGGAGCCCAAAGTATTTAATCAATATTCATTATATTCTGCCAATATTTTGTTCTTTATTTCACTGGATTCCTTTGCCTGAACACACTGCTGCATATAATAATCATATTGTAGCGGCATCTTCAAAACCTGAGAATCCAAAAAATTTCATATCAGTGGTACGTACACATTGCTGCAATGCAATCTCTAAATCTGTAATAATTATTCTAGATTTGCATTGGGTATTAATTCTTAAACAACCATCAACATTTTACAATAAGTATTATGTCTTATTTGGTAATAATGCTAATATACATGGCAATGCAACGCACCATATTATTAAAAAAATTAAAATGTTTCTGGAACCACTTTAAATTAGTTACAAATCTGTCAAAGTTGTATGAGCAAAAAGAATTATTATCATTTATCAATTCCTCAATCTTATAATACCATATTATATTTTTCAAATATTAAAATATGAATATCTCTCGGATTGGCTAGAGAATTCTCATTTGTTTTACTTTGGGCGTACTGTAAGCGTCAAATTTGTGAATTTTGTTTGGGTAGAGCCATCTGCACACCTTCCGATGCTTGAGCCATTCCAATTGCAATTGTGAGATGAGTTGAAGCTCCAGGATTGGCTTTTGCTAGCTTCATTTCAATAACTAGCTTATGATCTTGGCCCTCATAGTTTTTGGCGCTATGGTTGTGATCAAGCGACTCTCGTACAATCTGATTTTCATTGGTATGTAGAATTGACTTTAAACGAAGACTGCGATATTTATTGCATCGCCAAGGACTAACACCAACAGATGTATTCCTGTGGTGAACATATTCAAGATAGTCCGGTCAATTTAGACATTCGAAGTTACATAAAGTCCCAACAAGCTGAATTTCAGTGAAATTGTTCAAAACATAATTATAAACAATGTCTAGAAGTTCCCCATCATTCCCGTGTATGGAAAAAATTTTATTCAAGGTCAAAGGTCAAAAAAATGAGTTTTTCGCGATTTTCAGCAAAACGGTAAGTTTTGTCATAAAAGTACCCCAGACAAAAATTGTAGATCATAAAATTATCTATAAAAAATGTCTCAATACTTTTTTTCTTACGAGCCACCGTTTCTGAGATATAACGATTCAAAAAGTTATAAAAGTTGTTATCGTCATAATATGCACACGTTTCCACGCCACCTATGAGGTAGTGTACTTAGCGCGTTTTTTTTAACGTTGTTTCCCCAGTAGGCCTACTCCACGGGTCAGTTGTGATCCTGTTTAATGTAAAACTATTGCAAAAAAACGAAAATTTTCAAAGATTGGAAAAGATAAAAGCGATGTAAATTAAAAAAAAGTGTTGAAGTTCATTCGTCTTATTCGTAAGTTTCAAATTCTTGTTCTTCTTCTTGATCTTCTTCTTGTTCTTCTTCTCCTGCCTCTCGTCATCTTCATTTTGGATGCAAGTAAATTGCGTCAATAGCGATGTATCGCATGATACTTCGTCGGAGTCAAACAAATCCTCCATTGTTTGTGATTCAATATTAGAGCACGACTGGCCTTGACAATTTGTGCATGCCAAAGAACAAAACAGTCCGACTTTTTTGCAACCACATTTAGCACTGCATCCCTTTTTGCAGTTGCAAAAAATAGTGTTCAGCAGTTTTTTCCGGCGCAGGTGGAAGTAAAGTTTGAACCAGCTCTAATATATTGTTGACCAACTTCCAACCCCAGCCTGTAGGGTCTAGCTGATAGCCAAGCCACACTTGAACTTGGTAATATACTCGAAAAAGATGTTGGTGAGCAGCAACTGAGGTTGGAGGAAGACAAGCTAATTGAACTTGTTTTTTATTTTTAGTATTTTTAACGAAACATGCATATCGATGCTTATCTAAACAGGTAGTTTTTTTAGGAGCTCTGTAGATAGAAAGAAGAAAGCGGATGCCGTTGGTAATAACTTCTTGTTGAGTTGAATTACTCTTTTTAAAAACTTCAGCACATTGAATTAAATCTTGTTTTTCAAACATTTTGAAAACTGCTGTTTTACCCCTCCTGTAAAATGCAGATGTCGTATCACAGCCAGTTATTGCGTGTAAAAATAGTACATGATCTTGACACTTTACAAAAGTAAATAAACTTTTTGATGAATATATATCTGATTGATGCTGAGCTTTTCCTGGTTTTAAGAAAAAAATAGTTTTTTCAGTTGGCGTTTGAGCAGTGAGTAATACAAGTAAGTCAACAGCTCCAGTTTTAAAAAATTAGCATAGCAATCTCGATGATACTTAGCTTCAGCAGCAACTAAATCATATTCAAATTCGACTCGAGCAAGAACAGCTTTTGCTAAAGCATCGTCACGAGTCCGAGCTGTTTCCAGAATTGAATCTTTAAATTGAAGTGTACTTACTTGGCTGATTTGACGCCGAAAATCTGAGGATTTTTTTCTTTCATACTCTTCATTTAATTTCTCGCCACAAAAGCATAGTTCTTTGAAACAAAAAGCTGATTCACTGATACGTGATCTAGTACGAGGAGGACTTGCTGTGGATGTACTGGCTTCTTGTTCTTCACGTTGTCTTTTATTAGCTGCAGCAATAGAAGACTTTCGAGTATAATTTTTACGGCAATTTTCATGTATTGTCATAGATTTGATTTTTGAGATATTCCGAAAAATCATCAGCTCTTTCGATACTTGCATTAGTTAATGTCTTCATACCACGTTCAACAGTAACAACTTCACTTTCAGTTAAAAGTTTAGCACAAATAAAACAATATTCAGACATTTTTACTATAAAACTCAAAACAGCACAATATAGGTTAGGATAAACACGTGTTTTCACTATAGAGTGACGCTCAAGACTAACGGTATTTCATTTATTATAGCAGGTATAAGACCCTAGCCATGCACACAATAGAACAAGAGACAGATGTTTCGAAGTTACACTGGCTTAAAAATTAAGGGACTGGGTTTCATTTTACCTGATATTAATACGCTAACGAAAAATTTTGTGGAGCCTAGGCTTTTTTATTCGAATTTTGATTGATTTCAAATTTTTAGTGCTAACTGATATTACTGTAACCTAGGTTTTAGAGATTTTTGGGGATTTTTCGGATCATAAATAAAAAAGTTATTATATACGAAAAACTTTTTATATACATATGCATTATAAGTTTGCATACATACAAAAACGAAATTAAAAATTCATTTTATTTTTTTATATTTTCTTTTTTATATATTAGCTATCGAACAACGAACATCAAAAACGAAACTTAAAAATTTATTTTCTTTTTTATATTTATTTTTTCTCATCTCAGTTAGTTGATTTCATTTTACCGTTAGTTTTATATATATTATATAAAATATAACAACTCTAGATGTATATACGTAGCGTACTCATGCATATTATGACGATAACAACTTTTATAACTTTTTGAATCGTTATATCTCAGAAACGGTGGCTCGTAAGAAAAAAAGTATTGAGACATTTTTTATAGATAATTTTATGATCCACAATTTTTGTCTGGGGTACTTTTATGATAAAACTTACCGTTTTGCTGAAAATCGCGAAAAACTCATTTTTTTGACCTTTGACCTTGAATAAAATTTTTTCCATACACGGGAATGATGGGGAACTTCTAGACATTGTTTATAATTATGTTTTGAACAATTTCACTGAAATTCAGCTTGTTGGGACTTTATGTAACTTCACTCTCATATTTTGGTCTAAATTGACCGGACTAAGAGTTTTTACTTAATGTTGAGTTGATAGGGCTATAACGTGAAGTTGTTGAAAACGTTTTTCACTAATAGCGTTTTCGATTCTACAAAAAATGTGACTTTTTTTTGCACTTTTTTTCAGGTCACATTTTTTCTGTTCGATTCTCGAAAAAATGCTGACCTGAAAAAATTTGCGTTTTCTTTTCTTCATTTAGAGGCAAGTTTCAAACTTTTTGAGGACAATATTTCTGCATTTTTTGACTTTTTCTCAGGAGACGGTGCAAAAATGTTGCCTTGTATAATATATTAATATAGTACACAAAATAAGAAAAAACATATTTTTACTGATGTAATTTTCTTAAATAAAAATATTTAAATAGTTTAAAAATAATAATATGCATTAAAAAATTGAATTCCTTTATTTTGTTATACAAATTTGACAGATCTAAAAAAATTGACTTTTTTCTGTTCGATTCTCAAGTATTTTAAGGGCAAAACTGAAAAAATAAATGCAAAACTACAAAAAAAAAATGCAAAACTGAATGAGTTTTGCCCGCTCTGAGGTCAAAACTTAAAAGAAACGAGAAACGAAAACGCTATAAGTCAAATACGATATCAAATGAAAGATTGGTAGCTTAGTTAGAGTACTTCAAAAAATTTTATTTTATATACGGACATTGTGTTATTTTACAATAAAATTTTTTACGTGATATTTTTTTGGGTGTGATTTTAGGATGTGATATTTTTTCGCGTGTGATTTTTGGATGTGATATTTTTTCGCGTGTGATTTTAGGATGTGATATTTTTTCGCGTGTGATTTTAGGATGTGATATTTTCGAAATGTGATATTTTCGTGATGTGATATTTTCGTTAAGTGTGATTTTTTCGCTGTGATATTTTCGACGTGATATTCTTTCGTGTGTGATTTTTTCGTGTGATATTTTATCATAGAACCCGATCATGTAATAACCATTACATGAAAGTGGTATACGCTATTTTTTCTACACCAGGTAAATAACGAAGAAAGAAAATTACAACGAAAATTTCAATTTTGAAATTTCAAATTTCAGAGCTCAATTTTTTTTCCCAAACGAAAATTTCAACAAACGTCAAATGCATAGCATGTTTGATTGAAAAACTATGGGTTTCTTTCTATTGATTAAAAATCTGTATCGTAATAAAATCTGTATCGAAATTTTATAATGAATATCATTATAAAACGGATTTTGGTCATTAAAGTGTATTTTAATAGTACGGGTGTAGAAAAATATATACAGATAAATATCTGTGACACAAAATTGTGTTGTCTGTACAAACTAGATAATGATAGATTCCTAGAGAAATTTGAATGTAAAAAAGTCCAAGCGGCACGTATATCCGCTAGAAATAGGTAGATTTCGAGATCAGACAGTTTTGTGTGCCAGTAGAATCTGATGTATCAGATTAGTTTAAACAACACAAACTAATTTCAAACAGATATCGAAAAAATTTTAAAAAGAAAATTAGCTACATATAAGCAAAACTATATTTATCCAATTTTTATTTATTTCTATTCAAACCTTTTTATTTTCTTTTCATTGACTATTATAAGGTTTTTGGAAATTGTAGTTATGGATTGTTGCAAACTTTTTTGTTGAAGCCAACAAGTCAAAAACCTCTAACTGCAGAGGTTTATATTTATAAGAAACGGATTAAAATGTTTCCACAGATTTTTAATTTATGAAGTTTTAAAAAATATTAGTATCCAAACGGCCGTTATAACGGATTAAAAAAACGATTTTTTTTCTAGTATAAAGCCTCTAGTTTCTTAACCATGTGTCAGATTTTTCTGATTTACGAACTTGTCCAAGATATTAATAAAACACACATGTTTACGTAAGGTTTTTTGATCTGGCTCTACAAATGCGACCGTGAGAGTGTCGGTTGATTCAAACGCATTTTGTGTTTTACAAGCTTTTTTGTTGAAGCCGCTCACTCAGAAGCCTCCAACTGCAGAGGTCTTTTTTTGAAATAAACTGATTAAAAAGGTTTCAAAGATTCTAAACTTATGAAGTTCTTAGAAATATTAAAATCTAAACGGCCGTTATAACGGATCTAAAAAACATAGTTTTTTTCTAGTATAAAGCCTCTAGTTTCTTAACCCTGTGTCGGATTTGACTGATTTACGAACTTGTCCAAGATATTAATAAAACGCACGTTTTAAGAAAGGGTTTTTTGATCTGGCCTTACAAATGCGACCATGAGAGTGCCGCTTGTTTAAAAAAAAATTTTTTTTTTGCAAACCTTTTTGTTGGAGCCACTAACTCAGGAACCTCTCAGGAACCTCTCTACGCAGAGGTCTATTTTTAAAACAAATTGATAAAAAAGATCCCAAAAATTTTAAATTTGTTAATTTTCTAAAATATTAGTATCCAAACGGCCGTTATAACGGTTTTAAAAAATCAATTTGTTTTAGAAAAAAGGCTCTAGTTCCTTATCCACGTGTCGGATTTTGCTGATTCACGAACTCGTCCGAGATATTAATAGAACAGACATGTACAGAAAATTTTTTTGATCTACCTCAACAAATGCGACCGTGAGAGTGCCGGTCGTTTTCGTTATATCTCATATCGTGTATATATATATATATATATATATATATATATATATATATATATATATATATATATATATATATATATATATATATATATATATATATATACATATATATATATATATATATATATATATATATATATATATATATATATATATATATATATATATATATATATATATATGTTACGGTCAAAGTGTTAAATCGGCGAATATATAAAATAACCGGTTAATATATATAATCGCCAATGCATTTGGTTAATATATGAAATATCAATGATATATGTGCAATTTAACACTTTTACCGGCTATTATATATAATTGCCAATCGTAGTTGGTAAAAGTACTAAATTGCTTTCCTTAATAATTTTATATTCATAATTAAATTCTTTCTTAAAAAATTCTTTTGGTTTTGTCTGTTTTATTTTTCAGAGAAAGAGATTTCTCATATTATTTCTTTTTAAAATTACTGTACAAATTTCTCAATTTTTGCGTTTTATGTAAATCCTAGCGCACGCATTTAAAAAACGTTATACTATTGTGGTTTATAAAGTGATTTGTAAGTAATTTAGAGGAAAATGTGTTCATTGTTTACTGAAGTTATTTTGTTTTTTCTAATTTAGTTATACATTTAACATGGAAAACTGTCGTGATATAATGATGGGGAAATTGAATAGTAAAATTTTTTCCGTTATACAAAGCAAACGACATAATGCTCGGATACTCAGGGTGTGATAATAGACAAGCACATCGTGCTACACCCTGGTTAACGCAAATAGTCTATTCAAACTTGGTAGCCAAACATTTCATTTCGAACTCTTGGCTGTGATACAGAAAAAAATAAAAAATGAACCAAAATCAAAATCACAACAACAACGGTACTTTTCAGCACCATAAGAAAAAAAATATTGGACCCTCAGTCCATATTTTGCAATTGAACATTGAAGGCATAAGCAAGTCAAAAACTGAACATCTACAAAGAGTATTAAAAGACTTCGACATCGACGTTGTAATTCTGCAAGAAACGCATGCAGCAGATGAAGCGCAACTTACCTCTAGAGGAAACATTGTTGGCTACAAATTAATTACTGCTATTTACCATCAAACATATGGATCTGCCTCGTATGTTAAGTCAGAAATCATGAACTGCACCCATGTACTTACACAGACGGACAACGATATTCATCTTATTGTTGTTGATATATCGGACAGGAAGATTGTAAACGTATACAAGCCTCCTAATACAGGATGGCTAGCTGCTACCCTACCATTATTTCACCACCCAGCAATATATACTGGTGACTTCAATAGCCATCACACCCAGTGGTACTACTCAAACAACAATCCCAATGGTATACAACTGACTGACTGGGAGGATGATAACAACATGTTCCTGGTATATGATGCAATAGACATGAAAACCTTTAGATCTGCTAGATGGCAACGTGATTACAATCCCGACTTTTGTTTTTCCACAAAAAACGAACAACGTAACCCTATTCCAATATCTAGGGCTGTCTTACAAGGTTTTCCACGCTCTCAACATCGTCCAGTTTCTTGAGGTTGGAATCCAAATCCCACTCGTTAACTCTACTCCTCAACCTAGATGGAATTTTAACAAAGCTGATTGGGATAAATATAGCTTGGAGTTGGATGCAGTGATTCGCTGGATCCCACCCATTACTAAAAATTATAATAGGTTCGTTGGAGCCATCATCTCAACTGCAAAGAAATGCATCCCCAGAGGCTTCCGTGAAGAATGCATTCCTGACTGGAGTAGAGAGAGCGATAAATTGTATGAGAAATACCTTAGTAGTGGTGAAGCAGACGTGGCTGATGACTTAATTTACTCACTGGACGCCGCGAGTAAACAAAAGTGGATTAGCGCTGTTGAAAACATTGATTTTTCCCATTCAAGCAGGGAGGCATGGAGTCTCCTTCGGAAACTGGGTGGCTCAAACTCCATCACTCGCGCTAACAATGAAATAAATCCAGAGGACATTGCAAATCATATTGTAAACAAGTCTCGTTCTTCTATTAATCGCCTTCATAAGAGAACAATTAAACGTAAATTATGAGAAATGAAGCGCAATTGCTCGTTTCCATTGCGAAGCGCAATTGCTCGTTTCAAGTATGCGAACTCTTTTAGTAGCGAAGAACTGTATTCAGCTCTGTCCCAAACAAAAAACGGAAAAGCAGCGGGCTACGATGGCATATTTCCAGAATTTCTTAGAAATGCGGGAAAAAATGTAAAACAATGGCTAACTAAATTTTTCTCGATTATCCTAGAAACTGGCAATCTTCCAAAACTTTTTAAGACTACGAAAGTGATAGCGATACTTAAACCAGGTGAACCATCCAATGCACCAGGAAGCTATCGCCCAATCGCACTTTTGAGCACCTGCTACAAATTGCTAGAACGGCTCATATACAACCGTATCGCACCGATTTTGAATGACCAGATCCCGGTCGAACAAACTGGTTTCCGTCCCAATCGCAGCTGCACTGACCAACTGCTCGCTTTAACATCCTACATCGAAGCTGGGTTTCAAAAACAATTAAAAACAGGCGCAGTATTCATCGATCTAGCGATACTTAAACCGATAGCGATACTTAAACCAGGTGAACCATCCAATGAACCAGGAAGCTATCGCCCAATCGCACTTTTGAGCACCTGCTACAAATTGCTAGAACGGCTCATATACAACCGTATCGCACCGATTTTGAATGACCAGATCCCGGTCGAACAAACTGGTTTCCGTCCCAATCGCAGCTGCACTGACCAACTGCTCGCTTTAACATCCTACATCGAAGCTGGGTTTCAACAACAATTAAAAACAGGCGCAGTATTCATCGATCTCACTGCAGCATATGACACAGTCTGGCGAATTGGGATTATATATAAGCTGTTCAATGCAACACCTTGTAACACCATCTCACGTTTAATTAACAACATGCTGAGTAATCGTGTATTCAAAGTTCATCAAAATAATTCCTGTAGTAGGTCCAAAATGCTTAACAATGGTTTGCCATATGGTTCCATCCTGGCACCATTACTTTTTAATTTGTACATTCATGACATGCCTGACACAACATCAAAGAAATTAGGGTACGCGGATGATTGGACCCTGGCCACTCAAAATAAAAACATGGGTGTTTTGGAAGATTTGCTGTCAACTGACCTGGCGATAATGAATGACTATTTTCGAACGTGGACCTTATTTCCTAATCTAAGTAAAACCGAGAGTTCTTGTTTCCACTTAAACAACAAACTGGCAAAACACGAACTATCAGTGTTATTTAACGGCACTGTCATTAAATCCAATCAACAGCCAAAGTACCTAGGTATTACAATCGATAGAACTCTTTCTTTTAAGCTCCACCTAGAGAATACGTCAAAAAAAACTTAAAACGAGAAACAATATATAGCATAAACTGGCAGGCTCAACATGGGGTGCTACTCCAGCAACCCTCCGCACAACTGCTCTAAGTCTGGTTTACTCAGTGGCTGAGTACGGCACACCAGTCTGGCTGAATAGCACACATACTCAAAAAGTTGACTGCCAGCTACATGCCGCGATGCGTACTATAAGTGGTACTATCAGGTCCACTCCTTTACCTTGGCTCCCTGTGTTGAGCAATATCGCTCCACCTGCACTCAGACGCTCGCATGCTCTCATGCGTGAACATTTAAAAGGTAACCAACAACATCACGTTGCCCTTGCACGAATATTACGGTGACCACACTAGTTGTCGATTTAAGTCATGAAAGCCTCCACATAAAACTGCCAGCAACCTGCTGGCAACTAATTTTAATATCTTGGATGTCTGTGACACCTTCTGGAATGATTACAACACTCCTGGCGTTTCTATTGTTTCTATTACTAACCCGACTTCTGTCCAACCTGGTTTCGATCTGCCACGTCATACCTGGACCACACTAAACCGAATAAGAACGAATCATGGACATTGTGCTGTTTCTTTCTACAAGTGGGGAATCTCAGAGTCCCCTCAATGTGACTGCGGAGCTCCACAACAAACCATAAAACACATTGCAACAGTGTGCCCACTTCGACGATACAATGGCGACATCTCAGACATCCAATTGGCAACTCCCAATGTAGTAGCATGGATAGACTCGCTTGATGTAAATATCTAATGTTCAAATATTTTAATATTTTACTTTTTAATTTTTAAAATCTATCTATTTTAAGTTTTATTTTTTATTTTTATTTTTAAGTTTTATTTTTGTTTTATTTTTGTTTTTAATGTGTCACAACAAAAACCATACGCTAAATAAAATAATAAATAATACTCGGATAATAACAAAAGTTAAGTTTCGAGAACTAATAGATCAAGTAACAGACAGCAAATCGAAGTCAAAAGGCAAAACTCCAACTGATTATCATAGACTTAAACGTTTTGATATCATGAAAGTAGGGGATCATACTAAATTAATTTATCCAGTGGTTGAAGGCAATACAAATATCAAGTACTATGTTCATGCCGATGAACTGTTTCATGTTATTCACAAAACACATTTAGAAATAGGTCATGGTGGTCGGAATAGGTTGATGAAACAATTGCAAGTCAATTATAAAAATATTACCACGGAAGAAGTAATGACATATTTGAATTTATGTGAAAGTTGCCAGAAAAAATCAAAAACTCCGAGAAAAGGAAAGTGAAGCCAATAATTTCAAATGAAATGAACTCCAGATGCCAAGCGGACCTTATTGATATGCAGGCTCGGGAGGATAATCATTACAAATTAATTCTTGTTTATCAAGATCACTTGACTGATTTTGTTCAATTACGTCCATTGAACAGCAAACTAGCAGAAGAAGTTGCTCATATTTTGCTAGACATATTTAGAATTTTCGGAGCTCCTAGCGTACTACAGAGTGACACTAGTCGTTAATTTTGTAACAGAGTTATAGACGAAATGCTGTCGATGTGAACTCAATTAAAAATGGTTCATGGGAAACCTCACCACTGTCAGTCACAGGGATCTGTTGAGCGTGCTAACCAGGATATTGAACGAATGATAACGACTTGGTTAGAAACTAACTGTACCACACATTGGACAGAGGACTTGCGGTTTGTACGGCTCATGAAAAACCAAGCATACCATGAAGGAACCAAATGCAGTCTTTATGAAGCCATGTTTGGAATACCTGTAAAAGTAGGTTTGGCTAATCTACCACATGACTTTGAAAACATCCGAACTGAAGTAGAATTATAAAACATTATCAATTTGATGGATAAGGAAAACAATTCGGAAGGAAGGAAGAAGGAAAGAAAACAGCGACATTGATGAAACCGAAGTTCGTAATGACAATGATGCCAGTTATGAATGACCGATTTAACGGTAAATATATTGTTAACTAGTCGATAGATGTTGCGGAAGAAGTTGACACTTATTTTATTAAAAAAAAAAACAAATTAATTGCCGAAAAGCGAAAAAAGCTAAAGCAGGACTTGAAAGTCAAGGAAATAAAATGAAGCAACTATCTAATCAGAAGTTTCCCGTTGGTAGTACTGGATCTACAGTTAAGATAAGAGTACCAGCTGTAGAAAAGGCCAGAACAGATGCGAGCAGTTTGTTAGCTGTAATAATGGAAATTGAAAATGACTACTATCGTCTTGGAACGAAAAATGGAAGTGTAGCAAGTTTTTAAACAGATGCAGTGCCCCAAACTTTACAAATAAACTACATACAAGGACCGACATAGAACTTATATGGGTGGAGTAATTGATATTTGGGGGTCAGGGTTGTAAATGTTTAGCAAGTTGCGCTTCATCTGCATGCGTTTCTTGCAGAATTACAACGTCGATATCGAAATCTTTTAATACTCTTTGTAAATGTTCAGTTTTTGACTTGCTTATGCTTTCAATGTTCAATTGCAAAATACGGACTGAGGGTCCAATATTTTTTTTCTTATGGTGCTGAGAACTACCGTTGTTGTTGTGATTTTTTTTTTATTCAAAATTAGGCATGTTTAGTGTTAATTATAATAAATTATAAATTAACGTCTCTGAATATCCGAAGATACAATGCCCAACTAGGGATCGGGATTAAGTTTGAAAATTTATTCAGTTTCTTTAAGAAACTTATGGATGCTAACTTTGAAATTTTGAGTATTAAAGCTATCAGGGAAAACCCATAAAGGTAAGGCATTCGATAAATGAGAGACTCTGTTGAAAAAATCACGCTGAAACGCAACAGTTCTGCACTTTTTTATATGAACGGAAAAAGGATGGGCCACAAAATTTGCTCTGGTGTTACGCGATAGGTTTGCTAGTTCAGGTAAAATAGATTGGAAGTTTGTTCATCCATAACGTACTTATAGAAAATTGTCAGATCAGCAACATTTCGTCTGTGCTGCAAGGAATCAAGCTCATTAGTAAGAGTTGAGTTGCCAATCAGTTTAACAGCTCTACGCTGAACAAAGTCAAGACACTTTAAACTACTAATATATGCGCCACCCCAGATGTGAGAGCAGTACTCCATACAGGGACGTATAATTGATTTATATATTAATAGCGAACTGTTGAAAAATTTACGACATCGTCCCCAAAAGCCCAATTTTTGAACTGCGTTCTTAGCTAGGTTAAAAATATGAGAATTCCATTTCATATTGTTTTCAACTTCTACTCCTAGAAGTCTTACAGATTCTTTCTCCACAAGATCTTTGGAGTCAAACTTTAAAGGAAACGGATCAGGTGCGGACAGTCTAGAAAAATGGCAAACCTGATTTTGATTTTGGTTCATGTTTATTGGTTTTTGTATCACAGCCAAGAGTTCGAAATGAAATATTAAATATTTGGCTACCAAGTTTGAATAGATTATTAGCGTAAACCAGGGTGTAGCGCGAGGAGCTTGTCTATTATCACACCCCAAGCAAGTCTATTATCACACCCCAGTCTGATAATCATTTGTAGTATCACAAAAGTTGTCCATGTTAAATAAATTACAAAATAATTTAAGTAAACATAAAATGTAGACAAATTTTAATTTGAATTTCCCACAAAATTTTCTTTAAAATAACAATACTATAACGTTTTTTAAATGCGTGCGCTAAGATTTACATAAAAAGCAGAAATTGAGAATTTTGTAGAGTAATTTTAAAAAGAAATATTTCATTTATTTATTTATTTATCAAAACAGTCAAAACCAAAAGAATTTTTTAAGAAAGCATTTTATATTAAATATAAACTTATTAAGGAAAGCAATTTAGTACTTTTACCAACTACGATTGGTAATCACATATAATAGCCGGTAAAAGTGTTAAATTGCACAAACATCAATGATATTTCATATATTAACCAAGTGCATTGGCGATTATATATATTAACTGGTTATTGTATATAATCACCGAATTTAATACTTTGACCGTAACATATATATATATATATATATATATATATATATATATATATATATATATATATATATATATATATATATATATATATATATATATATATGTATATATATATATATATATATATATATATATATATATATATATATATATATATATATATATATATATATATATATATATATATATATATATATATATA
The DNA here is from genome assembly GCA_963693315.1 of Diogma glabrata. Taxonomy (NCBI): domain Eukaryota; kingdom Metazoa; phylum Arthropoda; class Insecta; order Diptera; family Cylindrotomidae; genus Diogma; species Diogma glabrata. Next base: position 424,641,381 of record OY856186.1, read on the forward strand.
TATATATATATATATATGTATATATATATATATATATATATATATATATATATATATATATATATATATATATATATATATATATATATATATATATATATATATAAATATATATATATATATATATATATATATATATATATATATATATATATATATATATATATATATATATATATATATATATATTTTTTTTATTCAAAGTTAGGCATGTTTAGTGTTAATTATAACAAATTATAAATTAACGTCTCTGAATATCCGAAGATACCATGCCAACTAGGGATAAGAATGGAATAAAAATTAAGATTCTCTGAGAAATTTATGAACGTTAACTTTAAAGCCTTGAGGATTAAATTCATCAGGAAAAACCCAGGAAGGTAAGGCATTCCAAAGATGAGAGACTCTGTTGAAAAAGTCACGTTGGAAGGCTACAGTTCTACACCTAATTATTTGAACTGTAAAGGGATGCGCTGCTACGTTTGCTCTGGTGTGACGCGAAAGGTTTGCTGATTTAGGTAAAATCGATTTGATCTCTTCAGAAGCTCGCTCATCCATAATATATTTATAAAATATAGTCAAATCAGCAACATTTCTTCTGTGCTGCAAGGAATCAAGACCGTTAGTAAGACTTGGGTTACCAATGAGTTTAATAGCTCTACGCTGTACAGAATCAAGGCAGTTGAGACTACTCAAGTAAGCTCCACCCCATATGTGAGAACAGTATTCCATGCAGGGACGTATAAAAGATTTATAAACTAAAAGAAGTTGTTCGCTATCGAAAAACTTACGACATCGCCCCAAAAATCCTAACTTTTGAACAGCATTCTTAGCCAGATTAAAAATATGAGAATTCCACTTCATATTATTTTCAATCTCAACTCCTAGAAGTCTGACAGACTCATTCTCTAAAAGATTTTTGGGGCCAAACGTTAATGGAAAAGGATTGGGTGTCGTTATCCTAGAAAAATGACAAACCTGTGTTTTGCTTGTATTGAATTCAACACTGTTAGCAATACCCCAATTATTAAATGAAAGGCAGAAATTTCCAGATTACGACGAGAGCGTTTATTACAACTTATTGCTTATACAGCGTACAATAATATGACAGATACAATTATGACAAACTTCATGTTTATAACTTTATATTCATAACATTGTAATGTTGCCAGATTAACACTCCTCCTTAAACATAAGTTTTTAGAACTCCTAAAGCTTTTCTATGTTTCTCCACCTTGGCAATCGAAAGTGGTTTCGTAAACATATCAGCCGTCTGATGTTCCGTTGGAATATAATCCACTGTAATTGTTCCTTCGTTAATGACATCCTTGAGAAAATGATGTCGAATGTCAATGTGTTTTGTCCTTGACTGTACTGGACTATTTTTCGCGATTGTAATTGCACTCTGATTGTCACATTTGATCTTTATTGAATTGTTTAATCCAAATTGCTTGATCATTCCACTCCACCAAATAGCTTCTTGTACTGCTGCTGATAAGGACATGTATTCCGCTTCACAAGATGATAATGCTACAGTTGATTGACGTTTTGACGCCCAAGAGATCGCTCCTCCTTGAAAGGTAAACACATACCCTGTGGTTGAGCGACGATCTTCCGTATCATTTGCCCAATCTGCATCTGAATAGCCTACAATGCAATGTTCATCAACATCTGATTTTCTGTAAGTTAATTTAAACGATGACGTTCCACGTAAGTATCTAAATAAATGTTTGACAGCTAGCCAATGCGGTTTTCCAGGATTTGAGTTGAAACAGCTTAATTTATTGACAGCATAAGTAATATCTGCTCGTGTTGATTGTGATAAATATATTAAGCATCCTATGGCTTCTTGGTAAGGTACCGCTTTCATTTGATCAATTTCATCTTGATTTTTTGGACAATGCTCCTGTGATAATTTATCAAGTGAAATAGGTGTACTTACAGCTTTACAGTTTGACATACCAAATCGTTCTAATACCGATTCTATATAATTTTCTTGATCTAATGATATTGAATCATCATTCACAGAAATTCTCATTCCTAGACAGTGTTTAACATTGCCAAGATCTTTCATTTGAAATTTTTTATATAAATGATCTTTTATCATTTTCATCCATGTTGTGTCATTATAAAATATTAATAAATCATCGACATACGTGGCGATAATTAATACTTTCTGTTGATTAATTTTATAATAAATACAATTGTCATATCCGGATTGCTGCAGACCAAATTGTTTTAAAACTCCATCAAGTTCAATATTCCAAATTCTGCTTGACTGTTTTAGACCATATAAAGCCTTCTTTAAGTAACAAACCTTTGAACAATCTTTATTAAAATATGGAGGTTGTTCCATATAAATTTCATTTTGTAGATCTCCATGTAAAAATGCAGTGATCACATCCATTTGGTCAATTTTAAGGTTTAATCGTGCTGCCAGTGCAAATAGATATCTCAGTGAATCATGGCGCACTACAGGGGCATATGTTTCATCATAATCTTCCCCCTTTCGCTGAGAATAGCCCTTTATTACTAGTCTGGCTTTATATCTGTCTATTTGATTGAATGCATCACGTTTAATTTTGTAAACCCATTTACATTTTATTGCCTTTTTTCCTGGAGGTAAATCAGTCAATATCCAAGTATTATTTGCCTGCAGAGCTTCAAATTCACTTTCCATGGCTAATTTCCACGAGTCAGCATCTGGTCTGTTCAATGCTTCTTCGATTGTTCTTGGATCTTCAACTGAGTAACTTTGTGAATTTATCATTAAAGTTGTCTCACTGTTTTCATTCGAATTGACAGCACAAGTTGGTTCAGATTCATCATTCAATGTCTCTTCTGGTTCAGCAACATCTTCAGCATCATCATTCTGTAAAGAATTATTAAAAACAGGAAAATCTGGTTCCAATAAAAAATCTTTATACTTAACTGGAGGAACGCGCTCCCTTTCGCTGCGCCTCAACACCTGTGACACGGGTGGTTGTGAGTTATTTTGCTGAGGGAGCGCATAATTTGGTGAATTTGTCACAATTTGTTGTTCACTTTCATCTGGTCCTACTGCATCAAAGGATATAAATTTTTCTTTATGATTTACTTGATGATTTTCAACACCTTCATTTATGAATGTACAGTTTCGACTTATTACAATAGTTTGTTTCTGGACATCATAAAGACGATAGCCCTTTTTACGATCATCGAATCCTACTAAAATACATTCACGTGATTTCGGGTCTAATTTTTTTCTTTGCTGTTTTGGAATATGGGTCATCACTGTAGAGCCAAAAACTCTAATGTGTGATAAATTAGGTTTTTTATTGTACCAGCCTTCTTCGGGTGTAACTCCTATAGGTTGGGATGGACATCGATTCAACAAATACACTGCATATAATACAGCTTCAGCCCAAAACGGTTTTTGTAGTTTGCTTTCAATTATCATACATCTAGCTTTCTCAACTATAGAACGATTATTTCGTTCTGCTAAACCATTTTGTTGAGGTGTATATGCATTAGTCGTTTGATGTAATATTCCTCTATCTTCTAAATATTTTTGAATACCCTTATTCATGTATTCTAAACCATTATCAGTTCTCAAAATTTTTAATTTTCGTTCAGATTGTCGTTCAGCAAGTTCAACGAATGCTTTAAACTTTTGTAGTACTTCAAATTCTGATTTAGTTTTCAAAAGATATATAAAAATTTTTCTCGTTTTGTCATCGATGAATGTCAGAAAATATCGATTGCCACCCAACGAATTTTCTTCCATCGGTCCACAAATATCCGAGTGTACTAAATCAAGAATATTAGCAGCTCTTGAGCCTTGTTTACTAAACGGCAATATACACTGTTTTCCTAACGAACAAATCTTGCAATCCGATTTTTGTTTATTGTCAAAATTAATTCCAATAGCCAAATCATTTTTTAATTTTGTTAAACTATGATAATTCAAATGTCCCATGCGCTTGTGCCATAAATCAATATTGTCATACTTTTTGCACGAATATGACTTTAATTTGCATGAATCTTTAACCTCAAGTTTAAATAAATTATTCCGATGTTCACCTCTTGCTAATATTTCACCATCCTTGCTTAAGACTTTACATCCTTCATTTTTGAAAATTACCGTATGACCTTTTTGAACAATTTGACTTATCGATAATAAATTGGTCGATAATTCTGGTACACACTGAACATTTTCTACATCGATCGATTCGTTTTGACATTTAGGACTAACTTTTACATTACCTGAAAATTTAATATCCATTTCTGTACCATTAGCTACCATTATTTTACCTGATGCTGCTTCGGGTTCTGTAATGTATGATTCATTAGCCGTTAAATGTGTTGTTGCTCCCGAGTCAAAGAACCATTCTTGTTTATCAACACCAGCATTTAATAAAACAACGCCAAAAGCCTTTTTATTTTCATTTTTCTTTGTACTGGACTTGCAATATTTTCTTATATGACCATAATTACCACATCCATTACATTTTGGTCCTTTTCTATATTTTTTACTCGATAACAAAGCCGAATCTTCTGATGAGGATGCGTGATTTTCTTGCAACAGCTTAGTTTTAATCATATCACCAGTTATTTTGATCCCTGAATTTTCAATAGCCATAATCATGGGCTTATATTCATCTGATAACCCGGCTAACAAGAATGTGCCTATCCACTCGTCGTTTATCTCGAAACCAATACTGTTCAACGCATGTGCTGTGGAAATGATTTCATTTACGTAATGATCCATTGTACCTGATTTTAAAAAAGAAGTGGTTATTAATTTTCTTAGTAAACTAACGCGACGTGTCAATCCATTGTCTTCATAAGCCTCTGCTAATTTATTCCAAAACTCTTTTGCAGTTTTAACATTTTGGATATGCACATAACTGATAGGATCTATTGACAATGTTAATTTGCTTCTTGCTTTACGATCCAGGTCAACATCAACAGGTGTAGCAGGTGTTCCATCCTCTTTTACGATATAATCAATAGTGGTTGTCCACAAATTATCTAAATCAAGAACTGCACGTGCTGCGATTTTCCATGTCATGTAGTTCTCTCTGCCCTTTAACTTTTCTATTGTTATTGTGGTATTCATTTTATTTTTATTTTAATAACCAAACTTACACACAATTTAATTTTAAAAAGATAAATTAAATACAGTATTTTAAATTTATAATTGTCTGGGCCCATAACCTATTAAAAGAAAGGCAGAAATTTCCAGATTACGACGAGAGCGTTTATTACAACTTATTGCTTATACAGCGTACAATAATATGACAGATACAATTATGACAAACTTCATGTTTATAACTTTATATTCATAACATTGTAATGTTGCCAGATTAACACCAATCCATAATTGTTTTAAGATCAGTGTTAAGGGAATCTATCAACTTTGATCTACACTCACTAAGCGCTAAGGGTGTATATAATTTAGGTGCTTCATGAGACGCATGAAGCGTGCTGTCATCAGCAAAACTATGTATAGGATGAACCGTTGAGTCCAACAAATCATTAATATAGATAAGAAAAAGAGTTGGTGACAAAGCGGAACCCTGAGGAACTCCTGCATTAGTTGAAAAAGTATTCGATGATACACCGTCAACATTGACCCGAAACTTTCGATCAGATATAAAGCTCTGTGTCCAAGATATAAGCTGCTCGTCTAAACCATAGGATCTCAATTTGCATATAAGGTTGTTATGCCAAACTTTGTCAAATGCCTTGGAAATATCAAGAGCAACACCGAATGTTTCTCCAAAGTTTTCAAGCGACTTGTTCCAGATATGAGTGACAAAAGACAGCAAATCTCCCGTCGCTCTTCCTTTTCGAAATCCATATTGTCTCTCATTAATTAATTTGGAAGACTCTAAGAAGCTCATTAAATTAAAATTGACATATTTCTCAAAAATTTTAGCAACTACCGATAAAATTGAAATGGGTCTGTAATTCGTAGGATCAGTCTTACTGCCTTTTTTTGAAACTGGCTGTACACTAGCCATTTTCCAAATTTCAGGAAAAATTCCTTTCTTATATGACAAATAGAAGATTTTAGTGAGGATTGGTGCTAGCTCCCTAGCAAATGTTTTAAGTATAATCGGAGGAATAAAATCAGGGCCTGTTGCCTTGTTAGTATTGATTTTTAAAAGCATTTTTCGAACAATGTTTTTCCGAAAAATTATCCGCCTCATTTTATAAGAAACTTTAGAAATAGGTTTAGGTTGGAAATTAGGTTCTTTTAAAGTAGAATTTAAAGAGAAATAATGCCCAAGCAAATTAGCTTTCTCTTTTGGATCAATGATAGGGACATCTCTATTAACAAGAGGCGGTAGGGAAGATTTACAAAAGTTGCTTTGGACAGCCTTTGCGGCTTTATAGAAATTGCGTGAACCAGTCGGATGTTCTGCGAATTTAGATGCTTTTTTCCTATTATATATATATATTTATATATATATAAATATATATATATATATATATATATATATATATATATATATATATATATATATATATATATATCTATATATATATATATATATATATATATATATATATATATATATATATATATATATATATATATATATATATATATAAATTTTTTTTTTGTTTTTTCGTCTCCGCTTATCATATATAGTCGTTTGGCACAAAAATTTTCCGAAATTCCGAGATGAAGCCCATTGCAATAGGTAGATTTTTATATGAAATCTACCTAAAAGCTGACAAATTGTTGACTAACGTTTTTCCGGAAAATAGTGGTAAACCATGCAATTTTTTCCATTGATTCATGACATTTGTACCTAAGTAGTCGTTAAACATTTGAAATATTATGTATTATATTACAATTGATCTTTTTAAAATAATGAATTGCATAATGAAGGCACAAATAAATAAAGTTTAAGATCAAAATTAAAACAAGGAATTGCTTCGGTCTGAAACCTACGTATTACTTTCTCGAGAAAGTAAAGTAAAGTAAAGTAAAGTAAAGTAAAGTAAAGTAAAGTAAAGTGAAGTAAAGTAAAGTAAAGTAAAGTAAAGTAAAGTAAAGTAAAGTAAAGTAAAGCAAAGTAAAGTAAAGTAAAGTAAAGTAAAGTAAAGTAAAGTAAAGTAAAGTAAAGTAAAGTAAAGTAAAGTAAAGTAAAGTAAAGTAAAGTAAAGTAAAGTAAAGTAAAGTAAAGTAAAGTAAAGTAAAGTAAAGTAAAGTAAAGTAAAGTAAAGTAAAGTAAAGTAAAGTAAAGTAAAGTAAAGTAAAGTAAAGTAAAGTAAAGTAAAGTAAAGTAAAGTAAAGTAAAGTAAAGTAAAGTAAAGTAAAGTAAAGTAAAGTAAAGTAAAGTAAAGTAAAGTAAAGTAAAGTAAAGTAAAGTAAAGTAAAGTAAAGTAAAGTAAAGTAAAGTAAAGTAAAGTAAAGTAAAGTAAAGTAAAGTAAAGTAAAGTAAAGTAAAGTAAAGTAAAGTAAAGTAAAGTAAAGTAAAGTAAAGTAAAGTAAAGTAAAGTAAAGTAAAGTAAAGTAAAGTAAAGTAAAGTAAAGTAAAGTAAAGTAAAGTAAAGTAAAGTAAAGTAAAGTAAAGTAAAGTAAAGTAAAGTAAAGTAAAGTAAAGCAAAGCAAAGTAATGTAAATGTTGTTCAATAAAAAATGACTCATACGCTTTCAGATATTTTGGATTATTCACTTGTTTAATGAGTTTCAAATTTGTTGGATCCATCGAACGGTTATTTTCAAGCATGTGAGTTGGGACACTGGAGTTCTCTGGACGTTTATGTTTAATATCAGCTTAATGTCCAATCATTCTTTGTGATAATCTTATGTAAAATTAATCACAGTTGTTGCAATTAATTTTATAAACCCAGTTTTCTCACTCGGGCTGGTTTTGATTTTGAAGGGGGCTATAAGATCTTTTAGTTTATTCTGGCTATTGTTTACAATGGTGATATTGGATTTTTTGAAAATTCTCTGCAATTTAATGTTGATTTCTTTATTGTACAGTAGTGCGATTCTTAATGATTTTGTTTGGATTCTGGAGTAAGCTTTGTGATGCTTTGTAGCCGACTTTGCCGACGATTTTTGTTGTAAATATTGTTAACAAACTCGTTGCTGTAACCGTTTCTTCTTGTGTAGTATTCCTAATAGGAATATACATATAAGCTAACAGACCTCCAAAACTCTCCACACATTTCACAACCAAATGCTAAATAATTTAACCCCATAAAACACCCAAAACCCTATTTCATCATTGTAGGAAATAATCTCTGTCCAACGTTGCAGCATTGTTTTAAATCATTGATATCACGTATATCAAAATTTTTCATTAACCACCCAAAACCCAATTTCACCACAAAATTAACTATTTCATCATATCAAGAAACCATTTAAACAAACAAATGATTTCCATAATAAATTCCGCAACAATGTTTGAAAAATTTATTCTATATTGAAAATTTTCCATAAACTTCCTAAAAGCCAAACTTCTGCAAAAATCTATTATTTCATAATCGCATGAAATAAATTCTAAATAAACCAACTTAGCAACAATGTCTTTATACCATGTGTATCAAAAAATTTCCATTAACCAAACAAAACCCAATTTCAGCAATTCCCACGAATTTAAAGCAAACATGCAAAGCAGCAATGTCTAAAATGTATACATTTTCATGTATACATTTTCGTACAATATCGAAAACCTTCAATCAAATTCAAATAAAATTCACCAATAAGCAAATTCCTAAAACTCGTTAAACGATATTTCCTCCAAAATTACAAAATATTCAAAATCAAATAAAACAAATTCCAATTAATTTCCAATGTAAAACGGAAATTACGAAATCCGATAATCGAAAAAACTTAATAATTAACAAAACTATAACCAAATAATTATTGCAATTCATTTGTCCAATAAGCAAAAAATTATGAAATACGAAAAATAAATGTTTACAAGTTTTTAATTGGTTTAACCAAATTCTAAATATTTCTATAAATATTATTCCAAAATCTAATAGTAAGTTGGTTGAATTCAAATCGGGAACGCGATAACAAAAACCTAACCCTTTGGACCCCGAACCTAGGGTCAGTCAGTCAGTCTATTCTAAAACAACCCGGTCGACGCGATAAGTTTTGGTGTATCGAAAATTACAACCCAGTTAATAGTTAGTGTGTTTATTTCAAAATATTGTGTTTATTTCATAAGTTAAAAGAAAAATCTTTTAGTACAAGAAAATATGGTGTTTATTCAAAAATTTAAGAAAAATCTTTATTCAAAGAAAATTCATAAGTTAAAAGAAAAACCCTCAAAACAAAAAAGAGAAATAATAAAATTTGTGTTAATTTATAAATTTAAAAGAAAAAATCTTTTATTTGTTTCAAAGTTCCAAATGTTCCAAACATTTCACAAAACATTTCCAAACATTTCACCAAAAGTTCAGTTAACACTTATGTCATATTTTTTTGGTCCCTCTATATATCTCAGTATATGGTTGCCTAGAAATTAACAAATTGTATCTGACAAATTATAAAGTTTGATGAATTTTTTAAAGGATTTAAGTACTTTTTCACCATATGTATCACAAATTCTTCTTAAAAGTTTAGGTTCGTCGCTTTCTTTCCTTATGTCGAAGTCTTTAGATCATCGAAATCCTTAAAAGTAAAATTTAGTAAAATGCAAAAAATAATCAATAGAATTCGACTTGATTTAGAAATTGTCATCCTTCAGAATTACAATATACTAGCTCGTATTATTCGAGAGTATTGTAATTCTGAAGGATGAGAATTTCTAAATTCTAATCAAGTGTTTTTAGGTTTTATTTTAGTATTCACGTGAATTATTTCTTCATATCTCTATTAATATTTTAAAATCTCAATGGTAAATAAGAAATCAATTTTAATTATTAATTGTAAATATAATACAATTAAGTTGATTCATGATTACATGATTACTGTAATTGTGACAGTATTTATTTCCACGTAATATATTATTTAATAATTCAATAATTTTAACGTTCCGCTAATTTTTAATTAATAGTAATAACTATCATGTAAACAAATCAACACCTTATATTACAATGCACGCGTATAATTATTATAAAATCAAAAAATATGTAAATAATTTTGGATTTTTGAGATCAATTAAACTCAAGTAAGTAAAGAAGTAATTGGAATATTTTCAATTCAAAGGTATGGTTTGAAGTTTCTCAGAAAAAAACTACAATTCACATTTTACGTGTTTTGGATCGGATCCGATCCGAAACACGTAAAATGTGAATTGTAGTTTTTTTCTGAGAAACTTCAAACCATACCTTTAAATTGAAAATATTCCAATTACTTCTTTACTTACTTGAGTTTAATTGATCTCAAAAATCCAAAATAAATTTAAGTTCCCTTAATGTAGTCTAATGTTAATACATATAGAACTACAAATTGACCAAGTGTCAGCCATTGATTTCACATTGATTGGAAACAATCAATAATGACTATACAATCGTGACTTAGGATGTTAATTAGAATAGAAATGTTCCCCATTCTATGAATTCACACAAAGTATTGTCTAGAAATTTAATGCAAAAAATCCCATATATGTAAATAAGTTATTGACCTGGTGAATTGAAGGCACTTACATGCATCAATAACTTAATTATGATACAAAAGTGTGATAATAAGTAACTATTTTTTAGACGTTTTAGCAGCTACTACATAAACCAGTCCAGATACTGAACGCTATAGTTGTATTTCATTGTGCAAAGTCATTTATAAAATAAGTTAACCATGACAACAACCAAACTGCATTAAAAAAATTAGGTTGTTTTGATTTTCAAAAATATTTTTAGTTTTATGTATAAAAATTTAATTTGATTTTTGGGCATCACACATTTTTGTGCATTCGATAAAAAAATAATGTGTGCTATTAGTGAGGGTTAGAAAACTTGTCCGAGGTGATAGAACGTGACATGTGATTGGATTCCTTCGATGATTCGTTATTTAAGGGTTTCATAAATGGAGTAATCTGATCAGGTTTGCCCTATTTTGTTTGGTCATGACATGAGTGTAACGCTTTTGCCCTATATGATTGGAACAGTCGAGTCAGCCCTCAATTTCGCTGTATGCAATTAAATAAGACATACAATAGTAAGATAATTTGTATCAGGACCTGATCAGATTGTCCAACTAGGGGTCGAATACGAAAAACTAAATCAGGGCCGGATATACTTTCAGTTAATAAGGTTAAGGCTGTATTCTAAACGGTGACTTATTTGAAACTTATTTATGTAGATTTACTTATTCACCGCCATTTTAAATAAGTATTTAAAAGCTATTCTAAATGATTTAGCATACTTAATTTGACAGCAGCTTTTATGTTGCTCGAAATTGAAATATAAATTTAATTAAAACGATTTATTTAATTTGATCAAGTAATGAGTTTTCAAAACTGTTTTTTTTCAATGTAAATTATTACATTAATTTTATTAGGGATCGAAAAAGAAGTTATATTCCTTAAAATCATTTATTAAACAAATGCTTTGTGCGAACTTACAAATATTTGACAGAACAAAGTTTTTGGTGAAGGTGAAATTTGTAAAAACAAAATTTTGACATAAGGTGAAAAACCTTTTAATGTTTATGTTTGCTGTTAATAAATATATATATAATATATATACTAATATAAATAATACTTTGGCACTTAGAAAAACTTCGATAATAAATTGTTTTTCCTTCTGAAATAATTTGTTATGCCTACTGTTACAATTTGATGATGCTAAAAAGCTATACCAAATTTTGACGTTTCGTTATGGTGAATATAAATTCCAAAAGACAAAATTTTGACAGTTAATATTTGTCATCTGTCATTATTTCGTCAGTTCGCACACAGCATTAAACAAATATTTGACACTGTCAAATCCAATTAGATTTTTCTATGAAAAAAAATTTCAAATAAATAACCTCTTTAGGGCACGTATTCAAATAAAGTCTCCACAAATAAGTTTCAAAGGACCATATCAGATTGCTCTAATAGGGGAAGCCCTTTCTGTATTGACCAGAGCCTTATCACTCCCTGACTGTATTGAAAGTCTTCCTAACTAATTTCTGCAGGGATATTGTAGTAATAATATATCGATAATAATTACGATATTATTTTGCTCACATAAACAATGAATTTTTTTACCATTTTTGCATCACAAACTAACAAATAAACAAAAACGAAATAGTCCTAGAATATTAGATTATGATGCAAGGAACCAAAACTAAGGATTTTGGATGTATGTGGAGTTTGCTAGTCGAGATTTGCACTATGAATTGCAATGCTGGTATTTTTGTATGCAATACGGTATTCCGGTATTCATGAAGCCAAAAATACCGGTATTGCAATCCCTAATTTGCACCCAAATTAAGTTCAAAATAGCTTACGTTCGTGCGTCATGCACTATTTTTGGTTCGCCGCAAGCAAAATACTTAAAAAAATTGTTTAATCTAATTCAAAATTTAAAATCTGCATAAATTTTGAAATAAAAATATATTTGAAACTTTTTCAACAAACAACCTTTGAACAAAATATTTGTTATTTTTCAAAAAAAAAATGTGCAAATTTAGCGAAAAAAATAACAAATATTTTGTTTGCATTATAAAATTTTGAATTGAAAGGTTGCTTTGATAAAACATTTTGTTTTTTATATACTTTATGCAAATTTAAATGTTTTTTTTCGTGGTTGGACGTAACTATGACAACAGAATATAGGGTTAAAAAGTAAAACTTTAATGCCGCAAATTACATTAATAAAGTAATACTAAAACTAATTTAGTTGGCGACTAAAAAAATATTTTTCGGCAAGCGGCTGTAAAGTTTAACTTTACTGCCACTAGGGAGTTAGTTAAATTCTTACTTTTTGGACTTATAATCAAAGCGGCTGTTAAGTAACGCCATTTTCATTTTATTTTTACGGTGGCAGTAAAGCAACATTTGTTATTTGTTATTTTGTCATTTTTGCAAACAAATTGTATAACTATGAGTTATGGCAACAAAAAAATAAGAAATAATTTGATTGGATTATGAAATTTTGAATTATTGTACAACTGTGACAACAAAACATAACAAATAGTTTGATTGGATAATGAAATTTTGAATTGGAGCTTGCTTTGATAAAAAAGTTTTTTTTATACAAATTTAAATGTTTTTTACTTTTTGGACGTATTGACGGGAATAATCATATGATGGTAATAAATCATATTTATAAAAATTTTGATGTAATAATTTCATATTTATAAAAAATTTAAACGTTTTCCGAAAAAATAGTGTATTTAATTAGGAGCTATGTTGTGCCTCACTCCAACATTTTTTGCTAAATCACTGACTTTTCTAAATTAATTGCTAGTGCACATATGCTATTCATAGATGTCACTCGTATTAAACGTACAACCTGTGCCTGACCTTATATTTAAATTAGAATCTTTTTAAATGTCAAAATTTGGAAACATTGTCATAATGGAGGATGATAATGAAATTATATTTGGGAGCTTGTTTTTTTAAAATAATTACATCATACAGAATATTTTAACTGTTTTTAAATATATTGACGTTTCAATGAATTGACAACTTAATTGAAAAGCAAGTTGACGAGAAGACTTTTCGTCCGCCGCCTGGTGGTCAATAGCGCAACTTGGGTTGGTTGGTGTGAGGCACACAGCATTAAAGTTACTTTTTGTGTTTCGTCTATAATTGTCAAATTATAGTAGACTCAACAGAAAAAGTAGCACTTTAGTTCCTAAATAAATAATATACTATTTTAATTTGCGGCCTTAAAGTGTCACTTTTTAACCCTAAAGTTTGTTGTCATAATTACGTACAAAAGAAAAAAATATTTAAATTTGTTTCACCGTCTGCGCTTCTTATTGGTGATATGCAACCACAATAAGAACCGATGACGGTGAAACAATTTTATCGGTTAGATCAGTTTCAGTGTACACCCGGAAACGTGTATACATTAAATAAAAAATTAATTAGTTTGAATTTGTTAATGAATTGTTAATTTAAATTTGTATAAATTATATAAAAACAAAAATTTTTATCAAGGCAATCTTTCAATTCAAAATTTCATAGTCCAATCAAAATATTTATTATTTTTGAATTGTCATATAGTTATACAATTTGTTTGAAAAAAATAACAAATATTTTGGACAAAGGTTACTTGTTCAACATATTTTTATTTCAAAATTTATGCAAATTTTTTATTTTGATTTTGATTTGATTTAAACTCCCCATACGTCGAAAAACCCTTATAGGTTTACGTCATTGCATGATAATCTACTATTAAATTTTTACAAAATGGTGTTGCATTCAAACAAATTAAAACGCCATAAAAATATGTCACCTAACTTAGCCCCGCCATTTTTTCTCTCTCTCTGGCGTTTACATCCCATGAAGGGATTTTGCCGTCTGTGCAATAAGCTTCCAATCATCTCGTTCCATGACCAGTTGACCCCAGTTTCGACATCCTATATCACGAAGGTCTTGGATGATGTCATCACGCCAGCGTTGTCTAGGTCTTCCTCTTCGACGAACACCAGCTGGTTGTTGTTGGGACGCTTTTTTTATCATTCTTTCTAATGGAGCCCTTTCTACATGACCAAACCATCTGATCCGGCTAGATTTAATGAATCCGATTACATCGCAGCCTCCAAGAAGCTGTCTGATTTCGTGATTCATTCGGATTCTATACTGATTTTCAGCAACTTTACATGGACCATAAATTGTTCGTATGACCTTCCTCTCGAATGTTGATAAAATTCTACAATCGGAGGAAGTCAGTGTCCAGCTTTCACTTCCAAATGTAAGCACAGATCGAATTAATGTTTTGTAAAGTGTGAGTTTACACGACCGCGAAAGATGTTTTGATCGCAGAAGTTTTGAGTATGCGTAGAAAACTCTGTATGCGGCAGAGACACGGGCTTTGATATCTGCCTGCATGTCATTTGACGATGTTATTACAGACCCGAGGTATTTGAAGTTTTCCACGCGTTCCACTTCGTAGTCGCCAGTATCCAGATTTCCGGGAGGTATGTTCTTAGATGTTGTTAGCACTTTAGTCTTGCCGGTGTTGATGCATAATCCAAGTCGTTTAGCATTTCTTTCAAGCTGAGAGAGACTATCTTTAATATCGCTCGTTCTACGTCCGAGAAGCACAATATCATCTGCGTAGCCAAGAACTTGACTAGATTTATTATATATGCAGTTTTGCGTCTCAATTCGGCTTTTTCTTATCGCGTACTCTAGCGCCAAATTAAACAGTACAGGCGCGAGTGCATCACCTTGTCGAACACCTGATGTTATATCGAAAGGATCAGAAACTGACCCTTCGATTACTATTCTACAATTTGATCCCGATGTTGTGAGTTTGCACAGAGAAACAAGTTTCTCTGGGATACCAAGGCATATGAGTGCGGACCAGAGGTTGTCGCGGATGATACTATCATATGCTTGCCTGAAATCAACGTAGAGCTGGTGAATGCTGATGTTGTACTCCCAACATTTTTCTAGAATCATCCTTAATGTAAAACATTGATCTGTGGTTGAGCGGTTGGGACGAAAACCACACTGATAGTCACCGATGATAGATTCGGCGAACGGGATGAGTCGAGCAAGTACAACATTAACTAGTATTTTATATGCAGTGTTCAACAGTGCGATGCCACGATAATTCGCACACTTTAGACGGTCACCTTTCTTATGTAGCGGAACAATGAGAGCTGTTTTCCATTCAGCAGGTAGTTCTTCTTGGTCCCAGATTGCAAGAATCAGATCGTATATACGTGAGACCAGAGCTGCTCCTCCATTTTTTAAAAGTTCTGCGGGAATTCCATCGAAACCTGGTGATTTGCCATTTTTCAGTTTTTTAATTGCAGCTTCCACTTCCTCTATTGCTGGGTAAGGGACAAAAATCTCCTCAGTTGATGGAGCAATTGCTCGAATAGGATGAACTTCATTCGTCCTATTCAATAGGTCTTGGGGGGGATCGCCAAGGGGGGATCGCCACACTGTCAGCACATCACGTTCACTTGTTGTAAGTTCATTATTTTCATTTTTGATGGCTGTAGATCTTGGGTGGAAATCTTTTGTTAGATTCCGTGCATTGGCAAAGCACTCTTTTGAATTTCCGCTGGCCGCATGTTGGTTGATGTCTTCAATTCAGCTCTTCATGTGTTCGCGTTTCTTTTTACGTAGAAGTTTTGCTGAGGCTTTCCTGGCGCATAGATAATCAGCTTGGGAGCTTCGGGTGTTCCTTGTTAACCATTTTTCTCGCAGTTTTTGTTTATTTTCAACGGATTGGCGGCACTCGTCGTCGAACCATTCGTTGTGTGATTTCGGTGGCCGCTTTCCGATTGTAGTTTGTGCTGCGGCTATAATGGTTGATTGAAGCGTTTGCCATTCTTCTTGTATGTTAAATGGCATCTCAGAAGAGATGTCATGCTCTTCTATGCTTTGCGTTACAATTTTCTGATATCTGTTCAGCGTTTCCAGATGTTTAAATGCATCGACGTTCCAGCGCACGGTCTTTTTTGCTTGTCTATTAAATGTAGATGATAATTTGCACTTGTACTTAAAGAT
The DNA here is from genome assembly GCA_963693315.1 of Diogma glabrata. Classification (NCBI taxonomy): domain Eukaryota; kingdom Metazoa; phylum Arthropoda; class Insecta; order Diptera; family Cylindrotomidae; genus Diogma; species Diogma glabrata. Next base: position 424,657,967 of record OY856186.1, read on the forward strand.
GACAAGCATATGATCAGTGTCCATATCAGCACCTCTGTATGATCGAACGTCAGTTACACTTGTGGAGTGTCTCTTAGAAATCGTGACGTGATCGATTTGATTTTCCGTTCTTCCGTCATTTGATTTCCACGTTGCCTTGTGGATTCTCTTGTGAGGGAAGAAAGTGCTGGAAATTACTAGATCATACATCATAGCCAGCTCGGCTGCGCGAAAACCGTTATTGTTGCTGGTATGATGCAAGCTGTTAGGGCCGATATGTGTTTTAAGTTCTGCAATCCTACCGATTTGAGCATTAAAGTCACCTACCACGATTTTTATATCGTGCCGCGGGATGTTATTGATGACTTCCTCGAGTTCTAGGAAGAACAGGTCTTTAATATCATCTGCTTTATCTTCAGTAGGTGCATGAACATTGACGATCGTTACATTGAATTTTTGCGTGCGGATTCTCAGTGTGCATAACCGCATATTAATTGGGCAGAAGTCGATAACATGCTGATTCACGCGACGGTGTATAAGAAATCCAACTCCAAATTCTCCTCCGTTTTGATGACCGCAATAATAAAGAGTGTATCCTTTCGCTGTTTCATGGATTCCACTACCTTGCCATCTTAGTTCTTGTAATGCCACTATATCCAGTGTGTAGCTCTCGACTTGTTGTGTGAGTTTTAGGAGATCTCCTGGTCTTCTAAGGCTTAGCACGTTCCAGGTTCCCATTTTTAAATCGTAGTCCGGGTACAGTTTCCGAGGTCGTTCCAATAATGATTCCGAGATATTCCGAGGCCTGTGTACAGAATTCATGACAATAATTTTTTTACGGAAATGGGGTGTTAGCCCTTCGCCCAACCCAAATTTTCGTGAATGGGTTCGTTCTGCATCTTAAGGTCACCAGAAACAACCTTTTTACACGTTTATATAGCGAGCCGCTTGATCCAAGTCAGACGCCCGCTGCAAGCCGCCCCTAACATGGAGAACAGACGCTTTCTACACATTTATATAGCGAGCCGCTTGATCCAAGACATACGCCCGCTCCAAGCCGCCCCTAACATGGAGAACAGACGCTTGAGTTGCATTGGTTTTATGGCGCCAATGACTCGCCATGGTGCAGAATCATTGAGTATAAGCAGTATTTACTCTGCCCCTCTCAACTACACCAACCTAATTCTGTTAGCGTTACCCAGGTAGCACGGCGTGGACGTAGAATTTCGGATTTTCGCTACCCCTCCATTTTGGAAGAAATTAAAATCAAAGATTGTGCTGTATTGTGCTACAGTTGTGCTGGATGTGCTACTCAGACAGAATGCCATATCACCAATGAAAAAAAGTTGGCACGCTGAAACAGTTTTTCGAGCAGAAGTTAGCCCCTCCATTTTGAAAAACTGAAAAACAAAGGTTGTCCTGTATTGTGCTCGAGTTGTGCTGTTTGTGCTATTTAGAAAAAAATTTCACATCCCTAATGGAAAAATTTTATAACGCTAAAATCGTTTTTTCGCGTGAAAGTTAGCCCCGTCATTTTGGAAGAAATGAAAAACAAAGGGTGTGCTGTACAGTGCTGGAGTTGTGCTAGTTGGGCTACTCAAAAACAAATTTGTATTACCAACAGAATAGTTTAACCACGATAAAACGATTTTTCGAGTTGAAGTTAGCCCCCACCATTTTGAAAAAAATTAAAAACAAAGGTTGTGTTGTATTGTGTTAGGATTGTGCTGGTTGTGCTACTCAGAAATAGTTCCATATTATCAACAAAAAAAAGTTGGCACGCTAAAACGACTTTTCGAGCAGAAGCTAGCCCCGCCATTTTGAAAAAAATGGAAGGCAAAGATTGTGCTGTATTGTACTCGAGTTGTGCTATTTGTGCTACTTAAATAAAAATTTCGTAGCCCTATCAGAAAACATTTACAAAGTCAACATCATTTTTCCGAATAGAAGTTAGCCCCGCCATTTTGGAAAAAATAAGAAACCAAACAAGTGTTGTATTGTGTTAAAGTTGTTCTGGTTGTGCTACTCAAGAAAAATATCGTACCACCAACGTTAGAATATTAGCACTCTAAATCCATTTTTCAAATAAAAGTTAGCTCCGCTTTTTTGCAAAAATCAAAGAAAAACGGTTGTACTGTGCTGTGCTACAGTTGTGCTGAATGTGCTACTCAAAAAGAATCCCTTATCAATAACGAATAAAATTTGGCAAGCTAAAAACGATTTTCCGAGCAGAAGGATATCTTCGAGCAGAAAACTTTCGAGCCAAAGGTTAAGCAGAAGATCCCCCATCATTTTGAAAAAAATTAAAAGCAAAGGTTGTTCTGTATTGCGCTTTGTTGTGCTGGATGTGCTACTCAGAAAGCATTACATATATAAGCAATGAATATCAGTTGGCAGACTAAACCAATTTTTCGAGCAGAAGTTAGCTCCGTCATTTTGAATAAAATAAAAAATAAAGGTCGTGGTGTATTGTGCTTGAGTTGTGCTGATTGTGCTACTCAGACAAAAATTTCGTACCACTAACAGAAAAATTTGATCACGGTTACATCATTTCTTTGAAAAGAAGTTAGTCCCGCCATTTTTGAAAAAATGAAAAATAAAAGGAGTGCTGTATTGTGTTAAAGTTGTTCTGGGTGTGCTACTCAAAAACAAATTCGTACCACCAACGGAAAAAATATAAACACGCTAAGCCGATTTTTCGAGTAGAAGTTAGTCCCGCCATTTTACAAAAAATAAAAATAGAAGGTTGTGCTGTATTGTACCATAGTTGTGCTGGATGTGCTACTCAGGAAGAATTCCATATCACACATGAATAAAAGGTGATACGCTAACAAAGTTTTTTGAGCAGAAAGCTTTCGAGCAGAAGTTAGCCCCGCCATCCATTTTGAAAAAATTGAAAAGGTAAGGTTGTACTGTATTGCTCTAAGGTTGTGCTGGTTGTGCTACTCAAAAAGAATTCCATACTACCAATGGATAAAATTTGGCACGCTAAAACGATTTTTCGAGTAGAAGTAAGTCTCGCGGTCGTTTTCGCAAAAATAAAAAAGAAAAGGTTTGAGGTAGTGATACGAAATTTTTTTTGAGCTGGCAGCTTTGCAAAAGATTATATATAATAAATCAAAAAAAACTTTTACGCTAGCATCTACTACAATACTAATAACAAAAGTGACATCTGGTGTCCGATAGCATAAATGAATCTTGCAGCATGTTTTGTATAATATATAAAATAAGGGAATCACCAAAATATATGGAAATAAAAAAATTGTCTTGACAAAGAAGTATTTACTGTATTCTTACTAAACAATCCATGCTACATTCCAGGGGCGCACACAGAAAAAATTTTAGGGGGAGTCCAAAGATTTTTTTTAGTAAAAAGTGTTGTGTTATAGATATTACAATATGTGTCACAACAACACCTACATACCTTTTAAGACCTACTTTTAAGAGATTGTAAAGATTACTTTATTGTAACAATTATTTTCAGAAAGATTTATAAAAAATTTAACAAATGTAATAGAATGGACAAAATTGAGTAGCTCTAAAAATGAGCCATTGTTTTGTTGTTTAAATTGTATGAAATTAACTTATTTAAACCATTGTAAGTAAATGATATTATGTAAATTTTTAAATTGGAAATATATGGTAGATTATAAAACTAAAGCTAAAATATGGAGGGGCTGAAATCTCACAGCTCTGAGATATCAAGGCTTCGGTCTGGGTTAAGGAATGGTATATAGTTTTCGGCAAAAAACTTTTATGAGGACATTGTTTTTAGTTTTGGGCAGCGATGTATATCAAACATAACTTTTTGTTAAAGTACAAGTAGTTTTTATCTCTGTTTAAACATTTATTACAAAACTAACACGAAACATCAATACGTTGCCGGAAAATTAGAATCAAAATTCCAAAAATATTGTTAAATTAAATAAAATCAAACTTTTATCAAAATTCCAAAAATTAGAATAAAATTAAATATTTAAACTTTTTCTAAATTCCGATAATATTCCGATTATAATATAAAAAATAAAACTTTTTTCAAAATTCCAAAAATTATAATAAAATCAAAAATTTAAAATTTTTCAAAATTCTAAAAATATTCCAAAAATTCTTACAAAATCGAAAAATGAAACTTTTTTCAAAATTCTAAATATATTGCAAAAATTAGAACAAAATCAAAAATTGAAACTTTTTTCAAAATTCCAAAAATATTTCAAAAACTATAACAAATTCAAAAATTTCCACATCCAATTTCATTACTTCGGTCTGAAAGACCTAATTACTTCGGTCTGAAAGACCTAAGTATTACATTCATGAGCTCAAAGTGAAATTCTTACCCCCACTTTTTTTGACATTTCTCGACGTTTTAGGACCTCCTGATTCTAAAAAAGCAAAAAAAAAAAAAATGTATGTCTGTCTGTCGGCCGGCCGGCCGTCATTACCTACGCTGCAGGGAAAACTACTTAAGGGATTTCAAAAATTTTTTTTTCTAAAAATAGGTATACTCAAGGGACAGGTCCGAAAGGACGCTGTGTTCGATAACTGTACCGGAAGTGTGTCAAAAAAATCATTAAGTGTGTCAAAACAAGGAAATTTGCATATTTTTGGCTTAAAAAACGTTCATTTTAAGTGATTACGAGTAGGAACATTGAATTTGGAGAAATTTTGATGGTCGGGATTGGTATGTGAGATCAAAAACTAGATTATTGCATTATAAGTTTGTCAAAAAAAAGTTGTCAAGTGTGTCAAAAGAAAGATTTTTATTTATTTTTTTACCTAATTTTTTGGAAAAAATATAAAATTAATTGTTTGTTTGAAATGAAGTTTTATTATTATTACAATTGAGAATTATGGCATTATAAGTTTGTCAAAAAAGTGTTGTCAAGTGTGTCAAAAGAAAGATTTTTATTTTTATTTACCCAATTTTTTGGAAATAAAATTGTTTGTTTGAAATGAAATTTTATTATTATTATTGAGAATTATGGCATTATAAGTTTGTCAACAAAATGTTGTCAAGTGTGTCAAAAGATTTTTTTTTAGTTTTTTACCCAATTTTTTGGAAAAAAATAAATTGTTTGTTTGAAATGAAATTTTATTATTATTATTGAGAATTATGGCATTATAAGTTTGTCAAAAAATGTTGTCAAGTGTGTCAAAAGAAAGGTTTTTATTTATTTTTTACCCAATTTTTGTAGAAAAAAATAAAATTAATAGTTCGTATTACATGATATTTTATTATTATTATAGAGAATTATGGCATTATAAGTGTGTCAAAAAATAATGTCAAGTGTATCAAAAAATGATTTCATTTAATTTTTTAGCCAATATTTTGGGAAAAAAATGTAGCTGTTTTTATGACGTAAATGTAATTTAAAATGAAATTGAACATGGAAATTTTTGAATTTGTTGTAGTTTTTGAAATATTTTTGGAATTTTGAAAAAGTTTGTATTTTTGATTTTGTAATAATTTTTGCAATATTTTTAGAATTTCGGAAAAAGTTTTAATTTTTGATTTTGTAAGAATTTTTGAAATATTTTTAGAATTTTGAAAAATTTTTAATTTTTGATATTATTATAATTTTTGGAATTTTGAAAAAAGTTTGAATTTTTGATTTTGTAATAATTTTTGCAATATGTTTAAAATTTTGGAAAAAGTTTGAATTTTTAAGAATTTTTGAAATATTATTGGAATTTAGAAAATATTTAAATATTTGATTTCATTCTAATTTTGAAAAAGTTTGATTTTATTTAATTTAACAATATTTTTGGAATTTTTATTATAATTTTCCGGCAACGTATTGATGTTTCGTTTTAGTTTTGTAATAAATTTCTAAACAGAGATAAAAAATACTTGTACTTTAACAAAGAGTTATGTTTGATATACATCGCTGCCCAAAACTAAAAACCATGTCCTCATAAAAGTTTTTTGCCGAAAACTATATCAAAATCCTTAACCCAGACCGAAGTCTTGATATCTCAGAGCTGTGAGATTTCAGCCCCTCCATATTTTTAAGTATTACATTCATGGGCCAAAAGTGAAATTCTTACCCCCACTTTTTTTGGCATTTCTCGACGTTTTAGGATCTACTGATTCTAAAAAAGCAAAAAAAAATGTATGTCTGTCTGCAGGCCGGCCGGCCTGTCTCAGAGCAACATGCGTTGTAAGGTGTTAATGGACCCAAATCTCTATTTTTAAGTGAAAACTTCTTTAGGCGCACCACACACAGATTTTTCTGTCCGTCATTACCTACGCTGCAGGGAAAACGGCTGGAGGGATTTCAAAAATTTTTTTCTTCTAAAAATAGGTATACTCAAGGGACAGGTCCGAAAGGACGCTGTGTTCGATAACTGTACCGGAAGTGTGTCAAAAAAATCATTATGTGTGTCAAAAATAGCAAATTTTCATATTTTTGGCTTAAAAGCGTTATTTTAAGTGATTACGAGTAGGAGCATTAAATTTGGAGAAATCTTGATAGTAGGGATTGGTATGTGAGATAAAAAACTAGATTATTGCATTATAAGTTTGTCAAAAAAAAGTTGTCAAGTGTGTCAAAAGAAAGATTTTTATTTATGTTTTTACCTAATTTTTTGGAAAAAAAATAAAATTAATTGTTTGTTTGAAATGAAATTTTATTGTTATTATTGAGAATTATGCCATTATAAGTTTGTCAAAAAAATGTTGTCAAGTGTGTCAAAAGATTTTTATTTAGTTTTTTACCCAATTTTTTGGAAAAAAATAAAATTATTTCTTTGAAATGAAATTTTATTATTACTATTGAGAATTATGGCATTATAAGTTTGTCAAAAAAAGTTGTCCAGTGTCTCAAAAGAAAGGTTTTTATTTATTTTTTACCCAATTTTTTTAGAAAAAAATAAAATTAATAGTTTGTATGACATGATATTTTATTATTATTATAGAGAATTATGGCATTATAAGTTTGTCAAAAAATAATGTCAAGCGTGTCAAAAAATGATTTCATTTATTTTTTTTGGGAAAAAAATGTAGCTGTTTTTATGACGTTAATGTAATTTAAAATGAAATTGGACATGGTGTAATGAAGAGCTTCTCCATTGGCGAACCAATAAAGCGACATAGCAGGCTACGTACCTAGAGATTAATAACGCCGTAACGACTAAAGCTCAGTCATCGTGGATTTGATAGATTAATACCTGCTGCTTCAACACAAATACAGAAATGTACGCAAATTACGTGATGAAAACTGAGGTGGAAAGAAAGCAAGTGGAAAAAAGGAGACTCTGGCGACCCCTTTTGCGAAAGAACCGCGATCAGCACGTCCAACCCCCACATTCACTCCCATACGCCCGCACTCTCACGCTTCAGGCACGCTCCCATCCTCCCACACACCCACGCTTACATTCAAGCAACCAGGTCCACACACACACACACTCATACAGCGATGCAATGTCCTACCATTCCTAGGAAAATTACTGACATAAAATTACTGATAATCCAATAAATGCTGGATGTCGTATGGTACTACGAAGTCGTCGTAGTTCGGGTGATTGACATGACATCGGTGTATTAAGCTTATTAAACTCGAAAACAACTTATTTCCATCCAAGAAGTTCAGCTCAATCCATAGGTATACTACCACCGTAGATTAGAATCCAGGCAGAAATGTGAACTATCGTAAATCTCCCATAAATGATGTTATTATTATCTGTATTGATGAACCAAATTGTAAATGATGAGACGTCAGTTGACGATTAAATCCAATAAAACTCCACTCGTTGCCATATAAAGACATCGGGCTACATTTTCTAAAGAAACTGTTTTCCAGACATTTGTCGAAAACTCGGTTTTCATTAACGTAGGTGGTAATATAAATAATATAACTAAAATCGTGTCAGTCGATAAATAATATTTTACAATAAAAACTTATTACTCATTAAATTATTTAAATAGAATTTGCACCACAGTTATATTCGATTTTGATTTGTATAGAAACAACATTAACTTCCCAATTGAATAAAACGTTAAACAAAATGAGATAATTGATATAATGCATGAAAATATATACTTTAATATCGCCATTGTTACAAGTGGTATTTTAGTTTTAATATATAAATATATCTATAAAGTTAATTCATCAAAAATTATACTGACTTCTTCGTGTAGTACTTGTTTTAAGGTGCCTCGCATATCTTTACCACCTGATTTCGCACCCGCGCATCGACAGACACACCCACATTCATTCATATGTACACCTATTCACGCGTATTCACACCCGTACGTTATAAAAAGTAAAAAGACTAATTAAGGTTCAATTACCCCATGATTATGTCCGGCAGGCCTCAAAGTCCCAGTGTTTAGCCCTCCATCAGCAGTGAATAATCCCATCGGCAAAGTATCCTTGGAAAAATTGTATAAATAAGATGTAACAGTTGCGCTGCATCAGCCAAGGCGACCATTGACAAAATAGCATAAATAAGTTGTAAGTGTTGGGCCGCAATAACTCAGGCAATTATTGATACAAGTTGTAAATGTTGTAAAACTGCTGCACCGCAATAGCCAAGGCGAGAGCTGATAAAAACTGTCGTAATATTGTATAAATATTGTATGAAAGTTGCGTCACCAATACTTAGGACGATAGCTGATAAAAACGGTAGGAATATTGTATGAAAGTTGCGTTGAAATAACTCAGGCAACCACTGATAAAATTTGTATAATTAAGGTGTAACTGTTGTGCCGTAATAATTCAGGCAACCACTGATAAAACTGCATAACCAAGTTGTAAATGTTGTGCCGCCATAACCAAGGCGAATGTGGAAAAAACTCATAAATATTAATGAATGTTGCGCTGCTATAACTAGGGTTTTATATAAGGTTGAACCAATGCACCTCAGCCGGTATTCAAAAGTGTTGCTATGGTTAATTATTATAAGGTTATCAGCATTACGAATGTACAAGGTCAGATCCATTAACATGCGCAGAAACACCACTTACTCTTACCGCACTTAAACACCACTTACAGTAGTTTTCAAACAGAAATCAAAACTTTGACCTACGGGAAATTGGTTTCGTTCCACTCAATTTTATGATACGTCGAATATATTACACATGAAGGTCAACGACACGGGCAGATAACATTTCTCGGTTATATAAAAAAAAGGTTTAATAAGTACTGTTCTCGGTTTTAACTCTTATTTAAGCTAATTTTAATTTTCTTTTTCCTCTATTGAAAATGAACACATGCTTAATCTTAATTTCTAATTAAATTGTTGGCCAAGTTAATAAATAATACAAAAAAATTTCACCTTACCAAAGTCACTTGCCAATTGTTTTTACAAAATAAAAAAACTTTTTTTATAATTACCACAACGTCGCTGAATAATGCTAATTATTTTCCAGTTGATTACACTACGGACAAAACACACACATATCGATCTTTTTTTCTTAATTTCTTTTTCTTTTTAATTAACCTAATATTAAGATATTATTTACTAAATTGACTAGAACATACCACAGAAAAATTTAATTTTAACAAGCATTTATGGAAGTTTTTCCATATTTTTGAATGAACAAAATACACATTTTTATATCACAGAAATCAAATCTCAAGCGTTTTTACTCAAATTAACTAATCTGACATTTTCCAACCAGATGATTTTCAACAAAATGCCAAAAATCGAATAAGAAATAAGAAAGCGAAAACGAGATATTTTCATTTCTTATATAGTTATTTAATATCGAAAATTGAGCTACAAAGTTTTTCGAAAGTGAAACTTGCAGAACAATGTTAGTACATTCTCCGTTTTAAAACAAATACTGGTTGTTATTTTGTAATACAGAAAATTGTAAGATAATTTCACGAAATAAGTTATTTACGACGCATTTGGAAGAAATATCAATATATTGCGACATTAGAAAGGATTAAACGCATGTTCAACCGATTTTATGATGATTACGTATTATGAAATAATAGCTTACAACCGTATTACAGTAAAATTTAGATTTATAACGGAAAGAGAAATTGATAAAAATACCTATATAAGAAATATAATATGTTTTGAAGACAATTGCTAAACTGATTGTAGGATAATAATTGTAAGATAATAAAACGATTGGACAAATATGCACAGCTATTTGAGGTTCGAAAACATTTAGAGCAATTACGGTTAGTGGCCCGGAGAATTCAAATTCAGGTAGTATGGTGAAGTAACGCAGGTGGAAACGCAGTGTGAGGCAATAATAGGGTATTGTAAAGAAAATACTATTGATAATTGTTTTATGCTAAGAATGTGTAACGGAAACTATATGAAAACATGACTACAGATTATGGACGAACGAGAAACTATTATGAACTACGCGTGGTAAGCAAAATTGTGATTTATGAGAAAACAGACATTATATGAATCTGGAACTTTACTGCTCTACGTTATCATACTCCAGTCTACATAACAATGGAAATTTTTGAATTTGTTATAGTTTTTGAAATATTTTTGGAATTTTGAAAATGTTTGTATTTTTGATTTTGTAATAATTTTTGCAATATTTTTAGAATTTCGGCAAAAGTTTTAATTTTTGATTTTGTAAGAATTTTTGGAATATTTTTAGAATTTTGAAAAAATTTTAATTTTTGATATTATTATAATTTTTGGAATTTTGAAAAAATTTTCAATTTTTGATTTTGTAATAATTTTTGCAATATTTTTAGAATTTTGGAAAAAGTTTGAATTTTTAAGAATTTTTGAAATATTATTGGAATTTAGAAAACATTTAAATATTTGATTTTATTCTAATTTTTGGAATATTTTTTTAATTTTGGAAAAAGTTTGATTTTATTCAATTTAACAATATTTTTGGAATTTTGATTATAATTTTCCGGCAACGTATTGATGTATCGTGTTAGTTTTGTAATAAATTTTTAAACAGAGATAAAAAATACTTGTACTTTAACAAAGAGTTATGTTTGATATACATCGCTGTTAAAAACTAAAAACCTCATAAAAGTTTTTTGCCGAAAACTATATCAAAATCCTTAACCCAGACCGAAGTCTTGATATCTCAGAGCTGTGAGATTTCAGCCCCTCCATATTTTTCAATTACATTTACGTCATAAAAACAGCTACATTTTTTTCCCAAAAAATTGGCTAAAAAAATAAATGAAATCATTTTTTGACACACTTGACAACATTTTTTGACAAACTTATTATGTAATAATCTAGTTTTTGATCTCACATACCAATCCCTAACATCAAGATTTCTCCAAATTTAATGTTCCTACTCGTAATCACTTAAAATGAACGTTTTTTAAGCCAAAAATATGAAAATTTGCTATTTTTGACACACATAATGATTTTTTGACACACTTCCGGTACAGTTATCGAACACAGCGTCCTTTCGGACCTGTCCCTTGAGTATACCTATTTTTAGAACAAATTTTTAAAATCCCTCCAGCGGTATTCCTTGCAGCGAAGGTAATGACGGACGGCCGGCCGACCGACAGACCGACATACATTTGTTTTGCTTTTTTAGAATCAGTAGGACCTAAAACGTCGTGAAATGCTCGAAGATATCCTTCTGCTCGAAAAATCGTTTTTAACTTGCCAAATTTTATTCGTTATTGATAAGGGATTCTTTTTGAGTAGCACATTCAGCACAACTGTAGCACAACACAGTACAACCTTTTTTCTTTGATTTTTGCAAAATGGCGGTGCTAATTTTTATTTGAAAAATGGTTTTAGCGTGCTAAAATTCTAACGTTGGTGGTACGATATTTTTTTGAGTAGCACAACCAGAACAGCTTTAACACAATACAGCACTTATTTTGTTTTTTATAATTCCAAAATGACGGGGCTAACTTCTATTCGGAAAAATGATGTTGACTTTGTAAAAGTTATCTGATAGGGTTACGAAATGTTTATCTAAGTAGCACAACCAGCACAACTCGAGTACAATACAGCACAATCTTTGCCTTCCATTTTTTTCAAAATGGCGGGGCTAGCTTCTGCTCGAAAAGTCATTTTAGCGTGCCAAATATTTTTTGTTGATAATATTGAACTATTTCTGAGTAGCACAACCACCAGCACAATCCTAGCACAATACAGCACAGCCTTTGTTTTTAATTTTTTTCAAAATGGCGGGGCTAACTTCAACTCGAAAAATCGTTTTATCGTGTTTAAATTATTCTGTTGGTGGTACGAATTTGTTTTTGAGTAGCACAACTAGCACAACTCCAGCACCGTTCAGCACACCCTATTTTTTTCATTTCTTCCAAAATGGCGGGGCTAACTTTTACGCGAAAAAATGATTTTAGCGTTATAAAATTTTTCCATTAGGGATGTGAAACTTTTTTCTAAATAGCCGAAACAGCACAACTCGAGCACAATACAGGACATCCTTTGTTTTTCAGTTTTTTCAAAATGGTGGGGCTAACTTCTGCTCGAAAAACTGTTTCAGCGTGCCAACTTTCCTTCATTGGTGATATGGCATTCTGTCTGAGTAGCGAATTCAGCACAACTGTAGCACAATACAGCACAATCTTTGTTTTTAGTTTATTCCAAAATGGCGGGGCTAAGTTAGGTGACATCATAAAAATAGCATTGTTTAAAACTAACCAAAAATAATTATTTCCCGCTCGTATGATTACAGTTATGAATTTTTTCATACCTACGTGAAATGAATGAATGAGGGTCATCAATCTTACAATATTCTAGTATTGAAATTATTGAACTATTTCATCAAATTTCATCCATAAGCAAAGTATTTGATCGCCCATAATTCAAATCTACTAAAATATTGTCACCTGAGTTAGACTAAAAATCTATGATTCCTTTTAACACTCCCTCTTGAGATGCTCTCAAAAGAGAATCATGAACATTGTTATTTAATAATTAGATATTTTGCATAGAAGTATTAAAATTTGGCTATCAAAAATATTGACAACAAATTACAGGCATAAAATGACATTACAGGCATAAAATGAAATGCGTTCGAATACTAAATGAATATCGTTTTTTTTAAACTAGGAAGGCCCGGCGTGCTTCGCTACGCTTATAAATAAAGTTTTTGCGTAGACATTTTGTTGACGTAGAAGCAATGATTTCAAAAAGTGGTAATGAGAAATGCTAGCATATAATTTTTTATTTTTATTTTTAAATATATGAATAAAAAATAATCAGAACTCTAGCTGATCAGTTCGGATATATGAAAAATTAGCGATCAAATAGGTTAGAGATCAAATAAGCTTACTTGAAAACTTATTTGATCGCTAATTTTTCATATATCCGAACTGATCAGCTAGAGTGCTGATTATTTTTCATTCATATATTTAAAAATAAAAATAAAAAATTATATGCTAGCATTTCTCATTACCACTTTTTGAAATCATTGCTTCTACGTCAACAAAATGTCTACGCAAAAACTTTATTTATAAGCGTAGCGAAGCACGCCGGGCCCCCCTAGTATATACAAAAAATTCTAACAATCAAATTTACGATCTCAAACTATCATACCAAACACATACATTACTAAATTGTCGCTATATATTAAAAATTCTAACAATCAAATTTACGATCTCAAACTATCATACCAAACACACACATTACAAAATTGTCGCTGAAAAAAAAACACATTCATTCACAAACAATATATATCTAACTAAATATTCAACGTATTAATATATAAGATAAAACAACAAAAAAAACAACGTCCTTACTCTACAAAATTGTCGCTATATATTAAAAATTCTAACAATCAAATTTACGATCTCAAACTATCATACCAAACACACACATTACAAAATTGTCGCTGAAAAAAAAGTTCAATAATCAATATTTTATTCTCTTCCATTCACAAACAATATATATTAAAAATTCTAACAATCAAATTTACGATCTCAAGCTATCATACCAAACACACACATTACAAAATTGTCGCTGAAAAAAAACACATTCATTCACAAACAATATATATCTAACTAAATATTCAACGTATTGATATATAAGATAAAACAACAAAGAAAAATAACGTCCTTACTCTCCTAGATCAATGCATAAACTGAAAAGAAAATATAAAATACTATAAACAAAGAAAAGATTTGGACGATTCCATTTGATTTGAGGGGAGGCAGTTGAATCCAAAAATACATTATAATTCGTCTATAACTTTTTTATTTATGATCCGAAAAATCCCAAAAATCTCTCAGATCTAGGTTACACTAATATCAGTTAGCAGTGAAAATTTGGAATCAGTGAAAATTCGAATAAAAAAGCCTTAGGCTGTACCAAGTACAAAGTTAGCGTATTAATATTGTTACGATTGCAGAAAAATCTAGACGATTACAGAAAGATCTAAACGATTACGGTCACTTCCAGGAAAATAAAATCAACAAAACACAACAGAAATTGAATGAAATGAATATTGTTGTTGTTGTCTCTTCTTAGAAATAGGGTCAACATAAACGATTTTATGAATCAAATCAACATAACGTAAAATAATCGAATATTCTAATATTTTCTCAAGGTTTCTGGAAAGTGATGTCGAATTATCTAGAAGTATTGCAGAAGGAAGGTATATAAGAAAATTACCTATTGTAGTTTTTAATTAGCTTTATTTTAAACCTGCGATAGTGAAGTTAAAATTATAAAAGTGATCTTTAAATTAGTTTTTGTGTAAAGTTATTTAGTGAATAAAGTTATAAGTGTTATTGAATAAAAATATTTTGTGTATTATTTTGAACGTTGTGAACTGGAAATTTCTACAATAAGCCGTTGTAGTTTCGAAGCTGTTGGAAGAATATTCTAGTTAGGAATATTGTTTGCTGTATTGTTTTCCTGTTGTTGTGGAACAATCAAGGAGTTGAAGACTTAATAAAACCTGGTGTTTGTGCTTACTAATCAGTGATCGAACTCAGGAAGCGATTGGGGATTGCGTTTATCGAATTGTGAGTTAGGCCAATTCGAAGGAAGTTTGGAAAAACGTAACATTGGTGACATCGGCGGATTAGTTAGCTGTTAATAATGGTTTTATTAAGTGATTTGAAGGTTCTTGATTTAAAGAAAGAACTAGAACAACGTGGATTGGCAACAACCGGCAATAAAACTGAATTGACGATACGGCTTCGAGAAGCTATGGAAGCTAGTGGAGTAGTTGTGGAAAGTTACCAGTTTGGAGTGATTAGTCCAAATAATGATCTAGTGGCAGCTGATGAGGAGAAAAGTTTTGTTGCGGAAACAACAACTTCATTGCCATCTGGAAATTTCGATTTTACGCAGTTAATGGCTATGATGCAACAGATGAGTTTGAACATCAGTCAACAGAATCAGCAATTGGCTGCCGTAAACGCTAATATGGTTGCCAATAAAGACGAGCTGAATCAAAAATTTGATCAACAAAGTAGTAACATCAATCAACAAATGGCTGCAACTAAGGAAGAAATCAGTAACATCAATCAACAAATGGCTGCTAACAAAGAAGAAATTAGTGAAACAATCAGCCAGCAATTAGCTTTAAATCGCAACGAAGTCAAGCAAATTATGGATGAGAAACTTCTCCAAATCTCGACGGCGTTTGATGGAAAGGTCGAGAAGATTCAAAGTGAAATTCAAGATTTTGAGCATAAGGTTTTATCGAAAGTTGATGATTTCGAAAAACGGCTGCAGGATGTTGAAACGACTAAAGTTGCTCCCCAGGTGGTACATCAAGTAGCAAATATCAAACTAAAACCACCATCGTACGATGGAACAACATCCTTCGGTATTTTCAAGTTCCAGTTCGAGACTGCAGCAGATCAAAATGTTTGGAACGCCGAAAATCGTCTTGCTGCATTGATAGTTGCTCTAAAGGGGGAAGCAGCTGAAGCATTACAGGCAGTGCCGGAAAACGACCGAAAAAGCTATGCTGAGGTGATGAATGCATTGGAACGTAAATATGGTAGCGACCATAAAAAGGAATTATACAGAATTGAGTTAAAAGGTCGCTTGCAACGAAACGGGGAAAGCCTTCAGGACTATTCTTCGGCAGTGGAACGGCTAGTACATTTGGCTCACTCAAATACTCCGCCGTACTTTATGGAAAAGATGAAGATAGAGGCGTTTACTGATGGCATTCGTGATCCAGAAACACGAAAGGCAGTAATGTTGTCGCCAAAAGCAACATTCGCAGAAACTATTGCTTATGCCTTAACAAATGAAACTGCACAAGCAATTATTAAACCATCAATTAAAATACGCCGGGTAGAGTTGGCTGATGATAACAATTACAAGCCCAGAGCAAGAGAAAGCATTCGAAGTGACAGAATACGATGCTGGTTATGTGGCAAGTTGGGCCATATTTCGAGAGAATGTCGAGATGTAAGAAGGAAACGAGCAACATCAGCATCGCCTATGCAGAGACGTCAAGCAGAAGAACGGGTGCAGCAAGCTAGAGAAGACGATGGAGCAGCGCCGCATCCGTTAAACTACAACGAGTCAGCCTAAAGGGGCGTAAGCTGGCGCCCACAACCGATTGCCCCATAACCTTCATCCACGTATCGAGATTGACAAGGGGAGGTGACAGCCTTACTGTTAGGGCTAATATTGATGGAAAAAGTTGTTTCATTACGTTAGATACGGGAGCAACAAATACAATTGTCCGCACTGATGTTGTGAAAGGGAAACTAAAACCAGCAGGAAGATACCGAATGCAGACAGCTACTGGTGAAAGTGCAAGTATTAAAGGAAAGAAAGTGGTCAACTTTGAAATCGGGAATACTCACTTTCAACATGAAGTGGTTGTAGCTGACATTGTGGATGAAGTAATCCTGGGAATGGACTTCATGAGGCCAAATGGATTCGTTATTGATGCTGGCAAAGGAGTACTCACGTACGGAAATGTTGAGTTGCCACTCCAGTTTAATGGTGAAGATTCAAATTGTGTTCGTCGAATAATATTAGATCACAAGGAAAAGCTGCCGCCCCAATCAGAAACAATCATTTGGGGAAAGTTGGAAGGAGGTTCTGGGTCACCCAGGTTGTGGGTTGTAGAAGCCAACAAAGAACATCAAAATTTTAAAGAATTCGTTATAGGGAAAACTTTAGTTAGATCGGATGCTGATTACAAAATACCAGTAAGAGTTTTAAATCTGTCAGATACGCAGAAAACAATGAAAAAAGGATCGATCATAGGACAATGCGAAGAGGTAGCAAAAATAATAAAATGCGAGCAGAAAAACATCAATAGCTCGGTCAACACAAAACAACAAAAAGCAGAAATGGAACAACTTGTGCAGAAATGGACAGAAGGACTTTCAGAAGAGCAGAAGAAAGCAGCACGTCAATTGTTGGAGCGACACAAGTCTGTATTCTGCAGTACACCTGAAGGAAATGGCAGAACCAATATGGTGAAACATCGTATTGATACCGGAGCAGAAAAGCCGATACGTCAAGCACCAAGGAGATTACCATTGGCTAAAAGAGAGGAAGCTGATAAAATGGTAAGAGATATGAAAGAAGCTGGTGTAATTGAGCTTTCAGACAGTCCCTGGAGCTCACCTGTGGTGTTGGTTGGCAAGAAAGATGGGAGCTTGAGATTTTGTGTTGACTACAGGAAACTAAACATAGTTACTAAGAAGGATAGCTACCCATTGCCTAGGATTGATGATACACTAGATACATTATCGGGTTCAAGATTGTTTTCAACACTGGATCTGCAGAGTGGTTACTGGCAGGTGGAAGTTGCGGAGGAAGATCGGGAGAAAACGGCGTTCAGTGTAGGTAATGGACTATGGCAATTTAATGTCATGCCATTTGGGTTATGCAACGCTCCCGCAACTTTCGAGAGATTAATGGAACGGGTACTTAAAGGCTTGCACTGGAAAACATGCCTTGTATATTTGGATGACATCATCGTCATGGGCAAAGACTTTGATGACCACTTGAAGAACTTGGCGGAGGTACTGGAAAGGTTGCAAGCATCTGGTTTAAAATTAAGTCCCAAAAAGTGTTCACTCTTCAAGGAAGAAGTAAAATATTTGGGACACAAGGTTACGGCAATGGGAATTCATACAGATTCTGACAAGATTGCAGCAGTTATGAACTGGCCAAGACCAAAGAATCTACATGAACTACGAAGCTTCCTTGGATTGTGCACATATTACAGACGGTTTGTGCCAGGATTCGCCAACGTTGCCAAAAGTCTGCATGAGTTAACAAGAAAAGATAAAGCATTTGAATGGAATGAACCTCAGGAACAAGCATTTGTGGAGCTCCGAAGGAGATTGTGTACGGCTCCAATTCTATCCTATCCTATACCAAATGTTCAGTTTATTTTGGATACTGATGCCAGTAATGAAGGTATAGGAGGAGTATTGTCGCAGAAAATAGATGGTCAAGAAAAGGTGATAGCTTATTTCTCCAAAATGTTATCAAAGCCGGAGCGAAATTATTGTGTTACCCGGAAGGAGTTATTGGCCATTATGGAATGCGTCAAACATTTTCATAAATACTTGTATGGTCAGAAATTTCATCTTAGAACTGACCATGGTGCGTTAAGATGGCTACTCCAGTTCAAAAATCCAGAGGGACAAGTAGCACGCTGGATCGAACGGTTGCAGGCGTACGATTTGGACATTGAACATCGAAAGGGTACTGCACATGGGAACACTGATGCATTATCGAGACGACCCTGTCAAGTTGAATGCAAGCATTGCAGTCGTCAAGAAAATAAGGAGAACATCATCGATGTACGATTACTACAAGTGCTACCTGACGATGAATGGACAGCTGAAGCCATAAGAAAAGATCAATTAGAAGATCCGGATCTTGCACCCATCATCGAGTTCAAGGAAAAGGGTTGCAAACCAGTATGGGGAGAAATTTCTGATAAAACTCCAACTTTGAAGGCGCACTGGGCGCAATGGGACAGTCTCCAGTTAGAGAATGGATGCCTAAAGAGAATATGGGAAAGCTCAGATGGCAAGATAAAGCAATCCCTTACAGTGGTACCAAAAGGGAAAATAGAAGCAGTACTGAAGGAGTATCAAGGACCGAGTGGAGGTCACCTTGGGATCAATAAGACTCTTGCAAAAATACGACAACGGTTTTACTGGTCGGGGACTCGGCAATCAATTGTAGAATGGTGTCAAAAATGCGATAAATGTGCGGCGGTGAAAGGACCCGCACGAAGAAGTCATGGAAAAATGAAGCAATACAATGTAGGTGCTCCATTTGAAAGGATCGCAATGGATGTAGCGGGACCATTTCCTACAACTGATAATCAGAATAAATATGTGCTTATGATCATGGACTACTTCAGTAAGTGGCCGGAAGTGTGTGCGATTCCCAACCAGGAAGCAACCACAATCGCTGAAGCTGTAATAAATAATTGGATTAGCCGCTATGGAGTTCCTATGGAGATCCACACCGATCAGGGACGGAACTTCGAGTCAGCTGTATTCCAGGAAATTTGTCAAATGCTGGGGATTAACAAAACGAGGACGACAGCTTCACACCCACAGTCAGATGGGATGGTTGAGAGATTCAATGCTACTTTGGAGGAATTTCTAGCAAAAGTGGTCAGTAAGAATCAACGTAACTGGGATCAACACATTCCTTTATTTTTGATGGCATACAGATCAGCAGTTCATGACACCACGACCATGACACCAGCTCAATCTATTTTTGGAAGTGATTTAAGACTTCCTGGTGACCTCAAATTTGGAGCGGTACCATCAACATCATTGTCTGCGCAAGAATACGTCAACCGAATCAGGAAGAACCTTGAGGATATTCACAATCTTGTTCGGCAGAAGATACAACTGACCAGTGATAAAATGAAAGCCCGATATGATATACGATCTAATAATAAAGGTTTCGAAGAAGGACAATTAGTATGGCTACACAACCCACAACGAAAACGAGGGTTATCACCAAAACTGCAAGCTGCATGGGAAGGACCTTACAACATTATAACGAAGTTGAATGACGTGGTTTATAGAATTAAGAAAGGCCGTCGAGGCAAAGCGAAAGTAGTACATTTGGAGAGATTGGCCTTATACAAAGGAGAGCTAGATCCTGTTCGGGACGAACAGGCTTACCTCCACTTAAGCCGATTGTTACGATTGCAGAAAAATCTAGACGATTACAGAAAGATCTAAACGATTACGGTCACTTCCAGGAAAATAAAATCAACAAAACACAACAGAAATTGAATGAAATGAATATTGTTGTTGTTGTCTCTTCTTAGAAATAGGGTCAACATAAACGATTTTATGAATCAAATCAACATAACGTAAAATAATCGAATATTCTAATATTTTCTCAAGGTTTCTGGAAAGTGATGTCGAATTATCTAGAAGTATTGCAGAAGGAAGGTATATAAGAAAATTACCTATTGTAGTTTTTAATTAGTTTTATTTTAAACCTGCGATAGTGAAGTTAAAATTATAAAAGTGATCTTTAAATTAGTTTTTGTGTAAAGTTATTTAGTGAATAAAGTTATAAGTGTTATTGAATAAAAATATTTTGTGTATTATTTTGAACGTTGTGAACTGGAAATTTCTACAATAAGCCGTTGTAGTTTCGAAGCTGTTGGAAGAATATTCTAGTTAGGAATATTGTTTGCTGTATTGTTTTCCTGTTGATGTGGAACAATCAAGGAGTTGAAGACTTAATAAAACCTGGTGTTTGTGCTTACTAATCAGTGATCGAACTCAGGAAGAGATTGGGGATTGCGTTTATCGAATTGTGAGTTAGGCCAATTCGAAGGAAGTTTGGAAAAACGTAACAATATATAAGATGTTTCATTAACTATTTAATGAAAATGATACCAAGTATGATATTATACCATGTAATGATATTAAGTATTCAAGCGCACTCCTGGTTCTTATACAAGGTGCGAAGTTCAGACAAAATATTGATAACGAAAAACTTAAGTGTAGGGAAGATTCAGAAATAATTCATTCAAATTGTAAGAAAATTTGATTATCATTTTAGTGTTGGTGTTAATAGAAAAGATGCAGAAGGCAAGAGATTTGAAGGAGACTCAATTCTCAACCTTTTAAGGATTTACAGAATGTAAGACAATTTTTTTGTGACTCTTCGCCAAGCTGTAAATTGTTTACAAAAGGATCCTAAATAGTGTCGGATCTGCTAAAAATATTCAGTGTTAGTTGTAAATATAAACATTTTAAATATTGTATGTTATAGATGTTTATTTTTATTTGCTCTTATTCAAAAAATTTAAAGTCAAAATAAAATATTAATTCTTATTTGGCAGACAAATAATGACCAACAAAAAGAGGCTCATGCTCAACAGATGTTAAAATTGCATACATAAAAGGACGATCTACAATAAATGGTACATCTTCTTGGAAGAATCCACTGCTGGTTAAAAGTATTTGACCATCTGAAAACAAAAACAATCAAATTTAAATGATCAATTTAAAGCCGATTACTTCTTACATGAAGCTGTAGCTGCTTCCGTTCCATTGATATCAACAGAAATGGTTGTCTTTTGCTTCATTTTACTAACAGCAATAGAGGCACGTCCTTCTAAAATATCTGCATGTAATACATTAAATATTTCACCCAACCCAAATTTAGTGAAAAGCTCATTTCCATCAATTTCAGTTGATATTTTAAACTCTGGCATCTTCAATTTCGTTGGAACATAGGTGAATAAATTTTTAATTCTTTCAGTTGAAGTCGAATCTAAGTTTTGAACTGTATAAGTTAAACTTGAATCCAGTTTTGGTAGAAGAATCCAGAATACTAATCCACTGTCATAGGCGTATGGAATTTCAATAATGTCAGCTTTTAAAATATCATCACTTGCAACCAAATAACTTTTGGTTTTTGTTAAAAATTTTGTTTCACTTATTGTTCCATCTATGTTATGAAAATTTGATTTAATTTCCGAACTAAATACACTTTGCCATCTAGCTTTAAAATACAATGCGTTTATTATGAACATAACAGTATTTTCTGTAACGGAATCTGCCGCAACTAGATCCTTAATCAAACCGTTTGTGTTTTCTTCAACCCATTTATTCATTTTAGCTGCAACTGATTTTGATTGTTTGAAATCAACTTGATCAACATCAGATCGATATTTATTAACTGCACGTGAAAACGATGGGTTTAGCTTTAAGTCATCTCTCAGATAAATTTTATTAGCCAATGTAATACTTGATGTGTTAAAGATACGATTTAAGTTATCTTGTTGTGCTGTTAATGTTTCCGCTTTATCACCAAAATAGAGTTTAGATCTGAAAAGCTCTTCGGTGGAATCAAATGAGCTTTGATACAAAATTGACAAAAGTACACGAAATGAAAATGGAGAAAATACTGAGTTTTGGGTATCGTCATATTGAAGCTGTAAAACAAATAAATATTATGTTGTAATAAAACCGCTTTAAAGTTACAGTTAAAAACGAGAATCAAAAAACAAGATAAAACGTTAACGTTCCTAAATTTTGCACTTACTCACCTTGTATAAATCAAAACTATATTTTGTAAGTCCATCAACATCTACTGACCCAGTATACATCTCACAGCTAATTAATTTACATAATGCAAATATCGTACATATTCCTACAGTTAACTTCATAGTTTTAAATTTGGTTTATAATTTTTATCACGGCCACCGATAACTTTGGAACGATACTGACTAACTTCTAAAAATCGGTTCTTACATATGTATTTAATTATTTTGTTTACGATAAATATTAATGTGTTGATTTATTTTGTTTCACATTGTTGCTTTAAGATTGCACGAGGGTTGATTGATAAGTCTATGCAAAAATGGGAATCAACTTTTTACGTTTTTGTTTTTGTTTAAAGAAAACTGTGAGTTTAGTTTAAAGTTTAAACACAACAAAGAAGTTAATCTAAAAAAAAATATCTTATTGATTGAATTCATTATCTAAACGGAAACTTTGTAATTATTTCTGATTTTGATTTTTCAACATATTTACACAAACATCAACTTACCAATCGTCTATAGAAATATCTGGTTTTTGTTCGTAATTTTATTGCAGTTTGTTGATGATTATTCAAATATTGCT
This sequence comes from Diogma glabrata, assembly GCA_963693315.1. NCBI lineage: Eukaryota > Metazoa > Arthropoda > Insecta > Diptera > Cylindrotomidae > Diogma > Diogma glabrata. The sequence continues at coordinate 424,680,952 of OY856186.1, forward strand.
TTCCTGTTGTAAAATATAAAAATGCTGAAAACTCATGCTCTAAGGTATGAATACTTCAGTTCGTTTAAAGGGTTTAATGCTTAGATTTTGGAATAAGGCTGTTATGTCGCCATTTCTGCAGTAAAGTAAATGAAATAACGCATATATTTTACTTCTGTTTATAAATGTATGTAGACGAGGAAATAAAGCACTAAACCTAAGCAAATTGGCAGAGTAAGATGGATTGAGTTGCGGTTTTTTGGATTCGATTCAGGAAGCCGTCAGGAAAGTTAGTGAACATAGCCACTTTTCGGCAAAAAACTCCTGGAGTACCTAGGGGCCAGAGCTTGTTATATACACCTCATCTCCTGGAACTTTCCATAAATACAGCTCGAAATTGATCGAAGCTCGTTACTCGGTCGTTTTTGGGGTCGCTGAACACGAATGTGATGTCAGCGATAACCCTCAGAGTACCTACGGCCCAAGGCGGGTATGTCTAACTCACCTTCTGGAACTTTCCATTAATTCAGCTCAAAATTGATCGAAGCTCGTTTCTCGGGGGTTTTTTGGGTCGCTGAACACAAATATGACGTCAGCGATGACCCTCGAGGTACCTAGGGCCCAGGGCCGGCATGTCTCACTCATCTCCTGGAACTTTCCAAAAATTCAGATCGAAATTGATTGAAGCCCGTTACTCGGGAGTTGTTGGGGCCGGTGAACACGAATATGATGTCTACGATGAACTTCGGAGTACCTAGGAACCAGGGCGGGTTAAATACACCTCATCTCCTGGAACTTTCCATAAATACAGCTCGAAATTGATCGAAGCTCGTTACTCGATCGTTTTTGGGGTCGCTGAACACGAATGTGATGTCAACGATAACTCTCAGAGTACCTACGGCCCAAGGCGGGTATGTCTAACTCACCTTCTGGAACTTTCCATTAATTCAGCTCAAAATTGATCGAAGCTCGTTTCTCGGGGGTTTTTTGGGTCGCTGAACACAAATATGACGTCAGCGATGACCCTCGAGGTACCTAGGGCCCAGGGCCGGTATGTCTCACTCATCTCCTGGAACTTTCCAAAAATTCAGATCGAAATTGATTGAAGCCCGTTACTCGGGAGTTGTTGGGGCCGGTGAACACGAATATGATGTCTACGATGAACTTCGGAGTACCTAGGAACCAGGGCGGGTTAAATACACCTCATCTCCTGGAACCTTCCATAAATACAGCTCGAAATTGATCGAAGCTCGTTACTCGATCGTTTTTGGGGTCGCTGAACACGAATGTGATGTCAACGATAACTCTCAGAGTACCTACGGCCCAAGGCGGGTATGTCTAACTCACCTTCTGGAACTTTCCATTAATTCAGCTCAAAATTGGTCGAAGCTCGTTTCTCGGGGGTTTTTGGGGTCGCTGAACACAAATATGACGTCGGCGATGATCCTCGGGGTACCTAGGTACCTAGGGTCCAGGGCCGGTAAGTCTCACTCATCTTGTGGAACTTTCCAAAAATTCAGATCGAAATTGATTGAAGTTCGTTACTCGGGGGTTTTTGGAGGTCGCACTGAAGACGAATATGATGTCGGCGACGACCCTCGGAGTACCTAGGGTCCAGGGCGGGTATGTCTAACTCACCACCTGGAACTTTCCATTAACAAAATAAAATAATATAATAAAAAATAAAATAATCGATTAAATAAAATAATCGAGTTTTAACTATGGAAATTTTCAGGATATGAGTTAAATATACCCGTCCTGCGACCCAGGTAATCCGAGGGTCATCGCCGACGTCATATTTGTGTTCAGCGACCCCAAAAACCACCGATTTACGAGCTTCGATCAATTCGAGCTGTATTTATGGAAAGTTCCAGGAGATGAGGTGTATATAGCCCGCCATGGCCCCTAGGTACTCCGAGGGTCATCGCAGACATCATATTCGTGTTCAGCGGCCACAAACCCCCCCAGTTCCATCAGATGAGTTAGACATACCCGCCATGCGCCCTAGGTACACCGAGGGTCATTGCCGATATCATATTCGTGTTAAGCGACCCCAAAAACCCCCGAGTAATGAGCTTCGATCAATTTCGAGTTGAACTAATGGAAAGTTCCAGGAGACGAGTTAGACATACCCGCCCTGGGCCCTAGGTACTCCGAGGGTCATCGACAACACCATATTTGTGTTCAGCGACCCCAAAACTCCGAGTATCGAGCTTCGATCAATTTTGAGCTGTATTTATGGAAAGTTCCAGGAGATGAGGTGTGTATAACTCGCCCTGGCCCCTAGGTACTCCGAAGGTCATTGCAGACATCATATTCGTGTTCAGCGGCCCCAAAAACCTCCAGTAACGAGCTTCGATCAATTTCTAGCTGAATTAATGTAAAGTTCCAGGAGATGAGTTAGACATACCCGCCCTGGGCCCTAGGAACTCCGAGGGTCATCGCCGACATCATATTCGTGTTCAGCGACCCCAAAAACCCCCGAGTAACGAGCTTCGATCAATTTCGAGCTGAATTAATGGAAAGTTCCAGGAGATGAGGTGTCTATAACCCGCCCTGGCCCCTAGGTACTCCAGAAGTTTTTTGCCGAAAAGTGGCTATGTTTACAAACTTTACTGACGGCCTCCTGAATCGAATACAAAAAACCGCAACTCGATCCATCTTACTCAGCCAATTTGCTTAGGTTTGGTCTATTTTTGTGCTTTATTTCCTAGCCTAATGGTTTTTGTGTTATTTTTGATCTACGGGTATGACAACCACACGTACTCCAATCCCCGATACTGGCATACAAGTCAACGTTAGATACCAAATATCACTGGCGACAGTAGCAAGATAGTACTAGCCAATATGATGTCTTAAGGTGTTGACGGATGAAGTATATTCAGTTGACGTTCGCACTCAAAATCTTAGTTATGGAGCATTTGTTGATGATGCCACGCTATTACTTGCTCCAAGACATGAACATCCAAAATTTAACTCTATATATGTGAGCTTTACTTATTAAGCAACGGAGTGCATCATATGATGCTTTTTAAATAAAACTTGGTCTTTTTCTCTTTTTTAATAGATGCAAATTTTGCTAAACTACTGTTACGTTTTTCTAACCTAAATCGAATTAGACTTTCTCTCAATTCGATAAACGCAATTCACAAATCACTTTCTGGATTCGATCACTAATTAGTAAGCAAAAATATTTCTAACTAAACTATTCTTTCAAAAGCTTCAGAAACTCCAACGGTTGATTGTAGAAATTTCCAGTAACACAACGTTCAGAATAATACAGAAAATATTTCTACTCAATAAGACTTAAAATTTTATTCACAAAAACTAATTTTAAAAATAACTTCTTCTATTTACACGGTTTTATATACACGATACAACGTTTTGTTTACAATGAATTAATTCTGCTTAAGAATACGTACTTAAATAGTAAATTCCGTACAGTCTAGACAAATCTACATTATTCTGACCTTCTTTTTACAGAAGGTTCCATAAAAACAAATAAGAAATAATTTTTACTGTTCCTTAACTGTTAATACAACAACAATTATATTTATTTCCTTCGGTTGTTGTTGTATTTTGTTTTGTTTTGTTTGGATGATAATCAATCAATGATCATCGTTATGAAGATGCTGAAGATAGGGTGTTTCATTTATGTTGTATTGAATTACCCCTCTGAACTGTCAGTAATAACTCCCTCTTTTATAATGTGTTTCATTAAAAAATATCCAACCGATTAACTGTTATACGAACTGTTAGGTGTCACTTTTGCTTTTAGAAGACTTACATCGTAATTTATACCCAATTGTTCCACAAGCTTGGACATATTTGTTTCTATGTGATATTACGGACCGTAAGTTTACCACAAGGTTACCAAATTTTATCGAATACTCTTCTCAATTAACCTCATCTTCGCTAATCCATGAATCTTCACGATAGTAGTCACATGTCGATCGTCAACTGCTATATTAAAAACATTTCAATACTATTCGGAATTGGAATGTGATTTCGGCATGTCGTGATGTAAAAGGATTTATTTTATCGATTTGTAGGAGTAAGTACCGATCAAACTTCAATGTTTTTTAATCACTATTGATGCCTTTGATGTTTTTGGATATAACATAAACGAACGCAAAAAATTTTATTTGACATGCACTTTGGTTTTGCATTTAAAGATCATCAGTTCTGGATGAAATTCGAGCTAAAGAACTGACAATTAAAAATTTAGTGGAAAAACTGCAACGTGATAGATCTGCTAATGCTTTTATATGCCCTTCTTATTGTTGGAGCTGCAAACAGAAGCAATACATTCAGAGCTACACTTTGGTTTCGGTTGGATAATGGGCATCGTCCTAATTGTCAAAGATGACAAAAAAACTACCGAAAGGTTCCAGCAGCCTTTGTCGTTTCCAGAATACTGAATAGAGGTTTATCTTTCTCACATTTATATTAACCGTATTCCAAGCATAAACAATCAACATAACTCTAACTTTAGGGCCACTTCTGTTATGTCAGTTGCACCAGCTATTCTTCAAATCTTCTTCGATCTTAATTAATGTTAAAATAAGAGACGTAATTTCTTTACAAATGATTTAACGAGCATGGGAGAAGATTCGTGAAATTGCTAAAAAGTTCCTCTTGTGACATTATGTCAAGGTGAGAGGTTCTTCAGCCTAATCTATTTCAACTCACAAACCTATGTTGCGTCAAAAGTTTTTCTATTTTGTTACTATTTCTGGACCGTCGCACAGTGGGATTTTTTGTGCAATAAGTAATTTTTTCGACACATAATGGTCCAAATACATGTGCAGAAAGTCTGCACGCAGTGCTGCATGCATATCTGCATCTGAAATAGATGTGCAGAATTTTTATATATTTGACGTGCAGAATTTTCGTAACAATGACAGTTCGTGTTCTTACGTATTATGAAACAGTTATAAGTTAAAGTTGTCGCAATTTAAAGAAAACTATCTTTTTAATTAAAAGATAGAAGAAAATAATTGAATCGTTGACTGTAAGAACGTTTATGTCTAAATTAAAATTAAAGTTCAAATTACATATTTACATATACCACTGTTTCCGATAATCCTTTCCCAAAAATTTATTTATTAACAATATTAGTTTTAATTATTTTATAATTTGAATGATTTAGAATATTTGAATATCTTTATAAACAAATTACAAAAACAAAATTACATTACAAAAATAATTTCATTTTCAAAAATATATCATTCATGTTTATTTGAGTTATAAAAAAAATAATTTATTTTCAAACAAAATGTCAAAATCATCCATTTTTATCTGAGTTTTCAAGTAGTTTTTGTTTTTTTTATTGTGGTAGCACTGCCTCTGTGCAGCGAAATTAGAATTAGAGATATCTTGCAGAATTTTTCTGCATGCAGAATTTACATGTAATTGCTCTCATATAACAACACATGTTCTAATTGCGCTGCATGCAGAACTCTGCACATGTATTTGGACCATAAAATTTAAAAATGTAATGATGCAGTTTTGTAGAAAATTGATTCAGTATGAAGAATCCATAAATTGTTACCCAAAAAAAAGTTTATTTGTCTTTGAAATAATGAAGTAAAGTCACATGTAAATTTTGGTCCAAAATATTGAAAATTGTTTACGCACTTCTATAGTGTTTGTACGTAAGATAACTTTATTGTTCTAATTTAAATAGTGATTATTTTCAAATATAGCCTTTTCTGCGTATTTAAAAAAAAAATTATAAAGTTCGCTCATATAGTTTAAAAGATATGATAAAATAAAATTTGTTCTATAATGTGCCGTGATTGCAAACTTCCTTGGAAGAAAAAAAAGGTTGCTCGGTCGTGCTAGGTACTCCCGCTGTAATAAAATGAAAGATAAGACTCCATACTATCAATTAAAAAAAAAAAAAGTTTAAATAATTAATAATCTTTTATAAAATCATAAAATTTATAAAATCATAAAATCATAAAATTTTGGGTTCTATGAGCGGTGGGTAGTGGGCGTGCCTAATTTTTATGAAACTTTATTTTATTCTTAATTGAGGTAATAAAATATAAGAACTGAATCTAAAAAATTATGGTGCAAATTATGAAACTTTTTGCAATCCATACAATTTTAGAGCGATCTAGTTTCGAACCAATGAGAAAATTTTTAATCTTTAAAAAAGTTTATCATTCTCATCAGGGCTAGCCGACTAGATAAACTCTACCAAAAAATGTTAACGCTAATGATTATAAACCAAAAATTAGGTTACAACTCTAGCGAAGTGTAAAAACAAAAAATTTACATAAACATACATTTAATAAATTCAGGTTTAGTCAATTAATTTCTCTGGTGATCACTGTTTTGTTATACTCTAGATTTTCTAGTATTGAATAACAAAATTGGATCTGTGAGAAGAAGATGACTAGTCTTCACTTGTGTCTATTGACACATGATCAACAATTAATTCAGTAAATTATTTGTGATGTAACATCACCCCGATGGAAAATCTCCCATCAAGAATAATATAAGAACTGAATCTAAAAAATTATGGTGCAAATTATGAAACTTTTTGCAATCCATACAATTTTAGAGCGATCTAGTTTCGAACCAATGAGAAAATTTTTAATCTTTAAAAAAGTTTATCATTCTCATCAGGGCTAGCCGACTAGATAAACTCTACCAAAAAATGTTAACGCTAATGATTATAAACCAAAAATTAGGTTACAACTCTAGCGAAGTGTAAAAACAAAAAATTTACATAAACATACATTTAATAAATTCAGGTTTAGTCAATTAATTTCTCTGGTGATCACTGTTTTGTTATACTCTAGATTTTCTAGTATTGAATAACAAAATTGGATCTGTGAGAAGAAGATGACTAGTCTTCACTTGTGTCTATTGACACATGATCAACAATTAATTCAGTAAATTATTTGTGATGTAACATCACCCCGATGGAAAATCTCCCATCAAGAATAATATAAGAACTGAATCTAAAAAATTATGGTGCAAATTATGAAACTTTTTGCAATCCATACAATTTTAGAGCGATCTAGTTTCGAACCAATGAGAAAATTTTTAATCTTTAAAAAAGTTTATCATTCTCATCAGGGCTAGCCGACTAGATAAACTCTACCAAAAAATGTTAACGCTAATGATTATAAACCAAAAATTAGGTTACAACTCTAGCGAAGTGTAAAAACAAAAAATTTACATAAACATACATTTAATAAATTCAGGTTTAGTCAATTAATTTCTCTGGTGATCACTGTTTTGTTATACTCTAGATTTTCTAGTATTGAATAACAAAATTGGATCTGTGAGAAGAAGATGACTAGTCTTCACTTGTGTCTATTGACACATGATCAACAATTAATTCAGTAAATTATTTGTGATGTAACATCACCCCGATGGAAAATCTCCCATCAAGAATAATATAAGAACTGAATCTAAAAAATTATGGTGCAAATTATGAAACTTTTTGCAATCCATACAATTTTAGAGCGATCTAGTTTCGAACCAATGAGAAAATTTTTAATCTTTAAAAAAGTTTATCATTCTCATCAGGGCATTTAGTTTATCATTCTCATCAAACTCTAGATTTTCTAGTATTGAATAACAAAATTGGATCTGTGAGAAGAAGATGACTAGTCTTCACTTGTGTCTATTGACACATGATCAACAATTAATTCAGTAAATTATTTGTGATGTAACAAAACAGTGTTGTGATGTAACAAAACAGTGATAACAAAACAGTGATCACCAGAGAAATTAATTGACTAAACCTGAATTTATTAAATGTATGTTTATGTAAATTTTTTGTTTTTACACTTCGCTAGAGTTGTAACCTAATTTTTGGTTTATAATCATTAGCGTTAACATTTTTTGGTAGAGTTTATCTAGTCGGCTAGCCCTGATGAGAATGATAAACTTTTTTAAAGATTAAAAATTTTCTCATTGGTTCGAAACTAGATCGCTCTAAAATTGTATGGATTGCAAAAAGTTTCATAATTTGCACCATAATTTTTTAGATTCAGTTCTTATATTATTCTTGATGGGAGATTTTCCATCGGGGTGATGTTACATCACAAATAATTTACTGAATTAATTGTTGATCATGTGTCAATAGACACAAGTGAAGACTAGTCATCTTCTTCTCACAGATCCAATTTTGTTATTCAATACTAGAAAATCTAGAGTATAACAAAACAGTGATCACCAGAGAAATTAATTGACTAAACCTGAATTTATTAAATGTATGTTTATGTAAATTTTTTGTTTTTACACTTCGCTAGAGTTGTAACCTAATTTTTGGTTTATAATCATTAGCGTTAACATTTTTTGGTAGAGTTTATCTAGTCGGCTAGCCCTGATGAGAATGATAAACTTTTTTAAAGATTAAAAATTTTCTCATTGGTTCGAAACTAGATCGCTCTAAAATTGTATGGATTGCAAAAAGTTTCATAATTTGCACCATAATTTTTTAGATTCAGTTCTTATATTATTCTTGATGGGAGATTTTCCATCGGGGTGATGTTACATCACAAATAATTTACTGAATTAATTGTTGATCATGTGTCAATAGACACAAGTGAAGACTAGTCATCTTCTTCTCACAGATCCAATTTTGTTATTCAATACTAGAAAATCTAGAGTATAACAAAACAGTGATCACCAGAGAAATTAATTGACTAAACCTGAATTTATTAAATGTATGTTTATGTAAATTTTTTGTTTTTACACTTCGCTAGAGTTGTAACCTAATTTTTGGTTTATAATCATTAGCGTTAACATTTTTTGGTAGAGTTTATCTAGTCGGCTAGCCCTGATGAGAATGATAAACTTTTTTAAAGATTAAAAATTTTCTCATTGGTTCGAAACTAGATCGCTCTAAAATTGTATGGATTGCAAAAAGTTTCATAATTTGCACCATAATTTTTTAGATTCAGTTCTTATATTATTCTTGATGGGAGATTTTCCATCGGGGTGATGTTACATCACAAATAATTTACTGAATTAATTGTTGATCATGTGTCAATAGACACAAGTGAAGACTAGTCATCTTCTTCTCACAGATCCAATTTTGTTATTCAATACTAGAAAATCTAGAGTATAACAAAACAGTGATCACCAGAGAAATTAATTGACTAAACCTGAATTTATTAAATGTATGTTTATGTAAATTTTTTGTTTTTACACTTCGCTAGAGTTGTAACCTAATTTTTGGTTTATAATCATTAGCGTTAACATTTTTTGGTAGAGTTTATCTAGTCGGCTAGCCCTGATGAGAATGATAAACTTTTTTAAAGATTAAAAATTTTCTCATTGGTTCGAAACTAGATCGCTCTAAAATTGTATGGATTGCAAAAAGTTTCATAATTTGCACCATAATTTTTTAGATTCAGTTCTTATATTATTCTTGATGGGAGATTTTCCATCGGGGTGATGTTACATCACAAATAATTTACTGAATTAATTGTTGATCATGTGTCAATAGACACAAGTGAAGACTAGTCATCTTCTTCTCACAGATCCAATTTTGTTATTCAATACTAGAAAATCTAGAGTATAACAAAACAGTGATCACCAGAGAAATTAATTGACTAAACCTGAATTTATTAAATGTATGTTTATGTAAATTTTTTGTTTTTACACTTCGCTAGAGTTGTAACCTAATTTTTGGTTTATAATCATTAGCGTTAACATTTTTTGGTAGAGTTTATCTAGTCGGCTAGCCCTGATGAGAATGATAAACTTTTTTAAAGATTAAAAATTTTCTCATTGGTTCGAAACTAGATCGCTCTAAAATTGTATGGATTGCAAAAAGTTTCATAATTTGCACCATAATTTTTTAGATTCAGTTCTTATATTATTCTTGATGGGAGATTTTCCATCGGGGTGATGTTACATCACAAATAATTTACTGAATTAATTGTTGATCATGTGTCAATAGACACAAGTGAAGACTAGTCATCTTCTTCTCACAGATCCAATTTTGTTATTCAATACTAGAAAATCTAGAGTATAACAAAACAGTGATCACCAGAGAAATTAATTGACTAAACCTGAATTTATTAAATGTATGTTTATGTAAATTTTTTGTTTTTACACTTCGCTAGAGTTGTAACCTAATTTTTGGTTTATAATCATTAGCGTTAACATTTTTTGGTAGAGTTTATCTAGTCGGCTAGCCCTGATGAGAATGATAAACTTTTTTAAAGATTAAAAATTTTCTCATTGGTTCGAAACTAGATCGCTCTAAAATTGTATGGATTGCAAAAAGTTTCATAATTTGCACCATAATTTTTTAGATTCAGTTCTTATATTATTCTTGATGGGAGATTTTCCATCGGGGTGATGTTACATCACAAATAATTTACTGAATTAATTGAGGTAATAAAAGGTTCTGTGCCAAATTTCAAAAACTTTGGGCATAAAAATAAATTTTGGGTTCTATGAGGGGTGGGTAGTGGGCGTGGCCAATTTTGATGAAACTTTATATTTTTCTTAATTGAGCTAACCAAAGGCTCAGAGCAAAATTTCAACATTCTACGAGCACTCCTTATATTTTTTGCCAAACATTATATGAACAAATCCCACTGTGCGTCGTTTAGATTTTTGAAACTATATCTCTATACGTGCTTGATATATTCGTTCGTGTATTTTATTTGTGTAGAAATGATCTCCTATTCGAATATATTCCAATGTCCCTTTTCAAATATATAAAAATATGAAACATCTTCAAAAACAAACCGGGCCGCAAAAACCAAACTACAGGTGATTTGCTAGCATAAACCTGAAAAACCAGTTTATATATTTCAAATGCTTATTTGTACACAATATAATTTATTCTTGCATAAATCTACAATTTTGCAGATGCATAATGTCCAATAAATATAGGCTCCTTTTCATCAGCAGTTAAAACAGCATACATAAATGGTCGGTCAACTATGAAGGGGATAAACACGGGTTCAATTCCCGATCGTGACACACCTTTGATTGATAAATCTATAATTAAAAAAGATGTAATAAAATTTTAAAAGCCAGCAATATATCTTTGAGTCTTACATGATGAAGCGGCAGCTTCGGTTCCATGTTTATCCACTGTAATGGTAGCTTTTTGTTTAACATGGCTTATAGCAATTGATCCATTTCCCTCTAAAATTTGACTATTAAACTCAACAAATATATCGCCTAAGCCGAATTTTGTAAATAAATCTTTTCCGTCGATTTCTGTTGAAATTTTAAATTCGGGTAACTGTAGTTTTGTGGAGACGTTTTGTAAATCTGATTTTATACGTTTAAAACTGTTTACATCCAAATGTGCAACGGTAAAGGTTAGTGTTGAATCGATATGAGGAAGAAGCACCCAAAACACAAAATTACTATCACTTTTGTATGGAATTTCAATAACATCAGCTTGTAAGATGTTGTCATTTGAAACAAGATAATTAGATTTTTTGGTAACAAAATTAGTTTGAGTAATGGTTCCATCAATATTATTGAACGTTGATTCAAATTTCGAGGAAAATTTGTTTTGCCATTCCGCTTTGAAATATAATGCGTTGATTAAAAACATCACTGAGTTTGATGTAACATCTGCGGTATCCACAAGATCTTTTATTAATCCATTTGTCTTTTGTTCAACCCATTCATTCATTTTATTAGCAGCTTGTGTTGATTGTCGAAAATCTACTAGTTCAACTTCGGATTTGTATTCATCCACGATTCGATTAAATGCCGAATTTAATTTTAAATCCTGTTTTAAATAAATTTTATTTGCTATTTTTACATTTATACTATCGAATATTCGATTAAGATTGAGCTGTTGTGCTTCTAGAGTTTCATGTTTATCACCAAAACCCAGTTTTGATTTAAAAAGTTCTTCTGTTGATCCATATGTGCTTTGGTAAAGAACCGAAAGAAGAACACGGAATGAATATGGTGAGAAGACAGAGTTTACAGTCGAGTTGTATTGAAGCTAAAATGAGAATATTTATTACATTATACTTGAATCAAAAGACAAAACCAAAAAACGTTAACAAAAATGTTTAATGAAATTTCAACATTAACATTAAAGGTTATCGCTAATAACTGTTTAAATGAATAGTTAAAAACGAAAATTAATTACTACAATAAATCTAGCACTAACCTTGTACAATTTAAAACTATAATCAGCTAATCCATCGATATCTTTATCTTTTGTAAAGGTTTCACAACGCACCAACTGAATTAATACAACTATTATTAATATTCCAAGAAATATTTTCATGATTTTAGTTGCTTGTATAATTCGTACGTCTTATCACAGTGAAAGAAAATTTTATAATGAAAATAAGTAGTTGTTTTTGTCAAGCTGTTAGTCTTAGCAAATGTGATTAAAATTACTACATATATATATGGAAGACTACACAACGTTTGAAACATAAAGCAGAGCTGTGAAACTAAGCATTTCTCAACCATAACGAAATATGATATTTTAAATTATAGGGCAATCGTTTAACTATTCACACATAAAACAATTTAAAGAACACAATACTTTAATAGGTGATAGCAAATACGGACCTAATTACCCATAGGTGGTGTACTCCAATGCTCAGTTTTATCATCCACTCTATTTCAGATTTATATCAACGAAGTATCGAAAACCATCAGGAGGCCAATATATGGTTTTACAGATTTTAGTACACTGCACAAGCCATTCGCTCATACCGTCACAAGATAAAATAAACGAACTAATATATCAAGCACTCATAAAAATGATGCCATATAGGGATTGCAAATTTTAAGGTAAAAATCAATACCGGGATTTCGAGCTTGATTAATCTAAAACCGGAATCCCGGTATTAATACCGGTATTTAAAAAAAATAAAAATCTCACTAAAATATTTTTTTGTACTTTAATCGTACATTATGATGCAAGGACGTAGAGCTAAAGATTTTGAAACGGCTCGATTTGCATCCACATTAAGTCTAAAATAACTTACGTCCGTGCGTCATATACTATTTTTTATTCGCCACAAGCAAACTATTTTTAAAAAAATTGTTTTCCGGCAAACGGCTGTAAATTTTAACTTTAAAGTTTAACTCTTGCTAGGGAGTTAGTTAAAGTCTTACTTTTTTACTTATAATCAAAGCGGCTGCAAAAGTAACGCCATTTTTATTTTATTTTACGGCGGTAGTAAAGTAGCATTTGTTATTTTGTTATTTTTTCAAACAAATTGTATAACTATGACAACACAAAATAAGAAATTGATTCTGATTAGATTATGAAATTTTGAACTATTGTATGTAACTATGACAACAAAACATAACAAATAGTTTAATTGGATAATGAAATTTTGAATTGGAGTATGCTATGATAAAAAATTTTATTTATACAAATTTCAATGTTTTTTACTTTTTGGACGTAATTATGACGGTAATAAATCATACTTATAAATTTTTGTTAATTATAATTTCATATTTATAAAAAATTTGAACGTTTGCCGAAAACATAGTGTATGTACCTACGGTCGGCCGTCAAACTATAGACTCAATACAAAAATGTAGCACTTTAGCTCCTAATTAAATAATGTACTATATATTCTAAAGCAAAGTTATAAATTTGCATAAAATTTGAAATCAAAATATGTTGAACAAGTAATCTTTGACAAAATATTTGTTATTTTTTCAAAATAATTGTATAAGTATGACAACAAATAATAACAATAATTTTAATTGGATTATGAAATTTTGAATTTAAAGGTTGCTTTGATAGAATTTAAACAAATACAAATGTTTTTTACTTCTCTGGAGACATTAGTTTTAATCGAATAATTTTTTGAATTTTTTCAGGTGTTTATCCCTACTATAGCCACAGTTACAAATCAATTTGAATCATTGGTTAAAGGTTTCAATCGATATGAGAAAGATTTAAATAGCTTTTGTATACAACAGCTGTTACGTTACTCTGTTTTTATGCTTCTTGGGAGTATACAACATTCGTTCGTAAATGAGTTTTGATGACACTCTAAACTGATTCGTTTTTGAGCTATATTGAACAAAGTTGTGGAGGGTTTCCCAAGCATCTGTTTTTCAAAAGCTCAATAGCATCTGTACCTAATAATCGAATTAGATGAAACTTGGTACATAAACATTTAGTACAGTTCACAACAGTTCCGCATCCCAAATGCCGATTTTTCACTTCCCATAAAATTTTTCATTATCTTTATTGACTCTACAGTAGGGATGGGATTTCATTGAAAAAAGAATCGATTCTTTAGAATCGATTATTCAAATTTAAAAAAATCGATTTTCTAAAAGATCGGAAAAAGCTTTGATTAATCGATCTTTTAAATAATAAACAAAATATTAAAAATAAACGGAAAAAATATCGCAAAAATTGTACAATTGCACTTAAATATATGAAAAAAATCATTGCATCAAAATATGAGCCCCAAGCAAATGCAATAATAGGAGTTTAGTTAAATTTTGAGACTTAAGTCTTGATCTTTTATAAGTAATAGAGCAATTTCACACAAGTTTAACAAATTTTTGGGAAATTTTGACTTGACCCCTTTTAATTTTGATTATTTATAGATAGTCTTTCATAAATAAATATACAAGTTCTCTTATTTTATATCTAACTAATTGTGAAAGTTTAGGACTAGCGATATTTTTTGTTTTAAAGATAAAATTCGTTGTGCATATGACTGTCGGGAATCGGTTTTTTTGTTCTGAAGGAAAATTATGGCGTTATAAACTAAGAGATTTTTTTTTTAATGTTAAATATCAAATATTTTAATATTAGATGAACTTTTTAAAATATTATAAAAATTATATATGTAGTACAATAAATAAAATAAATACAATTGTTAAAAATAATTAACTTATTTTACAAACAGAAGTTTGGTTTGATTAGGAAAACACTTCTGCAATTATTTTCTTTGTATTAGATGGCATCAAAAATGAAATGTTTATTTACCACTTTTAGTAATCACTTGTCACTCTTATAAAAAATAATTTGACAGTCTCGACTGCAAACAAAAATGCCGTATAAACAACTAAATATATTTAGGAACTTTTGACTGGAGAAGTATTATGTTCGTATTATGTTATTATGGAATCATAAAGTAAAAGATTGTATTTTAACATTAATACTGCATTTACAGCGACATAGCAAATTAGTAGATGTAATTTAAATCTGTGCTACAAACACTTTTTATCCACGACTACTAAAGAATATATACTTTCCATGCGTATATCTTTAATTGTAATTTTATTCATTCCTTTCTATATATCAAATTCTTTTTTATTTATTTTATTCCGCTTTATTTATTCAAAATTTCCCTAACAAATTAAAAACTTGATTTGTTGGTATAGTAATATAAACAAGATAAAACAAGAACAATACATATATAAAATCTAAAATAAACAAACATGTTTTGTTTTGTTTTTTTTTTTTCATAGATTTATTTCAGTATAGCGATAAACTTTTACAGGAAAACTTGAATGAAATTATTTGAAATATTTTTAGTCGTGGATAAAATAGTATCTTGTATTCGCTTAGGATGAAGGCAATTCTTCACTCGGATGATTCCCTCCACTCGCTACGCTTGTTCCGGGAAACTTAATCCTCGTGAAGAATTGCCTTCATTCTAAGCTTATACAAGAATCTACTATTATTTTAAAAGCTTGCAACTAATTTGATATCTAGGCTTACTACAATTACAAACGATTCAAATACTTACGATTCAAATTACAATCTACGTTTTAAACTCATATTAAATATGCCAAGATGCAAATTATAATATACTATCTACTAATTTGCTATGTCGCTGTAAATGCGGTATAAATTACAAATATTTTATTATTGAATAAACTTTTTAAAATATCATACAAATTATATATGTAGGTTAAAGAAAATAAATATAGTTATTAAAAATTATTTACTTATTTTACATTCAAAAGTTTCTTTTGAGTTGGAAAACATTTTTGCAAGTATTGTCTTAGTATTTAACGGTACAAAAGAATAAAATTTTTGAGTTCCACTTATAGTAATCGCATTTTTATATCGATTTTGTAATTTTTCTTTTGTTAATTGATATTCATTTTTATCGGCGTATCCAAAGTTCATGGTAGATTCCCATTTTAAAGCCCACTCGAAAAGTTTTTTTGGTGTATAATAATATCTCTGCTCCCTATACTATAACGGTGTGCAGCACGCTTCAGTGTACCACCAATCCCATCGCAAGGTCTATTTCCATAGCTGGTAGAATGAAAATGCCATTCTACATCAACCTTAAAGTCGTTTTTATGGTGGCATAAGTTAATTAGGTTATGTTTATTATTATATTGAGAAGGTGCACCGTCGGTGTTATAAATTATTTTCCTAATATTAGAATTTATATGCGTTCTGATGAATTCAATAAGTTTTGTAATGAAAAAATGGACTGTAGTACTGTTGTGATCTTTTGTATCCGAAATAAGTATAAAACGTCGGTGCTGTATATATTCACTTGCGGCACTTTTAAAATAAATGACAAATGGATGAACAGTAGCTTGTGAATTATTATAATGATAGCCTTGAACCGAATCCTGAATTATGAAAGCGTAGTTTTCAGAAAAATCCCCTTGAACAAAGCACTCTCCTGGTTCTAATTTTTTTTTTCTTTCCTCAATAAATGTAGATTGCTGTTTTGCTATAAAGTTGCGTGGTATCAAAATTTGTAAACGGTAAACAAATGTTTTCATAAATTCTTCTACAGTTTCTATTAAAGTATCCAAATTGCATCGATCAGTGGTATTCCATTGTTGATATTTGACTTGAAGGATTCCTTTAACTTTAACTTTAAAAATTTGTAATGTTACAAAATGTTACAATGTACAAAAATTTCTTTTAAACACATATTCAACGACATATCATTTATGAAAATCAATTAAGCAGTTTTTCTACAGTTGTTCGTCAAAATGAACTCTACGTGATAAACTTACAAAAATTCAAGGGCACCCGGTGAAGGCCCCTGGTGGAAAAAAAAATCTACGAGAAGTCGTATTTTTCATTTATCAAAGGCTATCTATAAACAAAAAATAAACCAAATCAAAAAGGGTCGAGTCAAAATGTCGCAAAATTTTGCTGAACTTGACTGAAATATTTCATATTTTCTTTATTATACATATATAATTTTTATAATATTTTAAAAAGGTCATCTAATAATAAAATATTTGATATTTAACATAAAAAAAAGTCTCTTAATTTATAACGCCATTTTTATAATTTTCCTTCAGAACAAAAAAACTGATTCCCGACAGTCATATGCACAACGAGTTTTATCTTTAAAACAAAAAATATCGCTAGTCCTAAACTTTCACAATTAGTTAGATATAAAATAAGCTTCAATTTAGTTTTAAAAAAAAAGGTGTAGCGCCATCTTTTCTTATGTTACACCGCTTTTTTTATGTTACACCGTTAAAATTATTTCAAAAAATTAACAGTGTACATTTTTAAAAACTTTGTTTTAATACCTATTCAACGACATATCATTTATGAAAATCCATTGAGTAGTTTTTCTACAATCGCTCGTCAAAATGCACTCAAATCACAAAATAACAGAAAATTGAGGGGTGCCCCTGTGAAGACCCCTGGTCGAAAAAAAAAATTCTAAGAGAACTTGTATTTTTTATTTATGAAAGACTATCTATAAACAAAAATTAATCAAAATTAAAAGGGGTCAAGTCAAAACGTTGTTGAATCTTCGTCAAATTGCTCAATAATATTTCAAGCATTGGAAATAATCTTTATGGTTGAGCTGAGATGATTGTTTTTTTTTTGTTTATTTAAATTTTGGAACTTAATTCTTGATCTTTTATAAGTAATAATATTTCAAGCATTGGAAATAATCTTTATGGTTGAGCTGAGATGTTATTTGTTTTTTTTTTTTGTTAACAAATTGACATTGACGTAATTTCTTGCCCTTCTTTCCCTTTCTCTAGTACATTATCACGGCCTTAGTACATTTTTAGGGTTTCGTTTTTTTTACGGAACACTATTGGTGAGAGTAAAACGTGTTTTTCACATTATTTCGATTTTCTCGATTACTATAAATCCAATGAACCTGAAATTTGGCATGCGTATAACACTAATCTGTCCACACAAAATGAGGAGCTAAAAAGTAAATAAAATAGTTTTCGTTTGGTTAACAAGGCTACGATGTGAGGCCTTTGAGAAAATACATTTTTATATCGAGTCAAGTAGGGTATCATATGAAAGGTCTTCACTTTAGTGTTTCTAAAAAATATATTTTGGAATTTTACACCCCACCAATTTGTGTGTAATTCTAAATAATGGCGTTTTCTGTATGTTTTCTATCCTCGATTAGCTCCGAGCCTAAGTAATCGAAAATCTTAAAAAGCATTTTGAATGATAGCAAAATTAGTAAGTTTTTAAAAAAAAAATATAGTAAAGTACCATATACTAATAATTATATTTATTAAAGGGGAGGATATGAGAAGGGGTAAATACACCATTTAAAACCCAGTCAAGTGGGGTGTCATTTGAAAGAACACCAAAATTAAGAAACATTACAATTTTTTTTAGAATCTTGCGATTCACCGTTTTTGAATTATTCTCAAAAAAGTGCAACAAAAAGTTGGTACCCCCCCATACGTTTCTTCGTTGATCGACAGAAAAATTTGAAAAAATTCATAGAGATAGGAAATTTAACAAACCCTTAACGAAAAATATAGCGAAGCCTCAGGTGATTTTATTTCTATGTGTTTAGGGGATGGGAGTGGGGAAGGGTGAAAAAAAAGTTTTTTGGCTCGCATTTGTGGGGTGTCATTTGAAAGAACACCAAAATTAAGAAACATTACAATTTTTTTTAGAATCTTGCGATTACCGTTTTTGAATTATTCTGAAAAAAATGCAACAAAAAATTTGGTGCCCCCTATACGTTTCGTCGTTGATTGACAGAAAAATTTGAAAAAATTCATAGAGTTAGGAAATTTGATAAACCCTTAATGAAAAATATCGCGAACCCGCAAGTGGTTTTATTTCTATGTATTTAGGGAATGGGAGTGGGGAAGGTGATAAAAAGGTTTTTTGGCTCAGTTCAGTGGGGTGTCATTTGAAAGAACACCAAAATTAAGGAACATTACAATTTTCTTTTAGAATCTTGCGATGCACAGGTTTTGAATTATTGTCAAAAAAGTCCTATTTTTAGTGTTAAAACCACTCAACGCCTAAATTTCGTCGTTGATTAACAGAATTGAGTCGCGCCTTAGCTACCATAAACAGCTAAGGATAACATTTAACCTAAAGTAATATTTTTTATATCATTTCGAACAATTTGGACGAGATTGACATTTAATATTGATATTTACGATGAACCATTTATTTTTTATGTGTCTATGGTCTGGCAATATAAACCCTTTACAACACAACTTTATGTTAATTATTTTGATATTATTTATTAATTTAATGTTGGCAAACGGCCTTATTGACGGCCTTTTGTTTTTGCTATATAGAGTTGAAGTGACGATATTTTTTTAAAAATTGTGTGGAATCAATGGTTGCCGTTTGCCAACATTAAATTAACAAATAATTTGAGATTCCACTGCACTCCGAACCAAAATTAGAATTTTTTATTTTGATATTGTTTTCTTTACATTCACGGAATCCTTGACGAGCGAATTTTATTCGCACTTGTCTGACTTTTTTCATTTTAAATACACTTAGTTATCAAATTTTTAAATATTATTAAATAAAAAATCCTTGCATCAAAATATGAGCCTCAAGCGAATGCAAGAATAGGAGTTTATTTGAATTTTGAGACTTAAGTCTTGATCTTTTATAAGTAATAATATTTCAAGCATTGGAAATAATCTTTATGGTTGAGCTGAGATGTTGTTTGTTTTTTTTTTGTTAACAAATTGACATTGACCGTTGACGTAATTTCCCGCCCTTCTTTCCCTTTCTCTAGTACAATATCACGGCTTTTGTACATTTTTCTTGTTTAATGTTATCAATATGTTATCAATGTAATGTTTTAATGTTAAATGTAATAATGTTTTCATGTTATCAAATTTTTAAATAGTGGAACATAAAATAGCATTATTTCATTAAATTAGCTATATCTCAAGAATCGGTCTATAAAAGATCGATTCTTTCAATATCTTCGATTCATAAAAATGGAATTGAATCGATTTTTTTTTAGACTATTAATCGATTGGATCGAAGAATCGATTACGAGGTCCCATCTTTACTCTACAGCCTACAATAATAAGGTAATTATAATGAAACTTATGGAAAAGGTTTCAATTAGTCTGAGAAGATAATGATCAAATTTTGGGGTACCTTAGCCAAAGTGGTGCGGAGTCCACATATCATACAGACTTCGTTCAATAATCAATTTTGATGAGCTTTGACAAAAGATGGAGATTTGAATGACGAAGAACTAATTTGTTCTGAACGATATTGGGATAAGGTCTAGGAAGGGAGGGCAATGCCACCAGAAAATTTGTTTACTTGAATCTTCATTGTCATCAGTTCCTGATAATTGATTTTGATTAAACTTGGAATATATGTTTAAAGTATGATTTGTAACAGTTCTGCATCCCAACTTCCGGAAATTTATTTTTACTTTTTCTATTCGTACAACAGAATTTATGTCTGTTGGGATATTGCAGCTTTCTTTAATGAACTAATTTTGAATTAACTTTTTGTAAAAGATGTAGATTTATATGAAAATGAACTGAGAAGCTTTTGAGGGATAATGGGCAATGTGGTTGGGACCAACGGAACACTTGAGCAAATTTAAAATGCGAATGTAACTTGCAGTAAAATGCGAATGTGGTGTTAATAAAATGCGAATAATGTGCAGATCGACGTGAGAACACCAATTTGGAATAAAGCACACAAAAGTTTAATGTCACATTTTGCAGACTTTTATTTCATTATTGTCGCTGGCGAGGTTAACAACATGATACTTCGGTTTGAAAAATTACTTCGGTTTGAAAAACCTAAGTATAACATTCTCGATCCAAAAGTGAAATTATTACCCCTACGTTTTTTTTACGTTTACGCATTTCTCGAAGTTTTAGGACAATGATTCTAATAGAGCAAAAAAAATGTTCGTTAGTCTGCCGACCGGCCGTCACAACCGTTATTACAGAGAAAACCACCGGGCCGATTTCAAAAATTTTGGTTTAAAAAAGTAGTGTTCGGTAACTGTTCTAGAAGTGTGTCAAAACAAGAAAATTTGCAAATGGTTTGCTTAAAAACGTTCATTTTAAATGATAACGAGTGATATGTAGTATTGAATGTGGAGAAACCTTGATGGTCGACATTGGTGTGTGAGACCAGGAGCTTGACAACTGTATTTTAAGTGCGTCAAAAAAATATCGTCAAGTGTTACAAAAGAATGATTTTCATTTATTTTCTTATCCAACATTTTTAAGAAATATAAAATGGAAAACATTTTCGATTAGAAACATTTGACAAACAAAATTAATTATTTGTATGACATGAAATGCAACTGAACATAAAATTGGACATGGAATATGGTTCTATCCAGTTTCAACTCCTCCTAACTTAAAGAAACAGTTGGAAAATATCAAGTTGTTGCAGATTAAATGTCGTTTTTTTGCAATATTTTTGGAATTTTGAAAGAAGCTACTTTCTCAATCTTTGTTTTTGGAATATTTTTTGAAATATTTTTATAATTTTGAAAATATTTTTGATTTTATTATAATTTTTGGAATATTTTCGAGAAAAGTTTGAATTTTGATTTTCTTATAATTTTTGGAATATTTTTAGAATTTTGAAAAAGTTTGAAAATTGAATTTTGTTATACGTTTTAGAATTTTTGAAAAGTTTGTATTTTTGATTTTGTTTTAATTTTTTGAAATCAATTCACTCTATTCAATCAAGTCCTTCCTAATTTTTGAAATAAATAAAATTAATTATTTGTATGACATGAAATGTTATTGAACATGAAATTGGTAGATGATGGGTTGTTTGTTGTCGAAAAAGTGAAATTGCTGAACGTTAAACGGAGAGCTTTTGAGTAGTTTGTTGAGTGTATCATCTTTTCACTAAATTATGTTAATTTATAATCTGTTATAATTTTTCGTAAAAGCCTTATGAATAAAGTAATTATATTACATAATAAATATTTATATTTTATTTATTTTATAAAATAAAAAAAATGTTCGTCAGCTGTACGTTTGTAAGTGTAAAGATCGTCAGTTTATTTGCAAAGTGACTATGATGAACTGAGATGCACTGAGCGCGCAGCATGTTATGACACTGGCTGACGGTCTTTCCCCCGTTACAAATACAGCTGTCGGTTTTCTTTATTATTTTAAAAGTATGAAAATTCAGCTGCATCAATTGCGTAAGGTATAAAATGAATGTATATTTACAAGTTTTCAGAATAGTTCATATACGTGACTGACGTATACCCCACCCTCTTCAATACAGCTGACGATTGTTTTTTTGTAAAAAATAATCTAAAACATCAGCTCACAAATTTTGGGGCAGTATGAAAATACTAGGACCAAGCTTTTTTTTACCAACTTTGGCATGCTGCCACCTTTAGCCCCACCACGGGCCCGACGACTGACGCTCATTTTGTTAATATATGAACATTGAACAACTCTCAAAATGAAATTCAGTCGGTATGAAATGACTCCTACAAATGTAACGCCACCTCCCGTACTATTAGTCATAGTTAGAAGTTTTTCATTAGTCTTGAAATTTAGTTGAATTTTGTGAAGATATAATTGTTAGTCTTTTTTAATTGATTATACGAAGGTTACATTTTCCAGAAGCTAGGTTAATAGATTATTTCTCATTTAATATTATTTCGCTCGCTATTTTAACTCACGTTCCACGAGTTACATCTAGTTTAGATGTATCTTGATTTGTAAATAACATAAGGTTGATTTAGATTGTCAATTTTAATAGTCAACTTAGACTTAAATTCAGGTTGTCCAGCTGTCAGGTAGTCAAAATAATTCAACTGTTTGAATAATTCTTCCTTAAAGTAGTATACTATTCATTGTATTTTTGTTTCTTCTGATATTAAGGTTGTTAACGAGTGAATTGCTCAATATTGATTCTACTTTTTTCATTTTCTGTTTAGTTAGTCGTCTCATTAAATGGCGAAATTCACAATCAATTTTGCTAACATTAGATTTTTGAACATCAACCTTCATTCAGCCCATCATTATCTTCAAAGTTTCAGCCCTGATATTCGTTTCTTAGCTGAAACGATTATCAGTGACCGAGCTGTAACTCTTGACCATAGTAAACACCTTTGTCCACATTATGAAGTTAAGTCCTCATTTTATTTTAAGCACGGTGTTCGTGTATATATTAGAAACACCATTCCTTATCTAAGAATTAAAAATTTTGAATTAAATTCAAAATACCACAATATGGTTTCACTTGAGATTTGTTGTTCTAATCAAACGTTGTTTGTCTTTGGGCTTTATTCGCCTAACACGCCTGTGAACATCAACTTATTTCAGGACCTATCTGCTCTTTACCATTATTACACACAGATTATAGATCAGCCTACCAGAGTGCCTGACATTCCTGGATAAAATAGTATCTTACTTGATTTGTTTTTAACAAATGATCCTTATCTGGTACAATTTAAAGTTTTAGAACATTTAGGTGGTTCAGATCATAATTTGATTTCTACTCAGTTAAATTTACAAATTCCAAAACAATATAAAGCCAATCCTTGTCTTGTTTGGGACTATAAAGCTGCGAATTGGGAGAGTCTTTGAGATTTTTTTAAGCGGTTTTTCTGGAAACGTAATTGTCTTACCGGTCAAGACCTAACATAGCTGCGTTAAATTTTTCGGAAACTATTCTTGAGTGTATGCGATGTTTTATTCCCAATTAACCGTTCCTAAGACTGATATTTGGTTTTCCAAAAAATGCGAAAAGGCAATTAAAATTAAAAAAAACGCATTTCAATGTTTAAACAAAACAAACTGATGAAAACCTTAGACAATACCGAAATGAGAGAAATATATGTAGAAAACTAATAGATGCAGAAACAAAACTTTTTATTAGGAAAAAAGCATCTAAATTTGCTGAACAGCCAACAGGTTCACGGAATTTCTATAAAGCGGTTAATATAAATAAGACTAAACAAGCTATTAAACAAGACCATTTTTGTAAGTCTTCTCTACCTCCCCTAATTGATAGAGATATGCCGGTCATTGACCCAAAAGAAAAAGCTAACATTCTGGGAAACTATTTCTCTAAAAATTCTACACTAAACGAACCCAATTTTTTTACCTAAGCCAATTCCTAGAGTTTCGCAAAACATCATGCGCATAATTTTTTGTAAAAAAATCATTCGGCAAATTATTTTGCAAATTAATACTAACAAAGCATCTGAGTCAGATGCGTATTCCTCCAATTATTCTGAAAACCTTTGCTAGGGAGTTAGTACCAATCCTCACTAAAATCTTTGATTTGTCATATATAAGAGAGGAGACTTTCCTGAAATTTGGAAAATAACAAGCGTACAACCAGTTCCAAAAAGGGGAAGTAAGATTTCCGAGAGGAAAGTTCGGGTCAATATTGGTGGTGTTTCATCGCATGTCTTTTCAACTAATGCAGGAGTTCTTCAGGGTTTTGCTTTGTCACCAACTCTCATTCTTATTTATATTAACGATTTGTTGGATTCAACAATTAGTGCTATTCATAGTTTTGCTGATGATAGCACGCTTCATGCGCCTCATGAAAACCCTAAATTATATTAACCGTTATCGCTTAATAACTGTAGATCAAATTTGATAGATTCATTAAACCATGACCTTAAAACTATTTTGGATTGGGGGTTGGCTAATAGTGTTGAATTCAATAAGAGCAAAACACAGGCTTGTCATTTTTGTTGATTACCCAAACCTAATCTGTTTCCATTAAAGTTCGACTCTAAAGATCTTGTAGAGAAAGAATCTGGTAGACTTTTAGGAGTAGAAGTTGAAATTAATCTGGAAAGGAATTCTCATATTTGTCGTAATGTCGACAATTTGTCGTAAATTTTTTAATAGCGAACAGCTTCTATTAATTTACAAATCATTTATACAGGGACATATTTATACAGGGAGTACTGTTCTCACATATGGGGTGACGTTTATTATAGTAATTTGAAGTGCCTTGATTTTGTTCAGCGCAGAGCTATTAATCAAATTGGCCACTCAACTATTACTAATGAGCTTTATTCTTTACAGCACAGACAAAATGTTGTAGCCCATTATTTTACGGTTTATATAAAAAGGTGCAGAACTATTGCTTTTCAACGTTGTTTTTTCAAGAGAGGCACTCATCTCTGGAACGCTTTACCCTTATGGGTTTTTCCTGATAGCTTTAATCCTCAAAATTACTTCGGTCTGAAAGACCTAAGTATTACATTCATCAGCTAAAAGTGAAATTCTTACCCCCACTTTTTTGGCATTTCTCGACGTTTTAGGACCTACTGATTCTAAAAAAGCAAAAAAAGAAATGTTTGTATGTCTGTCGTCCGGCCGTCCGGCCGTCCGTCACAATCTACGAAATCTAAAAAACCGCTAGACGGATTTGATAATTTTTTTTTTCTAAAAATAGGTTTACTCAATGGAAAGAGCCGAAAGGACGATGTGTAAGGTAGCTGTACCGGAAGTGTGTCAAAAAATCGTCAAGTGTGTCAAAACAAGGAAATTTGCATATTTTTTGCTTGAAAAACTTTCATTTTAAGTTATTACGAGTAGGAACATTGAATTTGGAGAAATCTTGATGGTCGGGATTGGTATGTGAGACCAAAATCTAGATTACTGCATTATAAGTTTGTCAAAAAAATGTTGTCAAGTGTGTCAAAAGAAAGAGTTTTATTTATTTTTTTACCCAATTTTTTCAAAAAAAATAAAATTAATAATTTGTATGGCATGAAAATTTATTATTATTATATGTAAAAAGCATTCACACCTTCAAATACTTAATTTGTATCTTTAAAATAATTAAATGGTCATTAAATTATTATAAAACAAGAATTCCGGTGGGTTGAGTTAAATAGATGATTCGCTGCAGTGAAAATTTTCTAAAAATTTTATTTTTAAAACGAGAAATTATGTACCTGGGAAAGTTTACGTTTTAGATTACGAAATAACTAAATATTTTTTTCTGGAAAAAAAAGTGGTAAAAGTGAGGGTGCGCCATCTTTGAAAACAGCGCCATCTTTGATTTGTTTTTTTAAGTTTAACACACTTTTAAAAAATTATTAAAAAATTTTAAGTAATTTTTTTTATAAGTCCTATCAATTACCTTACCAATGAGCTATAAATGGCTTAAATCGGTTTAGTCAATCGTTAGCAATCGATATTTAAAGATACTCATGTTTCGCAAACTCCTAAAACTTTGCCGCCACTCTGTGTCATCCCTAGAGCGAAATTTAATTTTTTGAAAGAAACAGTATTTTTATTTTTTCATTGGCTATCTGTATATGAAATTTTATCGAAATCAGAGGGGGTCAGGTCACATGCTAGAACAAATGCTGTTGCGATGACGTGGAATTGCTCATATAGAGAATTATGGCATTATAAGTTTGTTAAAAAAATAATGTCGAGTGTGTCAAAAAATGATTTCATTTATTTATTTAGCCAATTTTTTTGAAATAAAAACTGTAGCTGTTTATGACGTAAATGTAATTGAAAATCAAATTGGACTTGGAAATTTTTAATTTGTTATAGTTTTGGAAATATTTTTGGAATTTTGAAAAAGTTTGTATTTTTGATTTTGTAATAATTTTTCGAATATTTTTAGAATTTTGGAAAAAGTTTTAATTTTTGATTTTGTAATAATTTTTGGAATAATTTTAGAGTTTTGAAAAACGTTTGATTTAATTATAATTTTTACAATATTTTTGGAATTTTGAAAGAAATATGAATTTGTGATATTTTCTCGAATCGCTAAATGGTTTTTGAGTGGTTTGCTGAAAATGTAAGAATTTTTGGAATATTTTTGGAATTTTGAAAAATTTTAAATTTTTGATTTTATTATAATTTTTTTAATTTTTGTAAAAGTTACAATTTTTGAATTTGTTATAATTTTTGCAATATTTTTAGAATTATGGAAAAAGTTTGAATGTTTAAGAATTTTTTGAATATTATTAGAATTTAGAAAAAGTTTAAATTTTTGATTTTATTCTAACTTTTGGAATATTTCTAAAATTTTGAAAAAAAAATTTTTTAATTTTATATATATTTCTAGAATTTTGAAAAAAGTTTCAATTTTTGATTTTGTAAGAATTTTTGGAATATTTTTGGAATTTTGAAAAATTTTAAATTTTTGATTTTATTCTAATTTTTTATAATTTTTGTAAAAGTTACAATTTTTGATTTTGTTATAATTTTTGCAATAATTTTAGAATTTTTGAAAAAAGTTTTAATCTTTGATTTTGTAATAATTTTTGAAATATTTTTAGAATTTTGCTTGAAAAAGTTTGAATTTTTTATTTTATTTAATTTTGACAATATTTTTGGAATTTTGAAAGAAATATGAATTTGTGATTTTGAAATATTTTCTCGAAACGCTAAATGGTAGGTTTTTGAGTAATTTTCTGAAAATGTAATTGAAAATGAAATTGGACATGGACATTTTTGAATTTGTTATAGTTTTTGAATATTTTTGGAATTTTGAAAAAAGTTTCAATTTTTGATTTTGTAAGAATTTTTGGAATATTTTTGGAATTTTGAAAAATTTTAAATTTTTGATTTTATTCTAATTTTTATAATTTTTGTAAAAGTTACAATTTTTGATTTTGTTATAATTTTTGCAATAATTTTAGAATTTTTGAAAAAAGTTTTAATCTTTGATTTTGTAATAATTTTTGAAATATTTTTAGAATTTTGTTTGAAAAAGTTTGAATTTTTTATTTTATTTAATTTTGACAATATTTTTGGAATTTTGAAAGAAATATGAATTTGTGATTTTGTAATATTTTTTCGAAACGCTAAATGGAGAGGTTTTTGAGTAGTTTGCTGAGTGTATCATCTTTTCACTAAACTATGTTAATATATGACCTGTTATAATTTTCCGACAACGTATTGATGTTTCGTGTTAGTTTTGTAATACATTTCTAAACAGAGATAAAAAATACAAGGACTTTAACAAAAAGTTATGTTTGATACACATCGCTGTCCAAAACTAAAAACCATGTCCTCATAAAAGTTTTTTGCCGAAAACTATATCAAAATCCTTAACTCAGACCGAAGTCTTGATATCTCAGAGCTTGAGATTTCAGCCCCTCCATAATTTTAAAGTTAGCGTCTATACATTTTTTAGAGAAACCTAATTTATTCAAACTTATTCCCAACCCCTAGTTGGCATGGTATCTTCGGATATTCAGAGACGTTAATCAATAATTTATTATAATTACCACTAAGCAATTTATTATAATTAACACTAAACTTAGAATTAAAAAAAAATTGTTTTATTTTATCCGAATATCCCAATCAGATCCTGATCCGATTATCCCAATCAGGGTCTGATACGATTATCCAAACCAGGGCCTTATCCGGTAATCTCAATCAGGACCTGATAGGGAAAAAGCGTTACACTCATGATCTGGGCCCAATCAAGCTGCCCTATCAATGCCTGATCCGGACTACAGCAAACCTGATCTGGACCTTATTTAAGCCCTGACCAATTTCTGCTCGGGTATATAAAAATCCTCAGCTGCCCAAACCGAAGTCTTGATATCTCAGTGCCTTGAGATTTCAGCATAATTAAGCCCTTTCATATTTTTTAAATTAAAAGAAATCCAGTTTTGTTCGATGATGATTTACATTAGTATATAATTAAATATAACGATTTACGGCCTGATCCGATTATCCCAAGCAGGGTCTGATTCGATTATCCCAACCAGGGTCTTATCCGGTAATCTCAATCAGGACCTGATAGGGAAAAAGCCTTACATTTATGATCTGTGATCTTGTTTGATGATGATTTACATTAGGATAACATGCTTATAATTATAATGTTTAATCGACTTTTAATCAAAACCACCCTGTAATATTTCCACAATAAATCGCTCATTAAACAAGTATTTTCATATTATGTAATTCTTTCTTCTTTTTCATTTAAATACTGAGCCAACCATCTTCGAAACTTGTTTCTTGTAACGTTAAATTGCAATTTTGAATGTGGATTAAATCATAATTAGAAGTATAACACAAGTGTGCAGCTTTTAATTTTAAAGTTAAAGATTTTAAATAAAATTTATTTTTTTTTAGTAAAATTTTTAGTAATATTTAGTATGAGTTATATAATAATTTTAATAATAATTACAAAATCTTAATTTTAAATTACTTTCTTAGTGTGAAAATTTGAATTTGAACGTTTTATCTTTTCAAAGTGTTTCATAGTTTTTTAAAGACAACATGGTATCGAAATATAAAGAAATCAAATACGGTAAGTTTTTTTACGGTAAGCATTTTTCAATTTGGGTTTTATGTGGTATTTTCTCCTCTGCAAATAAGTGAAAATGTCGATAGTTGTAACTTCATAAACGAAATTTCAAAAGTTATTTTTTGGTTAGGTGATTTATTCATCCATAAACACAATGTTTCCAAATTTTGTTTATTATTAGCAAAAGGTCTTAAATTTTTATTAACTTAAGTAAAACGGGATTGGTATGGGATGTATACGATTGCTAATGGTGGACCAAGCAAAACGGCTTTCCTAAGTTGAAGATAAAAGATTTGTTTTTGAATTGATTTAGATTGAATATAATGTTTTCGAATTATTGAGTTCTTTCCGTGAAGTAACCATCTATTTACGTAAAAGGTAAAGTCTGGTATGTCCAGTTCGTATCGGGTACTGAGACTTTAAATGCAGTTGGCATAGCTAGTGGAATTTTTTACATTCAAAGTGTAAAACAGTACTGTTTCTCGCTCTAGCCATATTTTATTACTCAATACAATACATGCTATATCACTTACTCCAGAAATTGCATCAATAGAAGAACGTTTTCCTGAAGCCCAAATACATATCAGAAAAGTGTTACACTATGTTGTTAAAGTCGAGTACCAATAAGTTCTCTCGTTTAATTTAATTTGGTAGGATAGTCTGGTGGGTTGGCAAAACGTTGATAAAATCTTAAATCAGAACAATATTTTTAACCGTTTTTTAGAGTAACATTAACAGTGCAACTGTGATTGACATATATTTGGAAAAATTTTACCGTAATTTTAATGCATTAGGCTTTCCACACTGCAGTGTTACGTCCGGTTTGTTCTCAAGTTATTCATTTGGCAATACATAGTATGATGAAGTTGTCAAATTCCTGAATGATAAGAGAAATTCATTCTGCTGTACCGCTCTGTTTGGTATTCAAACGACTGAGTTATTCTGTATAACTATAAAAAGGACTCGGTTGATGAGGTGAATTATCATTGGTTTGACTAACACCATACCATAGATTTGGTTGATCTTAGTAATTGATAGCCCAATTTTTATTCAAAAAATCATGGTTTGATCGGAAGTTATTTGTTAGTTTTTGTATAGAATCTAGAACACCTGAGATAAAGACAATCGTTAAGCTACGAAAGTAGCTAACATCAAAAATATTAAACATTCGTTTTCTAACTTAAATCAAAATAATTTCATCCCTCTGTACCATCATTGTTAGTGTTTCCCAAAGTTTCCGAAACATATCCTTAACATACATTCGTTTATCCAACCAATATAATTCAACTTCCTTTTTGTTCTCTTTCAATTCACACATTAAATTAAACAAAAAAAAACACAATTTTTCTGATCTTCAAACTTCATGTGTTTTGATTCATGCGCCCGAGAAAATAATTTTCATGACAATTTTCAATTTTTCAAATCGTATAATACTTTGAATTTTATCAGAAAATCTTACAGTTGAACAGCATCGTTGCAACGACCTATAGTAAGAAAATTGAAATTATTTTTTATTTAATCAAAAATTAAAATTTTTACATTTTTTTTAATTTTTGATTTTAATTTCGGTGGATACTTATTTTTTTTTTTTGGGGGGGCAAATTGTAAAAATATATAAAAAAATAGGAACAAATTGTTTTTCGATTAAGTGTCTGTGTTGATTGATAGAAAATGCTGTTGGATCTTATGATTAGGAATATTTTTTAATATTAGTGAGGTAAGGAATTTTTAGTTTTGAATAACCGTCGGTTGATAAAAATTTATTTCTGTGAGTGAGTAAAAGTTAATGTTAACTTAAGGTGGCTTTGGTTTATTATTTTGAAACAGTGAAAACATATAAAGTCGAAGTTTTAATTATTGAAAGTGCTGCTGCTTTGGATATTCGACTGAGTATTTTTTTCTTATAACTGTGCTCGAATTAGTTTTATTTAATGAACAGATATAAGATAGATAGAAATACCGTCGGGAAATGATTTAAGCCTAGTTAATAAAATAATATTTATTTATTAGTTTAATAATTTAATTCAATTATTTTGATTTACGAAGAGGTAGGAAAACTCTTAAACTCATGTTTTAATTCCTGAAAATGTTTCAAACGTTCTGACTGAACTGGCTGAACAAATTTCCTGTGTTCTTGATGTTATTAATTCGTCATTCTTAATTAATTTTGCAATCATTCTGTTTTAATAATTTCAACCCTAAAATGAATATGAATATGAATGAGTGTTTTTTGCAACGCGTTCGTTTTATTTGTGGTTTAGTGTATTCGATAGTGCTACTAAATTATTTACATTTGATCTTAAGACACGATCAATATCTAACTTTTTATGTTAAGTAAGATACGAAAACGAAATTCAATTCTAGTCTAACTAAATCATCATTTTGACTAAAAGGAGGGTATTCAACCAACTTTTTAAAAATATCTTGAATATATGTTAATATATTTACATAACTAATAATAACTGCAATATAAAATAAATAATTATATTAAATTAACTTCTAAAAGTTTTCTATATTTTATATTTTATGTTTTATAAATTCATAAAAAATCTTAAAAATTAATTTAATCTTAAAAATGATAAGAAAGTTCAAAATGTCACAAAATTAATAATTATTTAAGAAAAGTGAATTAAAAGTGAAAAACTAAAGTTTGTGTGACGAGCTGTATATTGAAAAGTATCAAGCTGATCCCGAAGACCACTCCTAGTGCTACAATACTTTAAATGTGTTTTCTTATTTTTAATTAAATATAAACATAATTTTTAATGCTAGTTATTATCGTGATATAAAAAATATTTTTATTGGTCCTGTAGTATAAGGTTTGTCTGGTACTCCGTGAAGGTCCACCAGTTGGTCGCGCACACAATAAACCCTGCCGCTAGCTTGATTTGCACGGGGGTTCTATTGAAACAAGAAAATTTAAAATAAGCAACGCATGGCTACATCACCACCCAAGATCTCCAGAAGGGAGATCCGTCATGTCACCACTCTCCCCTATATATTTACACTTTAGCAAATCATATTACATTAGTTTTAATGTGACCTAAAATTATCTTATTAGCATGATTCGTTCTTAAATTACTCAAAATGACAAAGCTTAAAGTTGTAACAAATCACTCCATTAATCATACCAATATAAAACAAAAACACAACATACAGTAAATATCTGCTACAAGGCTCAGCTCCAAATTGCCGTGGTCCCATATTCATTTTTTTTGTTGTTCCTGTAGTCGGTTGGTTAAAACAACCAAGCTTGGTTGTCTTGTTACTTCTCTATAATATTTCAAACAATTTAAGAAATTTATTTGATTCGGTGTTTGGTGATAATCTTGCCTCACAGTCAAAATTAAAACATGACAAATTTTACTTTCATATGTTTATTTAATTGCACATTGATATTTAGCACAACGCCACTAGGTTATATAGCACACATGCGGCTCTTTGAAAGAACGAGAGCGGCTCTGGAAAGAAATGAAAAAATTTAATAACATTTAAAAATTTATTAAAATTGTTATAAAGTTGTAATTAAATTACCATTAAATTACCAGCTCTTAATCCAAAATATCGAAAAATGGCATAAGTTTCGTTAATTAAAACAAACAAAAATTAAATATTTCCCCACTTAACAGCAAATTTGTTCAAAGAAAAACACTATCGGAATTAAAGGATGATCAATGGATTAATGACTGTGTATTCTTAACTGATATAATGAGAATCTGCAGTTACAAGGAAAAGATAAAGTTGTTACTGATCTTATTCAAACGATTCTGAGTTTTATTAAAAAAATTTAGCTCTTTAACGCGATTTAGCTACAAAAATGTTAAACCACTTTCCTCGTCTTGAAAATAAACTCTCTATAATTGACGATAGAAAACTGAGTGAATACAACAGTAAAATATGAAGGGGCTAACATCCCAAAGCTCTGAAATATCAATACTTTGGTCTGGGTTAAGGATTTTTATATAGTTTTCGGCAAAAGGATTTTATGAGTACTTGTTTTTAGTTGTGGGCAGCGATGTTTATTCAACATAAAAAAAATGTTTAATATACATCGTTTAGAAGTTTATTACAGAACTAACACGAAACGTTAATACGCTACCGGAAAATTATAACAGATCATAGATTA
This sequence comes from Diogma glabrata, assembly GCA_963693315.1. Taxonomy (NCBI): domain Eukaryota; kingdom Metazoa; phylum Arthropoda; class Insecta; order Diptera; family Cylindrotomidae; genus Diogma; species Diogma glabrata. The sequence goes on from OY856186.1 coordinate 424,714,491, forward strand.
ACATAGTTTATAGTGAAAAGATGATACACCCAACAAACTACTCAAAAACCTTTCCATTTAGCGTTCAGCAATTTCAACTTTTCAAATACAAATAATCCATGATCTAACAATTTCATGTTCAATTACATTTCATGTCATACAAACAAATAATTTAATTTTTTTTTCAAATAAAAGGGGTCTGATTGAATTGATTTCAAAAAATTATAACAATAAACAAAATCAAAAATTCAAATTTTTTCCAAGATTCCAAATACTGTAAAAAAATCAAAAATTGCTACTTTTTTCAAAATTCCTAAAATATTCAAGAGAATATTATAAAATAAAAAAAGTCCAAGCGGCACGTATATCCGCTAGAAATAGGTAGATTTCGAGATCAGACAGTTTTGTGTGCCAGTAGAATCTGATGTATCAGATTAGTTTAAACAAAACAAACTAATTTAAAACAGATATCGAACAAATTTTAAAAAGAAAATTAGCTACCTACAAGCAAAATTATATCTATCCAATTTCGCAACAAACAAATATCAAATCTACCACAGAACATGTGTGTGACAATTTATGACACAAACCTATTCTATATCATATGTCGTGCAATTACTGCAAAATATCAAAATAGTTTATTTTTAAGAAAAAAAAATTTATTTCTTCTATTCAAATCTTTTATTTTTTGACTGTTATAAGGTTGACATTGACTGTTATAAGGTTTTTGGAAATTGTAGTTGGGGATTGTTGCAAACTTTTTTGTTGAAGCCAACAAGTCAAAAACCTCTAACTGCAGAGGTTTAAATTTATTTGAAACGGATTAAAACGTTTCCACAGATTCTAAATTTATGAAGATTTTAAAAATATTAGTATCCAAACGGCCGTTATAACGGATTAAAAAAACCACTTTTTTTTCTAGTATAAAGACTACAGTTCCTTAACCATGTGTCAGATTTTTCTGATTTACGAACTTGTCCAAGATATTATTAAAACACACATTTTTAAGAAAGGTTTTTTGATCTGGTTCCACAAATGCAACCGTGAGAGCGCCGGTTGATTCAAACGCATTTTGTGTTTTACAAGCTTTTTTGTTGGAGCCGCTTACTCAGAAACCTTCAACTGCAGAGGTCTTTGTTTTGAAAGAAACTGATTAAAAAGATTTCAATGATTCTAAATTTATGAAGTTTTTAAAAATATTAGAATCCAAACGGCCGTTATAACGGATCTAAAAAACAGAGTTTTTTTCTAGTATAAAGCTTCTAGTTTCTTAACCATGTGTTGGATTGGGCTGATTTACGAACTTGTTCAAGATATTAATAAAACGCACATTTTTAAAAAAGGTTTTTTGATCTGGCCTTATAAATGCGACCGTAAGAGTGCCGGTTGTTTAAAAAAAAAATTTTTTTTGCAAACTTTTTTGTTGGAGTCACTCACTCAGGAACCTCTAACTGCAGAGGTCTATTTTTAAAACAAATTGATAAAAAAGGTTCCAAAGATTCTAAATTTGCTAAATTTTTGAAACATTAGTATCCAAACGGCCGTTATAACGGTTTTAAAAAATCAATTTTTTTCAGAAAAAAGCCTCTAGTTTCTTAACCACATGTCGGATTTTGCTGATTCACAAACTTGTCCAAGATATTAATAGAACACACAAGTACAGAAAATTTTTTTGATCTACCTCAACAAATGCGACCGTGAGAGTGCCGGTCGTTTTCGTTATATCTCATATCGTTTATATGTATATATATATATATATATATATATATATATATATATATATATATATATATATATATATATATATATATATATATATATATATATATTAGACTGGTCGTTAAAAACTAAATTTTGCGAGACGCCCTCCAGAAAAATTCTTTGTGGTCAAAAAACCATAACGGCACTAATTTTTTTTTTTTTAAGTCAAAAGAACACGTGCCGCAAAATCATCGAAGTTTATTTTTTGATAAAATTGTTAATATCTCATAAAATATGCAGATGTCAAAAAAAATCACATGATCATTTTTGCAGGAAATTTAATTCTCTACAAAAAAGGTCCAAGTCATTTTTTTCCTAAAACCTATATTTCTGATGATATTTTGAAATAAAACTTGAAATTCTTCGAAACTCGTAAAACCAAATGATGAAAATTTCGACGAAAAAGTACTAATTTTGATTTTTTTTGTCACGATTATTTTTTTATACATTTCATTCTATAGCATAAGAAGAAAATTATGAGTTTTTCGTCATCTTTATTTTTTATGTTTTTTAAAAATTACGAAAACTTACAAGTTCATTTTCAAAATATCATGAGAACTATAGGTTTTCGGGAAAAAATGACTTGGATCTTTTTTGTAGAAAATAAAATTTCCTACAAAAATGGTTATGAGTTTTTTTTTGACATCTGCATATTTTATGAGATATTTGAAAAAATCTACGGATTTTTTAAAAAATCAACTTCAACGATTTTGCGGCACGTGTTCTTTTGATTTAAAAAAAAAAAAAATAATGCCGTTGTGGTTTTTTGACCACAAAGAATTTTTCTAGGGGGCGTCTCGGAAAATTTAGTTTTTAACGACCAGTCTAATATATATATATATAAACTTTTTTTTTTTTTGTTTTTTCGTCTCCGCTTATCATATATAGTCGTTTGGCACAAAAATTTTTCCGAAATTCCGAGATGAAGCCCATTGCAATAGGTAGATTTTTATATGAAATCTACCTAAAATTCCAAAAATATTCTAATAATTTAAACGTTTTTTGAAAATTCTAAAAATATTGTAATAATTATTACAAAACCAAGTATTGAAACTTTTTCCTAATTTTAAAAATATTGTAAAAATTATAACAAAATCAAAATTCAAACTTTTTCCAAGATGATTCAATCAATCAAGATTAAATCTAGCAAGATGATATGTTAAGTTGATTAAATTAAAAATCGATTTTTTTTTGTCATACAAATAATTAACTTTATTTGACAAATGTTTCTAATCGAAAATGTTTCCCATTTTATGTTTCTCAAAAAAATTGGGCAAAAAAATAAATGAAAATCATTCTTTTGACACACTTGACGTTATTTTTTTGAAAACACTTACAATTCAATAATCAAGCTTCGGTTCTCACATACCAATCCCCGACCATCAACATTTCTCATTATTACATAAAATGAAGGTTTTAAGCCAAAAGTATGATTTTTTTTTGTTGACACGCTTAATGATTTTTTTACACACTCCCGATACAGTTATCGAACACATCGACCTCTCATCTCTTAAAATTAAGTCGTCCTATTTTTAGAAGCAAAGCTTATTATTAACGATGGATTATCGATTCCTTATTATATTTTAAATTAAATCAATAATTTATGTGAATAAATTATTGTAAGATAATTCCACAAAACTATCTTTAATAAGTATTTAATATTTATTCGACGCGTTTCGAATGTTATACATTCATCTACGGGTACAAAAAATATTTAACTAAATACAAATAAAAACAAATATTCATATTAAAAATTTTGAATGAAAAATGGCATACTAACATTTTATGAATTAAATAGTTTAAAATAATTTGTATACATATAAAATTTACTTGTTATTAGGAAAAATATAATATGTTGATCAAAATATTATGAATGAAATATAAATGGATTGAGTTTTTTGAATGAAAATTTACAAAATTGAATTATACAAGATATTTGAATTAAATAATAGTTGGTCAATTAAAATAAAATTTAGTAATTTTTTGAATGCTTTATAAATTTCAAACTCTTCTAAAGAATCCATAAAAAAATCTTTGTTACATATATGCAAAGGTTCTATATTTTGTTCGACACTGGTGTAGTTATGGTCATTATCTTTGTTCATTGGAATATGTTCTTTGAATCTTTCTAAAAAAACTTCTTCCTGTTTGCCCTATATAAAATTTGTCGCAGGTATCACACTTGATTTTATAAATTCCAGAACATGACTTCAAATTGATGTTAGATTTTGGTTTTAAAATTTTATATAAATTAGTTTTGGTTCTAAATGATATCGAATAATTATGTTGTTTTAAATGATTTCTTATGATGTTTGGTAATAAGTTAGTATATTCCATTGAAATATATTTGATGTTTGTATTATTATTATTTGAATTTTTTAACTTATTTAAACATTTAGAAAATAACTTATCAATAAATTTTGAATCATAACCATTATCTGAAGCAAAAATTTGATTGTATTTAATTCATCTTGAAAATTTGAAATATTTAGTGGTATATTTAGAAGACGATAAATGAGAGAATTATATGCTGCAGCTTTTTGAGATTCTGGATGATGTGATGTATTATGTATTGTTATACTAGTAGTAGTTGGTTTTCGAAAAGTTTTATATTCTAAAATATATTCTCTTTTCTATTATAATTTTATATTTTTAAAATGGTTAAATCTAAAAAATTTATTGAATTATTGTCTTCAATTTCAAGGGTAAATTTTATATTTGGATAGATAATTATTAAATAATTATTAAAATTTTGTATTTGTCGAGAAGTTCCATTAAACAAAATGAAGGTATCATCCACATATCTTGAATATGAAATTAATAGATTTTCTTTAATTGTTTAAATTTGAAAATATGAATTTTTTCTCAAAATTACTTAAGAAGATATCAGCGAGTAATCCACTTAAAGGAAGCGAGTAATCCAAACAGCGAGTAATCCACTCATTTCAAGACCTTTATCTTGAATAAAAAACTTATCATTGAAGGAAAAATAATTTTGTTTTAAAATAGTTCGAATTAAGTTGATTAAATCTTTAATTTTTAAAATATCTAAAGTGCCAGTATTGATTAAATTTTCTTCTAAAGTATTAATTGTTTCATCAATTGGTATATTTGTATACAAAAATAATAAAACCAAAATCTAATATCAATTTGAAGTCATGTTCTGAGGTATATTTGTATACAAAAATAATAAAACCAAAATCTAATATCAATTTGAAGTCATGTTCTGAAATTTATAAAATCAAGTGTGATACCTGTGACAAATTTTATATAGGGCAAACAGGAAGAAGTTTTTTAGAAAGATTCAAAGAACATATTCCAATGAACAAAAATAAACAAAATTTAAAGTCACTTTTTGCAAATCATATAAATGATAATAACCATAACTACACCAGTTTCAAACAAAATTTAGAACCTTTGCATTTATGTAACAAAGGTTTTTTAATGGATCCTTTAGAAGAGTTTGAAATTTCTAAAGCATTCAAAAAATTTCCAAATTTAATTTTAAACGACCAACTATTATTTAATTCAAATATCTTGTATAATTCAATTTTGTAAATTGTCATTCAAAAAACTCAATCCATTTATATTTCATTCATAATATTTTGATCAACATATCATAATTTTCTTAATAACAAGTAAATTTACAAATTATTTTTTCTACTACCCAACATAAAAAATCTACTTTCGATGTTTGTTCATTGCATCGAAAACTTCTTTTTCGTAACCGGTGATAAAAAAACCTATACGAATTACTTTCGTACGTAGTGACGAAAGTAATTTTTTAAAAGCCATATATTTTTTAATTTCTTAACTAGAATAAACCATCCTATAATACCCGTTAAGACAATCAATTGATTGAATGAAATAATTTTGTTAGTGTTAATTTGTCTCTGTTTGGAGGATGACGTTAATTTATTTTTAAATTATCTACGGACAATTTACAATGAAATTGTAAAAATAATAATAGTTAAATATATAATATTCATATATTCTTTTTAAATAGTATGATAAAAAACAGTTGGTGTTAAGATATTTTTAAAAATTATTATTTCACCTATTTATTTAACAAAAATGAAAAAAAAATATTTATTTTACGTAAAATAATTTAGGTTGTGTTAAAATATATCAAGAATTTACGTAACGTCATACCCATTCAAAAACTAAATCAAAACTGATATTTTTATTTTAGAAATCTGAAATCTGAATTTAATTTTGTTTATGACAAAGTACAAACCGTCTTTAGTTATAAGCCTACTAGACGCAAAATTCAAAAAACAATAAACCTTCAAAGATGTATTATTTAATGATTTTAAGAACTTTAGAGTAAATAGAATAATAATATAGGATTTTGTAGTGTAAATAGAATAAAAATATAACATCATGAATAACTATATGTAAAAAATTAACGAAAAAACAATAAGGCTTGTAATTAAAGACATAAAAATTGGATAATTTATTCATATTGAGTCATCTATTTTTTAATAGCAGAAATATAAATACACATATACAATTTTAATTTGTAACAGTGTATGTTTTAAAAAATGAATTGTATGTAATTATAAATGAAAATGTTTAAAAATTAATAATAATTTTTAAAAAAGTAGTAGAAAAAGTACAGTCTTCTACTCGCCGAAAATCATATTTTGAATCTCGCCACCATTACCAACCTCGGCTATCGCCTCGGCTGGTAAACTGTCTTCTCGTTTCAAAATATGCTGTTTTCGGCATCGTTGAAGAATATACTATTAAACTATTTAATTCATAAAATGTTAGTATGCCATTTTTCATTCAAAATTTTTAATATGAATATTTTTTTTTATTTATATTTAGTTTTGTACCCGTAGATGACTTATTTACTACTTTTTTGTACCCGTAGATGAATGTATAAAATTCGAAACGCGTCGAATAAATATTAAATACTTATTAAAGATTGTTTTGTGGAATTATTTTACAACAATTTATTAACATAAATTATTAATTTAATTTAAATTATATAACAACTTGGAGACCAGAATAAAATTTCTTTTATCTATTTTTATAATAAATAAAAGTTTATTTTAAATATTGTTACGATTGCAGAAAAATCTAGACGATTAAAGAAAAATCTAGACGATTACGGTCACTTCCAGGAAAATCAAATCAACAAAATACTACAACAAATTAATGAAATGAATAGTGTTGTTGTTGTATTTCGTAGAACTTGGGTCGACAATGAATAAAATTGAATGATTTTATGAATCAAATCAGCATAACGTAAATTAATCGAATATTCTACTATTTCCTCAAGGTTTCTAGAAAGTGACCTCGAATTGTCTAGAACTAAGCGGAGTAGTATATAAGCAATTACCTGTTGTAAATTAGATTAGTTTTATTTTAAACCTGCGAAAGTGAAGTTAAAATTATAAAAGTGATCTTTAAATTAGTTTTTTGTAAATAAAGTTTCAAGTTTTATTGAGTAGAAATATTTTGTGTATTATTTTGAACGTTGTGGTACTGAGAATTTCTACAATAAACTGTTACAGTTTCTGAAGCTGTTGAAGGAATATTCTAGTTAGGAATATTGTTGGCTGTATTGTTTCCTGTTGTTGTGGAACAATTAAAGAGTTGAATACTTAATAGAACCTGGTGTGTTTGCTTACTAATCAGTGATCGAACTCAGAAAGAGATTAGGAATTACGTTTATCGAATTGAGAGTAAGGCCAATTCGAAGTAAGGTTGGAAAAACGTAATAATATGCCTTATTATATTTTGAATAAAAGTTCCACGGGAGAAACGGAATTATTAGAAACTCAGGCGCACATTCTTAAAATGCACCACAAATCAACATCAATCTGTAGTTTTGGAAACGACTGTCTCAATCAAGGTACCCCAATTTGAAAAAACTGCTTGCATATTACTGTCCATATTCGGCACATCGTTCACACTGTTGTGAATCACTTTTTCCAACAATGAAATTTATAACATCAAAGCAACGTTCACAACTTACAAATAACACCGTTCACAACTTACAAGCGTCGTACCGCGGTAACGAACTATGAACCCGATTTCAAACAAATTACAAACACACATGCCATCTACCAGCAATCAAAAGCTGTCAGTGCTATGTTACAAAATTTAAATATATGTATGAAATGATAGTTGAAATATTTGCTTGAAGACGGTGTAACAACTTGCAAGGAAATAAAAATTCCATAACAACTTCGATCCCGTGGTTAATTCAATTCCCTTTCTTTTAAGTTAAAAAACATGAATTTCGTGGCAGATTGCACCATGTTATTCAGGTTTGCCCAAAAAAAGGTAAAACAAAAAATTTAGATAAAAAAATTTTTTACTAAGAATAATTAAAATTCTGCAAAATAATTGATTTATATATAAGCGTAAAGTGGTTATCCAGATTTTCAAATAAAAACTGCGAACCATTCTGAGTTTTCCTTATTTCACCCGCGTTTATGTATTTTTCTTTTCTTTATGTGTCGCATCGTAAATAATATTTTACAAGTTCAGTCGTTCTCAAACGTCATTTAAGAATTCTTTTAAAATAGCAAAGTGTAAAGTTAAATCTATTTAAATAGCTTCTCAAGAAGTTTCAAGTGTAAAAATAGTCCAAATTCATTTTGTTATATTTATGGTATTTGCATCATACATCCTGCTATAAAAATCACTCCATATATAAGAATTGCATACCTTCATTACTTTGGCATAAAACTGAATGAAGATAAACCGTGAATGCCAAAAAATAGTTATGTTAACTGCAACTTAACACATTCAAGATGGTACAATAGAGAAAATGTTCATGTAACGTTTTAACGTTGTGTTGCGACCAGGTTTTCACCACAACTCGCAATGTTAACTCAAAAATCTGTATAACAACTCATATATAAATCAATTATGTTGCAGAATTTAAATTATTCTTTGTAAAAATTTTTTGAAGTGAAAACTTCTATAGCCGCGTTATGAATTTTGTATGAGGTAAAATTTATATATTCGCGTTACCATGTTTTATATGAAATTTTGAGGAACAAAAAAATATTTGAATAAAAAGAAAATATTTGAACAAAAAATACGAAATAGAATGGTGATCACGGTGTTCACGGTGGTCATAGTGGTTATGATGGTCATGGTGTTCACGGTGGTCATGATGGTCATGATGGTCTTGGTGGTGTCACGGTGGTCATGGTGGTCATGGCGTTCACGGTCGTCATGGTGGTCATGGTGGTCATGGTGGTCATAGTGGTCATGGTGGTTATTGGTTGTAGTGGTCACGTTGGTCATGGTGTTGATTGTGGTCATGGTGATCATGGTGGTCAAGGTGGTTATGGTGGTCATGGTGGTCATAGTGGTCATGGTGGTCACGGTGGTCATGGTGGTCACGGTGGTCATGGTGGTCATGGTGTTCACGGTAGTCATGATGGTCATGTTGGTCATGGCGTTCCTGGTGGTCATGGTGGTCCAGGTGGTCATGGTGGTCATGGTGATCATGGTGGTCATGGTGGTCATGGCGGTCATGGTGGTTATGGTGGTCATGGTGGTCATGGTGGTCATAGGGGTCATGGTGGTTATGGTGGTCACGATGATCAGGCATGACCATGATATGTATGAACAATTTTCAAACCATCTTTTTCTTCGCTCCCACCGGCTAATTATGTTCCATTTGACTCAAATATGTAATATATCCAGTTTTATTGAAATCGGAAAATAATTACCCACCGCGCAGTGGCGTCGAAGATAAGAAAATTAGCAGAATAATAGGATTTTTTATTTTTATCAGATATAATTATCTTAAAACATAATATATCTCATAATTTTGATTTTTTTTATTAAAAGCTAATTAATTAACGATTCTAACGAGCCTAAGTATGTAGAAATCGATCTTAGAAAAGCGATTTATCTTAATTTTTCTTCTTACATATACGAAAATTCACTAATTCATAATAATCTTTTTTCAAAGAAAAAAATTAACTTTTATGGTTAAATTTATAATAATTTTTCATTCAAAAGCAATAATTTTCCAAAAGAAATCAATAAATTAAATTAGATTTATTGTATGGATGTGTATTTGCATCTGTAGTTTTCGACCACCTGAATGGTGTATTGCGTACCTTCCTCGTCTTTAGTTAGACTGCTGTTGTATTCCATGTCATCAACTTAACACCGAGTTCGGTGGTATCATTAACAACATGCAAGCTTTGGCAAAACAACGTGGCTTTGACGAAATCCTCATTCCGATGGGTCACGTAGCAAAAAATCAATACAAATTCTAAATCGATTAAAAAAACTCTGAGTTTTTTCTGTGACAAAATCACTGATGTTCTTATTAGCAAAAAGTTGCATATGTTTGACTGCGTCAAAATCTTTTTTGCGAGTTTGGGGTGCGATGGGGATGTCTCGTGCTGGGACCTCAAGGTTTTGAACCATTTTTCGTTTTTCATCAAACGAAATCTCTGGGTCGAAAAAAGCCAAGCCAATATTTGCTTCCGTTAAATAGTGAAGATGATAACAAATTTTGTTCAACATTTCTTCTGAAACTCTTTGGTCAATTTTGATGAAATCCAAATCCTGATATGCGGCTGCTGTTCCATCTATGCATTTGAACCCAAATTTCTACATACAACATAATCAGAAAAATGCAAACGTCTCGAAAAAATGCAAACGGCGTGACTTGTCGGACTTGGGCGTTTGCATTTGTAATTCTCAATGGTTTTGCCAAGAAAAATCAATGTAACTTCCAAAAATTCTTTATATTTGCTGCGTGGGTGTGATTTTTTCAACTCTTCATGACACAAAATTACTAGAGCTTCTCACAAGTGTTTTGGAATTTTGTTTCCCAGTTTTTTGTCCGATATTCCATTTTTGAACATTGTTGGATTAATTTTACTATCGTCCCATGCCTTCTGAAATTTGTTGAACAGATAAAAATCGGGTGCTGTGGTCTTTCAAAATTTGAGATCATAAAGAGCCCGTAGTTTAATCTCCTGTATGCGATGACGACATGGCAATCGAATTAAGTGGGGGCTAATCTTTTTTCCACCTTTTTCTGGTCCAGCGTTACTTGATGTCGTGTCGTAACACATGGCTTCGACTTTATCAGTAAGATCCCATTCTTCAAGGCATTCATATATCGCATTCGTAATCGATAAGCCGCTCTGTGCTTTGCATTATGGAACCGTTAATAACTTCTCAATATTACCAAATGTTACTATGGTTGGCAAACGATCTACTTTACCATGTCCAGTTAATTCTGCTAGCAATATATCCAAAAATAAAAATTTGTGTTACTCAAACAAAGTCTAAATCTAACATAAAAATTTATTTTTTCTGAATTTTCGCAGAATTTTTTTTTTTTGGATTTAAAAAGAAGAAATCCGATAAAAACACTTTCCAAAGATCAATTTCTACATACTTAGGCTCGTTGGAATCGTAAAGTAATTAGCTTTTAATAAAAAATGAGATATATTATATTTAAAGATGATTATATCTGATAAACATAAAAAATCCTATTATTCTGCTAATTTTCTTATCTTCGACGCCACTGCGCGGTGGGTAATTATTTTCCGCTTTCAGTAAAACTACATACACTTCATTTTCGAGTCAAAAGGAACATAGTTATTCGGTGGGAGGGATGAAAATAACAACTTCATAAGTTAGGTCATGTCTAGTGGTCATGGTGGTCATGGTGATCATGATGGTCATGGTGGTCATGGTGGTCATGGTGGTTATGGTGTTCATGGTGGTCGTGATGGTCATGGTGTTCATGGTGGTCATGATGGTCATGTTGGTTATGGCCGTCATGGTGATCATGGTGGTCAAGGTGGTCTTGCTGGTCATGGTGGTAATGGTGGTCACGGTGGTCGCGGTGGTCATTGTGGTCATGGTGTTCACGGTGGTCATGATGGTCATGATGGTCATGGTGGTGTCACGGGGGTCATGGTTGTCATGGGGTTCACAGTGGTCATGGTGGTCATGGTGGTCATAGTGGTCATGGTGGTTATAGTGGTCACGTTGGTCATGGTGGTCACGGTGGTCATGGTGGTCATGGTGGTCCTGATGTTCATGGTGGTCATGGTGGTCATAGTGGTCATGTTGGTTATGATGGTAACGGTGGTCATGGTGGTCACGGTGGTCATGGTGGTCATGGTGCTCATGGTGGTCATGATGGTCATGGTGTTCAGGGTGGTCATGATGGTCATGTTGGTTATGGCGATCATGGTGGTCATGGTGGTCAAGGTGATCTTGGTGGTCATGGTCATGGTGTTCACGGTGGTCATGGTGGTGTTCACGGTGGTCATGGTGCTTAGAGTTTGCATCCCGGGCTTTCCAGGGCGGGAAAAAATATTTGTGTTGATTAAATTTGTTTTGTTAAATAGCACAATGAGTGAAATGTGTAAAATGTGTTTGGTAGTAGAAATTACAAGGTGTGTCACAACAACACATAAAAAACTTTTAAGAACAAGGTCCTACAACAACATGCTTTCTAAGGTGTTGATAGACGCAAATTTTTATGTGATATGTTTTTATTATTTTATATATAAAAATATATATAATAGTTGCTTGGAATGCTGATAGATGTGAAACCTAGAATAATTTCAATGATTTTAATTTGAACATTCTGAAATTTTAACTTGCGATGCTACAATAATTGGAAGATACAAAAAAAACACAGCTATTTCACAGATTTAAGTTTTCACTTCTGTCGGCAGTCCTTAACACTGCCTTCTTCTTTTCTAAATTTTGAGTTTTGACTTTTTTTGGGAAAACCTGAATAACTTGGTGCAACCTGCACCATAAGTAAATTTTGGAATATTTTTCAACTTTTTTCGAGTATAACTTCCAGAATCCTTGATGGATTTTTTCAAAAAAAAGCTCAAAATGTTTGTTACTATCTGTACTATGCATATTTTTAACTAATATTTTAAATTTGTTTGTTTTGTAAAATATGCGATCCAAAAACCGAAATAATCTTTTTATTCACTGAAAAAATTCGCGAATATCTCAAAAACAAGAGCTAACCTAAAAAAATAAATACGATATTCATGTTCAGCAGGTCAAAATCTATAGAAAAAGTTGGGTTTTATTTAGGGAAATTTTTCTAGTAAACTTGTGAAATCTTAAAATATATTTGGAATGATAGAAAAATGAATAAGCTTTTAATGAATCATAAATAAAAGAGTCAAATACTCATAATTATATCTATAAGGGGGTGGGAATGAAAAAGAGTAAAAACGTTATTTAGGTCAAGCGGGATGTCATTTAAAAGAGCAATTGATTTTAGAAACGTTGCGATTTTTTTAGAATAGTTTTTGAATTGCAATGCATAGTTTTTGAAAGTTTATTGACCTGCCGAAAGTAGTTCAATAATCGCTGTATATTGTTATAACTAACAATTTCATTGGTTTTTTTTCAGTGAGGATGTAATTTTTGTTAAGAATTCATTGTGTCGCACTCTATGAATTGCTTGTAATATAACGAACGCAACTGCCACCATAGTTTAACATTGACTGACCTGAGTTACATAAGTAATAAGTTGTCCTGTGCAGGTGTCTAAATATACCAACAAATTGGATCATCAAAAGTATGATTATAAGTATTATTATCGTTTGCAAAATTAGTTTTTCCGCCAGTTTCTTTTTGAAATTATTGAGGGGCTAAAATCTCAAGCTATGAGATATTAAGACTTCGGTCTGTCTGGTTTATGGATTTTTAAAATAATTTTTGGCAAAAAACTTTTATGAGGACATTGTTTTTAATTTTGAGCAGCGGTGTATATCAAACATAAAATTCTATGTAAAAGTACAAGTATGGGATTTTTTGCATTAAATTTCTAGACAATACTTTGTGTGAATTCATAGAATGGGGAACATTTCTATTCTAATTAACATCCTAAGTCACGATTGTGTAGTCATTATTGATTGTTTCCAATCAATGTGAAATCAATGGCTGACACTTGGTCAATTTGTAGTTCTATATGTATTAACATTAGACTACATTAAGGGAATTGAAATTTATTTTGGATTTTTGAGATCAATTAAACTCAAGTAAGTAAAGAAGTAATTGGAATATTTTCAATTCAAAGGTATGGTTTGAAGTTTCTCAGAAAAAAACTACAATTCACATTTTACGTGTTTCGGATCGGATTCGAACCTACCCTCGTCAGTGCCCGGCTCGAATCTTTAGGCAGACACGCTATCGATTACGCCGTTGAGGCGATGACAATTTCAAAGTTGAAACTTCTTCATCACTTAATTATTTTTTACTTAAGTTGAATTTTTCCACTGTCATTAGACTCCATATTATGGAAATGCTTTTACATTATATGGGATTTTTTGCATTTTGTATTTTATCTCTGTTTAGAAATTTATTACAAAATTAACACGGAACATCAATATGTCACAAATTAACATCATTTAGTGCAAAGATGTGTAACAATTTGAACTCTTATGAAAACTATTTATTAATTTTGATTACGCCGGATAGCTCAAAACTATTATCAAAGCTGAAAACACTGAATTTATAGACACACAAATAATAACTTGGAAATCTCTTTATCTTTGAACTACAGAAACAATTAACTATTCACTAACATGAAGATAATTTTATTGGAATCAAAAAAAACTCTATTATACAAAGTAAATATCTAAAATAACTTACATTAAATTTTATTTCTTGACTGTTGTCTCCATTTCCTGGCCATTAAACATTCATTTTACTCAACGTTTAATTTTACTAAAAGCACCATGAACTGACAAAACCAAACTAGGTCTGTCAATACAAAATATATCCCTCATAGTTTGATCGAATTTATCCACCGCCACAATAATTATTTGTATTTCGAAGCTCATATCATTAACTTTGTTTTTGTTGCTTGTTAAATGACATTAAATTTATGAACACTTGCATTCAACATGTAATGCGTGGAATGAAGCGATCATCGTAGTCATTGGGTATAAAAAGTGTGTTGAACGGTTTCGTTATTACTTTACCCGTATAACTATTTTCACGTTTTAGCATTTGAACTTGTTTTCTCTGATTAATTTTTTTCATTTTCATTTTCATTAAGGAAACCCTAAATAATTTAACAAACAATTTTCACCAAACTCACTACATCAGAACAAATAAATAAAAAACCTCGATATCACAAATTATAACAAATAATTTAATTTTCCACAATAAAAATTTACATTTATTTAAAATTTACATATTTACATTTATCTATCATTTTGTTTCAATTTTAGTAATTGATTTTTTCTCGATTTAAATTTATCTACCATCCAACTTTAAAAATTAGACTAATTTCAACACAACTAATATAATAGATTATAACAAATCGATTTTTAAATATCTACTGAACGATTTGGTTATCAAAATTCTTATTTTTATATCATATTTTCTGCTTCTGTTTCCCTTTCCAACAATCACCAATTTCTCCAACGTATAAAAAAAAACATTAAATCAAACATGTTTATTGTTGAAATTGAGTGACGCAACTAAATCTCAACAGTAGCATACAAAAATGTTGCGACCTTTAAGAAAATTAATGAAATGAGCGAAAGCATTTGTTTGAGAGTGAAACACGAGCATGGCTACTTAAAATTGACAACATCGAGAGCTACTTTTAGTGCTGCAATTAAAATATTATAATACTATAACTGGAATGTTTTTGATAATTAAAAGTTATTTTTTATGTTTCCTTCTGTGATATACTAGTTTTATTTATTATAGTACATTTTACGTTCTGTCTTATTAATTTTTAATTAACCTATTACCTTGCTTATTTACTATAAAATGAATTTAAGTTAATATAGTTAAGAATAATTAAGATGCTCCACTACGGATATTTATATCCTCACGGAGCTGTACTTTATTTCATATCAGTTCTAAATTTATATTATTTATTGTAATTATAAACAAGAAATGAAATAAAGAAATGATAATAATAAAAAAAAAAAAAATCAAAAATTCGTACTTTTTTCAAAATTTCAAAAATATATCAAAAATCATAACAAAATCAAAAATAAAAATTTTTTTCAAAATTCTAAATATATTCCAAAAATTATAATAAAATAAAAAATTTAAACTTTTTCAAAATTCTAAAAATATTCCGAAAAATTCTTACAAAATCAAAAATTGAAACTTTTTCAAAATTCTAAAAACATTTATAAAATTCAAAATTCAAAAATTCAAACTTTTTCCAAAATTCTAAAAATGTTACAAAAATTTTAACAAAATTCAAAATACAAACTTTTTTAAAAATTCCAACAATATTCCAAGAATTATAATAAAAACAAAATTTAAACTTTTTCAAAATTCTAAAAATATTCCGAAAGTTATAACCAATTCAAAAATTTCCATTTCCAATTTTATGTTCAATTACATTTCATGTCATACAAATAATTAATTTTATTTTTTTCCAAAAAATTGGATAAAAAATAAATGGAAATCATTCTTTTTACACACTTGACAACATTTTTTTGACAAACTTATAAATCAATAATCTAGTTTTGGGTGTCACATACCAATCCAGCCCATCAAGATTTCTCCAATTTCAATGTTACCATTATCACTTAAAATGAACGTTTTTTAGCAAAAAATATGCATGCCTTGTTTGGACTCACTTGACGATTTTTTGACACACTTCTGGTACACTTATCGAACACATCGTCCTTTCGGCTCTTTCTATTGAGTGATCCCATTTTTAGAAACAAAAATTTTGAAATTTTGAAAATTTTAAAATGTCGAGAAATGCCAAAGTGAGAATTTCACTTTTGTCTCGAGAATGTAATACTTAGGTCTTTCAGACCGAAGTAATTGAAGTTATGCATACAATAAATTAAATTTATTGTAAATTTTTACAAGAAACGATTGAATAAATTGCGATACCTTAAAAACATTAGCACTACAAGAAACAAAGACAATGATCAGTATCAACCCTTTTTTTGTTCAAAATTTCACGGAACTGTGATTTTTTATGATAATGAATATTTATTGCGGTAAAATGTTAATTGTTGCGTTGCTATGTTTGTTGAAAATTTACAGACAAAATTGAATATTTTTATCAACTGTGTATATATGTCGGTTTGAAAATAAAATTGCACTGTTGATGAGATTTTATCCATCACAAAATAAAAAGTTGATTAAATTAAGGGACATTACATCATCTGAAGTTGTCAAAAAGAATGTTTTCCACACAAGGGTTATATAAATAACCTACGACCTTTGGAGATTTTCTTTGTGACCGGCATCACATATTTTGAATTTTATATAAAATTAAAAAATGCAAACCATTTTTTTTCGTTGAAATGTTTTTTGTAAAAATTTTTTAAATATTTAATAATTTAATATAAGAACTGAATCTAAAAAATTATGGTGCAAATTATGAAACTTTTTGCAATCCATACAATTTTAGAGCGATCTAGTTTCGAACCAATGAGAAAATTTTAAACTTTAAAAAAGTTTATCATTCTCATCAGGGCTAGCCGACTAGATAAACTCTACCAAAAAATGTCAACGCTAATGTATATAAACCAAAAATTAGGTTACAACTCTAGCGAAGTGTAAAAACAAAAAATTTACATAAACATACATTTAATAAATTCAGGTTTAGTCAATTAATTTCTCTGGTGATCACTGTTTTGTTATACTCTAGACATTCTAGTATTGAATAACAAACTTGTATCGGTGAGAGGAAGATGACAAGTCTTCACTTGTGTCTATTGACACATGATCAACAATTAATTCAGTAAATTATTTGTGATACAACATCACCCCGATGGAAAATCTCCCATCAAGAATAATATAAGAACTGAATCTAAAAAATTATGGCAAATTATTTCATAATTTGCACCATAATTTTTTAGATTCAGTTCTTATATTATTCTTGATGGGAGATTTTCCATCGGGGTGATGTTATATCACAAATAATTTACTGAATTAATTTAATAATTTTTTCCAAAAATATTTTATCTAGTTCTGTAGACGACTTTTTCGTGCTTTCGGTTTAAAAATAGCAAAGTAACAATAAACCATTAATACTACGTTTATATCGCCGATAGTTCAATAGAATAATAGTAGTTTGTGCTACAAGTTTTGAAATGAGGATTTTTTCAACACTAGTCCTAAGTTTTCAATACGAGCGAAGCGAGTATTGAAAATTAGGACGTGTGCTGAAAAAAATTCATTTCAAAACTAGTTGCACACAACGTTTTCTGCACTTGAGTACCACAATAGACAAAAAATTTAAATAAATTACAAAAAATCACTACAAAAAAACTACGCGAAGTATTAATCGATCAACAATGCCTTGACAATATGCAAGTTGGATTGTATGCAAGAAAAAAACGTCATTTGTTCTTGATTGTTCCCACACTACAAACGTGTTTTCATTTTTCGTGTATTTTATTGAGAAACTGCAAAAAATGAGCTCATGGGGAGGATTCCGATTTGGAAGGAGCAGCAGATACAGCTTTGCAAGGTTTATTGACGGTCATATCCAAAGAAAAATACGAAAAAACGCATCGAGCGTTCAATCAAACAATGGTGCAGTGAAAAAAAGTTAAAGTGATTGACGAAAATAAGTTGCTTGCTTATTTCGATACCGAGATGAAACAATTCAAATCGTCAACTACATGGAGCATTTACTCAATGTTAAAATCCACGTTGAACGTGAAGGACAACATCGACGTCTCAAAATTCAACAATTTGCGAGCTCTTTTGAAGCGTAAAAATGACAATTATTTTGCGAAGAAATCAAGAATCTTCACCATTGAAGAAATCTACAAATCCTGAAGGACGCTCCCGACGATGTTTATATGGCTACGAAGGTAAAATTTGCTGATAAGTTTTTTTGTTTCATTTTCTTAACCTCGCAATTTTAAGGTGGCCCTTATTGTCGGTGTCTATGGTGCTTGTCGACGAAGCAAATTGTTGAATTTGAACGTAAAGGATTGCGAATACATGGACAATGTCAATAAAATTACCGTACCGAAAACGAAAACCAAAATCATTCGACAATTTGTCATCAAGGAAGGAAGGAATCGGGACGTAAATATGGTTGACATTTTCAAGATGTATTCAGGACAGACAGGGTTTTCGTACAGGCAAATGCATCAAACAGCTGATCGGCATTAACACGATTGGAGGCTATCCAAAAACAATTGCAATTTTCTTGAATCTTTCGTCACCGGATGAGTACACCGGTCATTGCTTCCGCTGATCGTCTGCATCCTTGTTGACAGATTCGGCTGTGAATTTAACTACAATTAAGCAACATGGTGGTTGGGAGTCTGATAATGTTACAGAAAAATACATTCAACATTCGCTCAACAATAAACGTAAAATTTCTGACAGCATCATGGGCTCGAAAATTGTTAGAGCTGATAACGTTTCAACGACCTCATCAACCAGTGAATCAATCATTGAAAATTGCAATGTTTCAGCCTGTGCAACTGTTACAATAATTTCGAGTCAAACAAGCCGAACACCCAGAGAAATATTTGTATGAAACATTCCTATAAGGGATAGTCTATGCAATAATTAAGTGTAATTTTCAACCGTGACTAGTCAAGGAATAATAATTACATACTAAGTACCATCTATGAAATTTGTACTAAGCATTGATTATTCCTTGTATGAATAAAAAAGTCGTTAGTTTATGTACGGATTGTGCATAGTTTAACCATAATTGTATCGTTAATTTAAATGAATAGTACCCCGGCAATGAAGGATTTATCCAAAAATTAGAATCATTGAAATCGTTATTAAGTATGGGTTAAACTTATATATGCATTAGTTATGGCATTTATGTCATGAATTGTACAATCGAATTCTGTCAATTACGTAAAATTAAATATTTAGTGTGATATATTTATGATCAATTCATCTATAACTATGTATAATATATGATGGTGTATTAAAACACATTAACTTATTCATTATTCTTATTTTATTATTTTCTTTACTTTCTTGGTATTTTAAGATTTCCTTATATTATATTAAGTATTAACAAAGAATTATAAATTTAAGGTAAGTCTTAATATGAAAGTTGTTCAACGAACCACAGACATCCTCCCCGACTCCTTTGCCAAATTTTGAAAATAGCTCATTCAAAATAGCATATTTTCCATATTCAAATAAACCCGGATGCGTTTGTAGCTCATTTTAATTCAAAAGTTTCATCAAGTTCTCATGCGTTTGCGTAATCAAAATAACACCTATTTTTCAAATTTTCTTAAAAAACTCAAAAAGTAAGATAGCAATTGTTTATACAAATGCAATTATAAATGTCTGACACGATGACAAACAAAATGGGAGGTAAATAGTCTTAAAAGCATTATTTATTCTCGTATTATTTGCAAACAACGATTTTCTGTTTTTTGGAAACCACTAAAAAATAAATGAACTGATTTCAGGATACATCGATTGTGACCATTAAAGTTGAAATCGGATCATCCGTTGTTGAAAAAGCGTTGGACAAATGTTTGTCCACATACGACGGACGATACACACGCACATACCCACACACACATACATACTGGCAGCTAAAACTAGCCTAAACAGCTCCAGAAGGTCTTGAAACGTAAAGATATTATAAAAATTTCGATTTTGAAAATCGACCCAAAACCAATAAATTCTTATATCGGGAAGTTATTAAACAGTTGACCAAGCAACCTACTCTCGAACCTCTGACCTTTTTGTCAAATTTAGAAAAGAACTCAGGCTTTTGATATTCAAGTAAACCCGGATGCGTTTGCAGCTCATTTACATACCAAAGCTTCATCCAGATATCATGCGTTTGCATAAAGAAAAAAACACGTATTTTTTCACATTTTGTTAAAAATCTCAAAAACTAAGACAACAATTGTTTATACAAACCTCATTATAAATGTCTGACATGATGACAATCAATATGGAAGCTTCATGACCTTGATAGCATATTATTTAATCTCATGATATTTGCAAGAGATGATTTTCAGTTTTTTGGAAACCACTAAAAAATAAATGATTTAATTTCGCTAGAAAAGGAATGGGCTCTAAGTTACAACAAGATACATCGATTGCGACCATTTTCGTTAAAATCGGCCCATCCGTTGTTGAGAAAGCGTTGCGCAAAAATTCTCCACACAGCGATATACACACACACGTACAGACTACTAGCTAAAAATAGTCTAAACAGCTTCAGGAGGTCATGAAACGTAAAGATATCGTAAAAATTCCGATTTCGAAAATCGACCCAAAAACAATAACTTCCCATATCGGGAAGTTAAAAAAGATTCAATTTTCTTATCTCAAAAAATTCGCTACCAGTTTTATCTATGGTTTTGATTAAAAAAAACAAAGTCTGAATCATTCCTATGAACCTGAACCTATGAAATAATAAAATTCAATTCTATTATCTCTTCCGGTTAGAAAAACAAATAATTATAATTCTTAAAAGATAAATAAAACTAAATTAAATTTTTTCACGATTGACGAAGCCGAGATAAAAAGTTTTCAGATTTTTTCAAAATTTTTCTCTTTTTCTTTTTTCTTCTAAAAAAGAATTGGAAAAAAACAAAACCAAAAAAATTAAATTTAAAAAAAAAGCTAAAAACTTTTCAACTCGCATACGTAATTTGTTTATTTTTTCTATGCAAAATAAAATTTCACGGCGGCCATCTTGCCCAAAAAGTGGACCAGAACCGGCTTATTATCACTACTTCGGTCTTTCAGACCGAAGTAATAATAAATCATTCTTATTGGAATTCTGTGGATTTTGTAAAAGGTTAGTATAACGCTAATAAAATCGGAACCTCTTAGGGTTAGAAGACTGAAAATCTCTGAGGTTATAGTTTAAAAGTCTAAAGTCTAGCCTAAAAGTCTGCAAGATATTATGACTTTCAACAAAATAAACTGCAAAATGATTAAAGTGTTGCCTTTTGCATTTGTTTTCGTTTCAACAGCCCCATGTCTGGACTTGAACTTTTTTAAATGTTTCCCTTTTTCGCGTTTCAATTTTTTCGTATTACTGGGTTTCCATTTATTTGTATTACAAAAGCGAGGGAGATAACATTTTCAACGGATATTGATTGCATTGAGAACCAACCCGTAAAACCTCCTGTCACATCTTTAGTCCATGCTCCACATTGCTAAACGAGTTAGTGGGACAAAACTAGCTAATTTTATATTTAGTCCAGTAACTTTATACATCACAGTATGCGTCAAATCCGGTAGTTCTAATTTTTTGCAGACTTGTTTATGATGTTGGCCTAATGAATAATCCAAGTTTGTGACCTCGAGCGCCGAACGCAACTTTGTCAAAAATTGAAAAAATCGCGAAAAAATCGTTATTTTTTCAAACTTTGGCGATTATAAACCTAAAGGACTAGATTTATTTGCAAATAACTAAATTCAATTGAAAAATATCGATTTTTAGACATTTTTTCGCCATTTTTCGCAAAAATTTGCCACAAAACAAATTATTTTTGTTTTTTTTTATTTTAAGGTATAGAAAAACATTTAAGGAACAAAAAAGTTCCATGGCACCAGTATCCTAAAGTGCACCATTTACGAGTTATATCGCTTACAAGGAAGAAAAAAAAAATTTCCAGCACACTTTGTTGCATAACTCCAATCCTCAGGTGCCGGGCGAGTGGACTCGGCATGTCCATTATGTGAGTACCCTACCCTAGAGATTAAAACAATTTCTGTCCTGTTAGCGACAACAACACGTACAGTCCGTAATTCTATTGGCCTATAGTTTTTTCTTTACACTTTCTTAGGACGGCAACTTTGAAAGGCTCAATCTCGGAAACTATTCGGTCTATAGAGACAGTTCTAGTATCATATTGTAGCAAATTCAGTCTACTTTAAAACCGTTGTACGAAAGTATAAAGAAAATACTAGTCCTTTAGGGTTATAATCGCCAAAATTTGAAAAACTAACGATTTTTTCGCGGTTTTTTCGATTTTTGACAAAATTGCGTTCGGCGCTCGACGTCACAAACTTGGATTATTCATTAGGCCAACATCATAAACAAGTCTGCAAAAAATCAGAACTACCGAATTTGACGCATACTACCCCATACTCTCAGGCGACAAAGTTACTGGACTAATTAGTACGGTAAAAAAATAACTGAAAACACTTTTTCGAGTTGAGATAAAAAGTTCCATATAGATGTTTCGGTTTTTAAAGCAAATTACTTCGGTTTTTAAAAAACCAAAGGATGGAATTCATGAGCCAAAGTGAAATTCTTACCCCTACCTTTTTTGGAATTTATCGACATTTAAGGACCTACCGATTCCAAAAAAGCAAAAAAAAATGTATGTCTGTCTGCCGTCCGTCCGTCATTACCTACAAAATCTAGAAAGCCGCTGGAGGAATTTCAAAATTTTTTTTCTAAAAATAGGTATACTCAAGGGGCAGGTCTGAAAGGACAATGTGGTTGATAAATGTACCGAAAGTGTGTCAAAAAATCGTCAAGTGTGTCAAAAAAAACTAATTTTCATATTTTTGGGCTTATAAAACGTTTATTACTTCGGTCTGAAAGACCTAAGTATTACATTCATGAGCTCAAAGTGAAACTCTTACCCCCACTTTTTTTGACATTTCTCGAGGTTTTAGGACCTCCTGATTCTAAAACAGCAAAAAAAATGTATGTCTGTCTGTAGGCCGGCCGGCCGTCATTACCTACGCTGCAGGGAAAACCGCTAGAGGGATTTCAAAAATGTTTTTTCTAAAAATAGGTATACTCAAGGGACAGGTTCGAAAGGATGCTGTGTTCGATAACTGTACCGGAAGTGTGTCAAAAAAATCATTATGTGTGTCAAAAATAGCAAATTTTCATATTTTTGGCTTAAAAAACGTTCATTCTAAGTAAGTACGAGTAGGAAGATTGAATTTGGAGAAATCTTGATGGTAGGGATTGGTATGTGAGATCAAAAACTAGATTATTGCATTATAAGTTTGTCAAAAAAATGTTGTCAAGTGTTTCAAAAAATGATTTCATTTATTTTTTAGCCAATTTTTTGGAAAAAAAATGTAGCTTTTTTATGACGTAAATGTAATTTAAAATGAAATTGGACATGGAAATTTTTGAATTTGTTATAGTTTTTGAAATATTTTTGGAAATTTGAAAAAGTGTGTATTTTTGATTTTGTAATAATTTTTGCAATATTTTTGGAATTTTGAAAAAGTTTGATTTTATTTAATTTAACAATATTTTTGGAATTTTGATTATAATTTTCCGGCAACGTATTGATGTTTCGTGTTAGTTTTGTAATAAATTTTTAAACAGAGATAAAAAATGCTTGTACTTTAACAAAGAGTTATGTTTGATATACATCGCTGTCCAAAACTAAAAACCATGTCCTCGTGAAAGTTTTTGCCGAAAACTATATCAAAATCCTTTACCCAGACCGAAGTCTTGATATCTCAGAGCTGTGAGATTTCAGCCCCTCCATATTTTTATTCTATATAATGAGATACATATTTATATTTTCTTAAAACAATTAATTTAATTAACTTAAATAATTTAAAACATATATTATTTAATGCTTGTTGAATTCTTTTATTTATTGAATAAACAAGTTGATTTATTATTTTTTAAGGATCCATTTCTTGTTCAATTTAATTTTTAATAATTCTCGAGAAATTCAAATAATTTTCCGCAATTTTTTCGAGAATCACAATCGTTGATAAAATCGAGATTCTCGAATCTCAAGATTCACTAAAAGTCGAGAAACTAGAAACTCTAGTTTCAACTCTAGTCTTAATTACGATTTTTCTGATGTCCACACTTTTTTAACCGCAGAAAAAAGAGTTCAGTTGTAGCATTAGTCATGTATTGACATCGCGTATTTCATATTTTTTATTACATTATTGTATGGAAAACGGTTTGTTTCAAAATTATGAAATATTTCTAACCATTTGTTCTTTATTGTGATTTTTACTGATCCCCAAACTTTTCCTTTTTCCTTATCAATACATTTTTTTAATAATGATACTTCATCCCGAATAAGTTTTATGCAAACCAGAAGATTTCATTAATTTTCCATTAATTCAAAAAACCGCCTCAAAATAATTATAAAATGTGAAGGACTTAAAACGTCCCAATCCGATGTGCCAAAACTTGGGTCTGTGGGAAAGGTTTAGTATAGTTAGTTCACTTAATAAGCCGGAAAACCTATAAAAGTGGTGGCACACTAACAATTTTAAAAATTCTTTTTTTCCTGAATTAATTAGACTTCAGGATCAGCTAGCCTGCACTAGCTAACTAACGCCTGCATTACCTAGCAAAATAAGAAAATGCGGGGAGTCTCAAAATAATCCAATTCCAGAAGTCACTGCTATTGTTTGTGATATGTGATATCTCACGTTAACTCGTATGTCAATAGCAGGGACGGTCAAAAAGAATAGTAGATTCTTGTATGAGCTTAGAATGAAGGCAATTCTTCATGAGGATGAAGTTTCCCGGAACGAGCGTAGCGAGTGGAGGTGAAGAATTGCCTTCATCCTACGCGAATACAAGATGCTATTTTATCCACGACTTTAAAAATATTTGAAATAATATAAAGTTTTCATTTAAAACTTTATATCGCCATTTTGAAATTAATTTATCATAGAAAACAAGAAAAACAAAACGTTTGTTTTTAGGGTTCCGTTTTTTATACGGAACACTATTGGTGAGAGTACAACGTGTTTTTCACATTATTTCGATTATCTCGTGAACCATTAATCCGATGAACTTAAAATTTGAGGTGCTTATAAAACTAACCTATCCACACAAGATGACGGATTAAAAAATAAATAAAGTTGTGTTCGTTTGTTTTAAGGAGGTACGATGTAAAGCCTTTGAAAACATACATTTGAAAGGGCTTCATTTCAGCATTATTTAAAAATATATTTTGGAATTTTTCACCTCACCCTTTTTTGTATCATTTTGAAAAATGACGTTTTCGGGATGTTTTATTGCCCCGATTAACTCCGATCCTACTTCATCGAAAATCTTGAAATATATTTGGAATGATAGAAAATTGAGTAGGTTTTTAATGAAAAGTATAGAAAAGTGGCAGACACTCATAACTATATTTATTAAAGGGTTGGGAATGTTAAGGGGTAAAAACATCATTCAAAACCAGGTCATGTGGGGTGTCATTTGAAAGAGCACTTGATTTTAGAAATATTGCCATTTTTTTGGAATATTGCAATGCATAGTTTTTGAATTATTATCAATAAAGTGACACAAAAAGTTGGTCCCCCCCTTTGCATTTCGAGCCTAATTAACAGAAAAATCCCCAAAAATTCACAGAGAC
The DNA here is from genome assembly GCA_963693315.1 of Diogma glabrata. Classification (NCBI taxonomy): domain Eukaryota; kingdom Metazoa; phylum Arthropoda; class Insecta; order Diptera; family Cylindrotomidae; genus Diogma; species Diogma glabrata. The sequence continues at coordinate 424,740,515 of OY856186.1, forward strand.
AGGAAGTTTGATAAACTCTGAACGAAAAATATAGCGAACTCTCAAATAATTATATTTAAGTGCTTTTAAGGGATTGGGGTGGGGAAGGGTGAAAAAAAACATTTTTGACCCAAGCGAGTGGTGTGTCATTTGAAAGAGAACCGAATTTCAGAAACTTTGCAATTTTTTTAGAATTTTGCGGTACACAGTTTTTGAGTTATTCTAAAAAATGTGCAATTTCCAGACCGCCCCCCCCCCCTACGTTACGACACTGATAGGCAGAAAAAATTTAAAAAATTAACAGAGACAGGAAATTTGCTATATTTTGAACGAAAATTATAGCGAACTCTCAAATAATTATATTTCTGTGTGTTTAGGGGATGGATGTAAGGGGGGTAAAAAATTTTTTTTGACCCAAGCGAGTGGGGTATCATTTGAAAGAACACTGAATTTCCGAAACATTGCAATTTTTTTTAGAATTTTCCGGTACACAGTTTTGGAGTTATACTAAAAAATGTGCAAATTCCAGACCTTTCCCCCCACTACGTTTCGACACTGATTGACAGAAAAAATTTAAAAAATTCATAGAGACAGAAAGTTTGCTATATTTTGAACGAAAATTATAGCGAACTCTCAAATAATTATATTTCTGTGTGTTTAGGGGATGGGTGTGGGGAGGGTAAAAAAACTTTTTTGGAACCAAACGACTGGGGTGTCATTTGAAAGAACACTTAATTTAAGAAACATTGCAACATTTTTTAGAATTCTGCGATGCACAGTTTTTTAGTTATTGATAAAAAAAAGTGCTATTTTAAGTGTATGTATACCACCCTATATTTCGACGCTGATATATAGAACAAATATTCCCTATTTAGACCATTAAAATACTGGCTAAATCTTTCTTTAGCTAACATAAACAGCTATGGATAAGATTTAACCTCAAGTAACATTTTTGATCAATGTAGATGTGATTGACATTTACGATTGACGTTTACGATTAAACATTTATTCTGTTATGCGTCCATAGTCTGGCGATATAAAGACTTTACAACATAACTTTATGTCATTTATTTTTGATATTGTGTTCTTTTACATTCACGGAACCCTTGGCGAGCGAATTTTATTCGCACTTGTCCGACTTTTTATTTTAGATTTGTATATGTGTTGTTCTTGTTTAAACTTGTTTATATTACTATACCAACAAATCAAGTTTTTAATTTGTTAGAGGAATTTTTTATAAATAAAGTGGAATGAAATAAATAAAAGAGAATTTTTTATATAAATTGGAATGAATACAATTACAATGAAAGATATACGCATGGAAAGTATATATTCTTTAGTAGTCGTGGATAAAAACATTTACAAAACAATAAAAACTGATCCCTCCCCTCCATGCGTAAAACTCAACTTAAAAATATGGAGGGGCTGAAATCTCAAGCTCTGAGATATGAAGAATTCGGTCTGGGTTAAGGATTTTGATATAGTTTTCGGCAACAAAACTTTTATGAGGACATGGTTTTTAGTTTTGGGCAGCGATGAATATCAAACATAACTCTTTGTTAAAGTACAAGTATTCAGAGATAGACTCTGTTTAAAAATTTATTACAAAACTAACACGAAACATCAATACGTTGCCGGATAATTGTAATCAAAATTCCAAAAATATTGTTAAATTAAATAAAATCAAACTTTTTCAAAATTCCAAAAATATTCTAAAAATTAGAATGAAATCAAATATTTAAACTTTTTCTAAATGATATGCCAAAAATTCTTAAAAATTCGAACTTTTCCAAAATTCTAAAAATATTGCAAAAATTATTACAAAATCATAAATTAAAACTTTTTTCAAAATTCCAAAAATTATAATAATATCAAAAATTAAAAATTTTTCAAAATTCTAAAAATATTTCAAAAATTCTTACAAAATCAAAAATTAAAACTTTTGCCGAAATTCTAAAAATATTGCAAAAATTATACAAAATCAAAAATACAAACTTTTTCAAAATTTCAAAAATATTTCAAAAACTACAACAAATTCAAAAATTTCCATGTCCAATTTCATTTTAAATTACATTTACGTCATAAAAACAGCTACATTTTTTTTCCCAAAATGTTGGCTAAAAAATTAAATGAAATCATTTTTTGACACACTTGACATTATTTTTTGACAAACTTATAATGCCATAATTCTCTATAATAATAATAAAATATCATGTCATACGAACTATTAATTTTATTTTTTTCTAAAAAAATTGGGTAAAAAATAAATAAAAGCCTTTCTTTTGACACACTTGACAACATTTTTTGACAAACTTATAATGCCATAATTCTCAATAATAATAATAAAATTTCATTTCAAACAAACAATTTATTTTTTTTCCAAAAAATTGGGTAAAAAACTAAATAAAAATCTTTTGACACACTTGACAACATTTTGTTGACAAACTTATAATGCCATAATTCTCAATAATAATAATAAAATTTCATTTTAAACAAACAATTTTATTTCCAAAAAATTGGGAAAAAAAAATAAAAATCTTTCTTTTGACACACTTGACAACACTTTTTTGACAAACTTATAATGCCATAATTCTCAATAATAATAATAAAACTTCATTTCAAACAAACAATTAATTTTATATTTTTTTTCCAAAAAATTAGGTAAAAAAATAAATAAAAATCTTTCTTTTGACACACTTGACAACTTTTTTTTGACAAACTTATAACGCAGTAATCTAGTTTTTGATCTCACATACCAATCCCGACCATCAAGATTTCTCCAAATTCAATGTTCCTACTCGTAATCACTTAAAATGAACGTTTTTTAAGCCAAAAATATGCAAATTTCCTTGTTTTGACACACATAATGATTTTTTTGACACACTTCCGGTACAGTTATCGAACACAGCGTCCTTTCGGACCTGTCCCTTGAGTATACCTATTTTTAGAAAAAAAAATTTTTGAAATCCCTCCAGTGGTTTTCCCTGCAGCGTAGGTAATGACGGCCGGCCGACAGACAGACATACATTTTTTTTTTTTGCTTTTTTAGAATCAGGAGGTCCTAAAACGTCGAGAAATGTCAAAAAAAGTGGGGGTAAGAATTTCACTTTGAGCTCATGAATGTAATACTTAGGTCTTTCAGACCGAAGTAATAACTAAACTTTGACGGATTATTTTATTTTTCAAATTTTGATATAAATACATAATTAAAAAGTATGAATAAGTTTATACATATAATTTTAATTACAATTTCAATAGAAGACATAAATTGAGCTCCACAATTTATGTTGATATTGGTTGTTATATAATTTTAATTTATTTATATATATTTAAACTAAACAAAATGTTTTATTTAGGATATGTATATAAATTGCCCAAATTTAATTTTAAAATATGGAGGGGCTGAAATCTCACAGCTCTGAGATATCAAGACTTCGGTCTGGGTTAAGGATTTTGATATAGTTTTCGGCAAAAAACTTTTATGAGGACATGGTTTTTAATTTTGGGCAGCGATGTACATCAAACATAACTCTTTGTTGAAGTACAAGTATTTTATCTCTGTTTAAAAATTTATTACAAAACTAACACGAAACATCAATACGTTGCCGGAAAATTATAATCAAAATTCCAAAAATATTGTTAAATTAAATAAAATCAAACTTTTTCAAAATTCCAAAAATATTCCAAATATTAGAATAAAATCAAATATTTAAATATTTTCTAAATTCCAATAATATTTCAAAAATTCTTAAAAATTCAAACTTTTTCCAAAATTCTAAACATATTGCAAAAATTATTACAAAATCAAAAGTTCAAACTTTTTTCAAAATTCCAAAAATTATAATAATATCAAAAATTAAAAATTTTTCAAAATTCTAAAAATATTTCAAAAATTCTTACAAAATCAAAAATTAAAACTTTTGCCGAAATTCTAAAAATATTGCAAAAATTATTACAAAATCAAAAATACAAACTTTTTCAAAATTCCAAAAATATTTCAAAAACTACAACAAATTCAAAAATTTCCATGTCCAATTTCATTTTAAATTACATTTACGTCATAAAAACAGCTACATTTTTTTCCCAAAATATTGGCTAAAAAATTAAATGAAATCATTTTTTGACACACTTGACATTATTTTTTGACAAACTTATAATGCCATAATTCTCTATAATAATAATAAAAATATTGCGAAAATTATAACAAAATCAAAAATTGAAACTTTTTTCAAAATTCCAAAATTATTCCAAAAATTAGAATGAAATCAAATATTTAAACTTTTTCTAGATTCCAAAAATATTCCTAAAATTCTTAAAAATTGAAACTTTTTCCAAAATTCTAAAAATATTGCAAAAATTATTACAAAATCAAAAATTGAAATTTTTTTCAAAATTCCAAAAATTATAATAAAATCAAAAATTTTAAATTTTTCAAAATTCTAAAAATATTCCAAAAATTCTTACAAAATCAAAAATTAAAACTTTTTCCAAAATTCTAAAAATATTGCAAAAAAATTATTACAAAATCAAAAATACAAACTTTTTTCAAAATTCCAAAAATATTTCCAAAACTATAACAAATTCAAAAATTTCCATGTCCAATTTCATTTTCAATTACATATAAATTACTCATAAAAACAGCTATTTTTCCAAAAAATTGGCTAAACAAATAAATGAAATCATATTTTGTCACACTTGACATTATTTTTTTGACAAACTTATAATGCCATAATTCTGAATAGTAATAATAAATTCATTTCAAACAAACAATTTTAATTTTATTTTTTTTTTCAAAAAATGGGGTAAAAAAATAAATAAAAATCTTTCTTTTGACACACTTGACAACATATTTTTGACAAACTTATAATGCAATAATCTTGTTTTTGATCTCACATACCAATCCCTACCATCAAGATTTCTCCAAATTTAATGTTCCTACTCGTAATCACTTAAAATGAACGTTTTTTAGGTCAAAAATATGAAAATTTGCTATTTTTGACACACATAATGATTTTTTTGACACACTTCCGGTACAGTTATCGAACACAGCGTCCTTTTGGACCTGTCCCTTGAGTATACCTATTTTTAGAAAAAAAATTTTTGAAATCCCTCCAGCGGTTTTCCCTGCAGCGTAGGTAATGACGGCGGCCGGCAGACAGACATACATTTTTTTTTTTTTTGCTTTTTTAGAATCAGGAGGTCCTAAAACGTCGAGAAATGTCAAAAAAAGTGGGGGTTAGAGTTTCACTTTGAGCTCATGAATGTAATACTTAGGTCTTTCAGACCGAAGTAATAACAAAATTCTTTTTTTCTTTTGAATAACGAAATTCTGTTTTCGTTTGAAAAATCGGACATTTTTAAAATGCCGCAGGACGCGGGACAAATTGTTAAAAGTCGGGACTGTCCCGCCAGAAGCGGGACGTCTGGTCACCTTATTTATTACGTAAATGTAATTGAAAATGAAATTGGACATGGACATTTTTTAATTTGTTATAGTTTTTGAATATTTTTGGAATTTTGAAAAAGTTTCAATTTTTGATTTTGTAAGAATTTTTGGAATATTTTTAGAATTTTGAAAAATTTTAAATTTTTGATTTTATTATAGTTTTTATAATTTTGGAAAAAGTTTCAATTTTTGATATTGTTATAATTTTTGCAATATTTTTAGAGTTTTGGAAAAGGTTTGAATTTTTTAATTTTTTTGGAATTTTTGGAATATTATTAGAATTTAGAAAAAGTTTAAATATTTGATTTTATTCTAATTTGTGGAATTTTGAACAAAGTTTCAATTTTTGATTTATGTAGTTATAATTTTTGCAATATTTTTAGAATTTTTGAAAAAAGTTTTAATCTTTGATTAAACTTTGAAAAAAAAAAAAAAAAAAAAATAATATTTTTGGAATTTTGAAAGAAATATGAATTTTTGATTTTGTAATATTTTCTCGAAACGCTAAATGGAAAGATTTTTGAGTAGTTTGCTGATTGTATCATCTTTTTACTAAATTATGTTAATTTATGATCTGTTATGATTTTCCGGCAACGTATTGATATTTCGTGTTAGTTTTGTAATAAATTTCTAAACGGAGATTGAAAAAAATACATGTACTTTAACAAAGAGTTATGTTTGATATACATCGCTGCCCAAAACTAAAAACCGTGTCCTCATAGAAGTTTTATGCCGAAAACTATATCAAAATCCTTAGCCAAAACCGAAGACTTGATATCTATCTATTGAAATCGAACTAGTCCGTCATCATATCATAATTTTTAATTGTTTTTCAAAACAAATGCTATAATTTATCGCACAATAACTTAAAACAATTACCTTAAATGAAAGTACAAAAAAGTCAAAGCCAAGGCTTTGTCTAACCAACAAACAAGCATAAACTAACCTCTATTAGGATAGAAAAACTTTGTTTTTGTTCAAAATCGCAAAAAAAAACTATTGTGTTTTGTATGGTTTACTTGAACGTATGTACTTATTACATTTTGTTGTTAAGTTTAAAACTCATTTGATTTAGTCAATTAATAAATCTCTTGAATGAACGATGTTCAGTTTTTCAAACAATTAACTTTGTAACATTAATGTTAGAAATAATTTCAACAGTTTTCATGTAAATTAAGTGAATGTGGTTAATTTTTTTAATCTATTAATTCATAATAAAAATTATTATCTTTTCAATAATTGGCAATATTAATTTTGTTAAAATAAATGCATCGAAATGAAAAATCGTGCAAAGGTATGTACATTATTTATTATGATAGAAATCTAAAACATAAAACTTTACATGTGATTGTTTTACAAGAACTCCTAAATTCGTCGTAGAATTGAATTGAACGTTCAAAAGTGTTATTAGGAAATTTTAGAACTATAGGTATATAGTTTCTAATAGAGTGTTAAAGCTGTAAAAACATAATTTCAGTAGGTACTAGTACATTTTGCTTCAAGAGATAAAAACACTGCTTTTTAGTGAGTGAAAATTGGTTCACGAGACGCGTTAGCGTCGAGTGGGACAATATCACGAACGTAAAGTGTTTTTATCTCACGTAGGAATCACAATTTTTTCTATGATAGTAAATATTTAAACGATATTAATTATAAAATATTTAATTAGAAATCGACAACATAACATTCAAAATTCATATTCTATTTTTTCATGGTTGCGTGGTTTAAAAAACTTTGTAAAATTATATGAAAAACCATAGCAACTACAATTTGTTATTCTTTTTACACTAGTGTAAAAGAACCCATTTTCACATGGCATTAAGCGTGATAAAAATAGACTTTTCATATGCTATCATAGAAAAAGAAATATTTTTTTTAACAATGCTAGTCGTATTAACGATTAGATGTCTCGCATGTGGAATGGACTGTACAGCTAAATAAATAATAATTGAACCGTATAGGTTTTCGACATTTCATGAAACGTATAATGAAAATATGATTTTGCCTTTCAATAGTATGGTTCCCTTCCATTAATAAGCTTTATAGATCCAATCTTGTACCCAGTACTGTGTATCCTATTCTAAACTATAATCAAGATATTTCAAGCCTAAAGACGAATATCTGATTAAAAGTCTTAATTTATAAACAAAAGTTAAGATTTTGGATAATTTACTTTTTATTTAAAAGAAAAATATAATAAGAAATCAACTTCAGACAAAAATGTCTTTACGTTCCACACTGTTCTTTTAAATAAAATACATTAAACTATAAAATTTTATAGACAAAAGTAAGTTTGTTAATGTAATTCTGTAGGAAACTCTGATTACTACTTAATTAATTAATAAGTCATCCGGAATATGTAATAGCTGGGGATAGCGGGAGCTATTACTTTGAAACTTATAAGAAAAGGTGCCGGTAGAGGGTTGAAGACCCTAGTCATCTTTGGAACTGCCCGGCCCTCGCTAACTCAATTCACACACACACTCACTATTAGTAGTTTATTACGACATGATCTTAAGGTTATTATTCATTTTATAGATTTAGTTTTATATATTGAGAAAAAATTTGACTATAAGAAGTACTAAACATTATTACTTACTCTTAGCCTAATGCAGCTGTTGGTCCTATCGGCGTTGTCTACTCACTATTTACTATCCCACCACCTTCTAAATGTATCCCATACGTTAAAAGAAATATTTGCGTTTCTATTTTTATTTTTATTTATAACCCCAAATTATAACTAGGTTATTACAATCATTCTCTAATCAGTCCAAAGTAATTAACTATCTAAATGTTCCCTTAAACTATTGAACTTAGTATCAGATTTTCTGATTTCGATTATAATAAAATATTTATTTTTCCTTTAAACACCTTAATTAATTTGGTTCCTTTTACAGTACTTATAGTTTTGTGTAATTAAGTATCTAAATATTCACTTAAACTATTGAATTTAGTATCTGATTTTCTAAATATTCACTTAAATTATTGAACTTAGTATCAGATTTTCTGATTTCGATTATAATAAAATATTTATTTTTCCTTTAAACACCTTAATTAATTTGGTTCCTTTTACAGTACTTATAGTTTTGTGTAATTAAGTATCTAAATATTCACTTAAACTATTGAATTTAGTATCTGATTTTCTAAATATTCACTTAAATTATTGAACTTAGTATCAGATTTTCTGATTATTCACTTAAACTATTGAACTTAGTATCATATCTTCTGATTATTCACTTAAACTATTGAACTTAGTATCCGATTTTCTGATTTCGATTCATTATAATAAAATATTTATTCTTTTTAACAATTTTTCTTAACCCATAAAAATAACTTGACCACTTTCGTTCGTAGTCTACTACCGTCTATCTTCTCTCATTTTTTTCGATTTTCCGAGTTTTGAGGAAAAAATAAAAAAAATTGCAATACTTGCAATTTTTGATGGGAAAAAAAATTTATATAAATTTTATAATTTTCTATAGAAATAGAAAACCATTTCCGCCACTTGCAGACTGGAATAGGAACAACGAAGGTTATTTTATTCAAATATCACCGTTGAGGTAATTGTCCATGAAAACTTCATATATCATGAGAAAAATTTTGAAATAATAAAAGAAATAAGAACACGAAGGTTTTGGACTGGATTTAAGAAATGTAAGTGACGATGGTGTGAGAACGGTTGTTACCATAGGGTAACACGTAATAGGGATAAAGGGGATTTTCAATTCCTAACAACACAGAACAAACAGCCACAGCATACAGCTGCTTTGATCTGAAAGAGGAAATCCCATTGAGTGGAACGTACTAGCAGAAAAGACATTTAAATCAGATTTAGATAAGGAAGAAATAAGCTAAAATTTTATATCATTGGTAGATAGTCTAGCCGAGGGTCGATCAAATCAATTGTTAATTAATTGTTGTGACGTTGTACCAGCAACTCTGTAATGACCTGTAATAACACGAAAGATCCAGTTAGATCAGATCTAATGAGGCGGAATTTATTAGGCCTGGAATAAAAACTGAAGCCTAACATGAGTTATTTCCTCACATCTTTGGTGTGATAAATTCCCACACGTTTGGATGCTATGTCTTCGAGCTCTAGAGATGAATTTCCGACCAATTGGAGTACCTTGGCCTCTACAAATTTCGGTGCTAATTTAGCTGAGACATTTCTGCCTGCATCACTCAGAATGAAGTTTCGTCGAAAAACCGTTTCACCCGGTTGGAACAAATTTTTACGGGCCCGCAGGTTGTATCGCGCAGCACTGGTCACAAAAGCTTTTGCTATTAGATCTTTTAATCGCGCTCGAACGTTAGACAGAGTGTCAGCGCGATCTAAACAGTCACTGGACTCCTCCAGGCAATACAATTTCCTTAGTAGAGTGTAGTATGAACTATGCGTGATCATGGGGAGACCAAACAAAGCGTAGTAAGGAGAACAGCCGATGGTAGAGTGATATGAGCTGCGCAATGCACAAGAAATTTCACTCAAGTTTTTATCCCATTTGGTGTGATCTTCCTTTAAGAAGGCTCTGATTCCGGCGAGCACACTCCTGTTCACTCTCTCGGAAGCATTTGCCTGGGGTGAATATAAAGAAGTGCGAGTGTGTTTTATACCATACTTCGCTAGGAATTGTTGGAATAACTTGGATTTAAATTGCGTTCCGTTATCCGAAACCACAATCTCTGGACAACCAAACACATGAAATACTTGACTTTCCAGAAGATTGCAGATTGGAGTAGAAGTGAAACTGCGAAGGGGGAACAGGAACACGAATTTGGAAATATGGTCTAGTACCACCAACAGCCCAATATTAGAATTTTTTGTCCTGGGGTACGGGCCTAATAAGTCAATATATAATCGTTGCATTACCCTCTCGGTTCTTAGAGGAGCTATCATTGGTGCACGCAAAATTTGGTTGGGAGCTTTAACTACTTTACATATCTTGCATTGGGATACAAACGAGTGTACTTGGAACAACATTCTCGGCCAGAAATAAAAACGACGTAGCTTATGTAAGGTTTTAGCTACTCCACCATGGGCTGCCGTTGGTGCTGCGTGTGCTATTTCAATCAAGTTGTGGGTTAGTTCTTCGGGAACCCATAGCTTCCACGGCTCACCTTCTAGACACGAAGTGAATCCAACTTTCTTATAAACCCTACCCTTTTCCACTCGTAAATCTGGTAGTACTTCTTTCCCATCCTCGACGATTTTAATTAACTCTAGATATTTTGTAGACTGAAATGCTGGTGAATCTAAATCTATTGCTTGGGAAAAGTTATCGGTCACGGTATCAATCAAGTCTACGGAGTTTATTCTTGATAATGCATCCGGAACCATATTTAAACTGCCTTTTCGGTACTCAATGTCAAATGTGTACCCTTGAAGTTTCAAACTCCAGCGTGCCAGTCGTCCTGATAAATCCTTCTGACTCATCAACCACTTTAAACCAGAATGGTCGGTTACTACTTTAAATGGGTGCCCTTCAACGAACGCTCGAAATTTTTTTATTCCTAGAACTACTGCCAGACATTCCTTTTCGCTAGTGGAATAGTTCCTTTGGGCTGGGTTTAATTTCTTAGACATGTATGCAATCGGATGTTCACTGCCATCTTTTCCTAATTGAGTCAACACGCAGCCTATTCCATCGTTACTTGCATCACACTGTAATATGAATGGTTCTGAAAAGTTTGGGTTGGCCAGCACTGGCGCTGAAGTCAAAGCTTTCTTGATATTGACAAAAGCTGCATCGGCTTCAACAGTCCATTTAAATTTACCTTGGGATTTCTTTAATAACTCAGTAATAGGTGTCACAATCGAAGAGTAGTCGGAAATAAACCGTCGGTAATATCCTGACATCCCTAAAAATCGACGAACCTGTCGCACTGACGAAGGAACTGGGAACTCGGATATTGCTGCAACTTTCTCCTGGTCGATGTTAATCCCTGCTCTACTAATGACATACCCAAGATATTTGATCTCGGATTGAAGAAATTTGCTCTTTTCAATGTTTATTGTGAGATTAGCTTTCTTTAAACAGCCTGCCAGTTCAGTTAATATATGCAGATGTGACTCAAACGTATCTGTCACAATTAAAAGATCGTCTAGGTATACGAAGACCTGAGTCTTCAACCTTGATGGTATTACTCGATCCATCAGTTTAGACATCGTCTGTGGTGAGTTGCACAAACCAAAAGGCATACGAACAAAGTGATAAAGAGGACGGCCTGGGACTGTGAACGCTGTTTTTTCTTTTGAATCCTCATCCAGGGGAATCTGCCAAAAGGCGTCCTTTAAGTCTAAACTAGAGATGTAATTAGCTTGCGGGAGTCGGCTCAGTATTCCTTCGATCTGTGGTAAGGGGTATGCATTTTTTTTCGTTACACCGTTCACCTTACGCGAATCTAAGCATAGACGAAGCTTCCCTGGCTTTCGAACTAAGACCACTGGCGAGCTCCAGTCACTATCAGATTCCTCAATGATACCCTGAGCTAACATGCGGTCCAGCTCCTCCCCCATTAACTTCTCTACTGCAGGAGATATTGGGTAGTGGCGTTGTTTGATAGGGGTTGCATCGCCAACATCAATGACATGAGTCAATACATGCGTCCTGCCCAATCCCATTTTCGCAAAAGACGGAATCAGCTGAATGACATCTTGCAGTTTCCCTTCCTCGTCAGCTGTCAAAGTACATATTACCGAGGTTTCGGTTTTTTTCGGGATCTGATTTGTTAACGGTGGAAACAGGTTGAACAACCGAAAGAAGTCAATACCTAGATAGAGGTTTTGTGTGAGAGATGGTATAATTACGAGATCTAGGGACTTTGTCCGACCTTGGAACCTTATCTCAGTGTTCAGATGTCCTACCACTTTCTGGCTAGCGCCATCCGCTGTTCTAACTTTTACCGATGAACGTGTAAATAGTGTTGGGGTACGGAGAAGCTCTAGTGCGAAAGTGCCTCCCACTACACTAAGTGACGCTCCGCTATCTAGTAATCCGACTCTTGTGCTGCCTAAAAGTTGAACCTCAGCATAAGCGCGGAGATCATCTTTCACTGATGTGATTGAGGATATAATCGATGACCGAAAGGATCGTCGTTTCTTCCAGAAATTTCTAATACGCAATGCTGAACGAGTATACTTACGAGATGTTGTAAGTGCATTAATTCCAAGACTGGTTCTTAGTGCCATATATTCTTTGAGTCTCTGCTCAAGTGATTTAAATGAGTGATGAGGTATAGACGATTTAGTACAAGCTGATGAATCTCGCTTCAAAATAGTTTTACTTCCCAACTCCTCTGGGCAACGCATTCTTAAAGGTGGAGTTGAGTGAAGTGAGGTGTTTGACTTTAAAATTGGGTTGGCTTTTGGGAGCGTGACTGGGTGTTCTGCACGCTCCCGGTCTTGTTTAAATAGCATCTAGTGCAATTTGATTTGTAAACCCCCTCGTTGCCACAACTCCAACAGAAAAGTCGAGGTGGTTGTAGACAATCCTGAAACCGGTGTCCTTCTAGCTTGCAGTTCCAGCAAATTAAAGTTCTGTTTGGCTCACGATGACCGTTGGGATTATGAATAGCTGAGACATCGGAAATTACGGGGTCATCAGAAATTTGCGGTAGGTTGTTGGATTCAGGAATAGTAGCAGGTAATGAAGAAAGCATATCCTCAGTCGCAGGATAATGATATGATGTAGATGGAGCAATTTCGGATACCGTCTGTGTAGGGCGATGAGGAAAGTTACGAGATGGCAGCGGTAGACTAGCTAGAAGTTTTTCCCGTTTACGGCAGAGGTCGCGAAGATGTTCAACTGTAAATACCTCAACGTAGCACAATTCTCTTCGTATTTCACTGCGAAGATTGTTCAACAGTATATTCAATAATTCTCTATCAGCTATTGGAACACTGAGCCGATCACTTTGTTTCAAAATGTCATTAAACATAGAGTCAAAGTTCTCATTTTGACGTTGTTTACGGGCTCGCATTCTCTCTTTTATTTCTTCATCGGTGCTACGATCACCAAACTCAGTACGTAGAGCCATACACAGTTCGGGCCAATTAAAACGTGGAGTACGGTGATGGAATCTCCAATACCATTCTGAAGCTCTTTCTGTGAATAATAAGTGAGCATGAGCCACAACCGCATCATAACTACCTGGGAAAGCGATGTTATTTAAAGTGCTCACTCGATATATAAATTCTCCCACCTCCATTTCCGTTGGTCTTCCACTGAAAGAGACATTCCAGCTACGAATGATGGTGGAGTGTTTCTCGTTTAAGGAATGATGACGATAAGCTGCAGGATTCGCTACGTAGGATGGATTTATATTACCTAGGTTCCTGGAATTTTGAAGAGGTCCTTGGTTTCCCCCAGGTGCATGCATAGACAATGTGGAGGGATTTTGCGGGTGACTAGCTGTTTTCACCCCCTCCGAAAAGAGTAACTGATTCGCAAATTTTTCGTCAAAGGCTCTCTGCATCTGTTCTACACTTTTTCGAATGCTTTCTTCCATGGCCTGTTGGATCACGGAAAAATCGATCATCGTTGCTGACTTATCTGTTGGCTGGTCTTGTCTTCCATGATTATCTTTTGGCGAACTAGCGACAATTTCTGATGCTTTTATACCTGCACGTTCAGCTTGTCGCCTTTTTTCTTCAGCCCTAGTATTCGGTCGAGTCCACGTCTTAGGTATAGCACCGAGAGACTCTGGTTGCCGATTGACCACAGGTGTTTGTGGCTGTGCCTTATTCTTTCTTGTTTGTAAAATCGGGGAAAAAGGACGTCGATCCTCCGGCAAGAGATGCACATCAGACTGTTGACAGCTTCTTTTACAAATGGGGCAATGTGGCTCCTCTTCTAGCCACTTTGCAATGCAACTGTCATGGAAAACATGGGTGCAGGGTGCTTCTACCAACAACTTGTCTGAATTCAGTTTTTCAGTGCAGAGGAAACATTTATTGTTGTAAATATTTTCATAAATATTCATTTCTGATTCTCTCGGTATTTTGCAAAGTCACTTTTGAAGTATTGAGATGCGTAAAATTTAAACTGAATTCCCAAGAGAAAAGTGTTATCCCTTAGCTGATTCAATTTTAGGTTAATTAAACTTAATATAAACCAAAAAAAATTAACACTTGATCATCAAAAAGGTTGAATGGGAAGGTATAATTGCTTAATCACTATCTCTCTATCTACCAATCTACTATCCGTAAAGGAAATTACGTGGTTCCCTTTCAAGGGAATAGCAAATTCGTACTGTATGTACACAGGGAATTCGAAAAACTATATACTAATCTGCGAGTCAGTAGTGAGCAACAAAATGTTCTCGGTTGTATGTAATTGTTAACAATCTAACAATTCAGATCTTCTTTATAGGCCGTCAATTAATTATTAAATTACAAGCAAAAATTATTTATGGGCCATTTAATTATTTATTAAAATTATTCGCCAAAAATATTTCTTGGTAGTTTATCTATTTATTAAAATAAGACGCAAAAGTTTATTTATTCAAATTATAAGCTAAAATTATTTATAGGCAATTTATTTGTTTATTAAAATTTTACGCAAAACTTATTTTTAGGCCCATTAATTATATTTATTAAAATTTTAATCAAAAATTATTTATAGGCAATTTAATTATTTATTCAAATTATTTGCCAACATTATTTCTAGTGAGTTTGTTTGTTAAAATTATACGCATAATTATTTAATTATTCATTAAAATTATAAGCAAACTGTTGATTTAAAATTCCTCAATGTTTAGCTATTTATTTATTTAAACTGTAAGTAAACTGTATAATTATTATTACTATTTATTTATTTTATTTATTTATAAAATATACGTGTGAGTGTTGTGTGTGTGTCCGAGTCATGCGCTAGGCAGTACTCTTCCAAAAATGATGCTAAAATAAATTTAGAAAAAACTAAGAACAAAAATTTAAACTATCAAAAGTATACTACTCTACGGTTGGGAAGTTAGTAGGTGTTCAGGTTTTATGACGAATCCGGAAAAATCACAACAACTAGCCAGAGCAAGTTGGTAGATGACCAGCTTGCACTCTGTATTTTCTAAGCTGATGTAACTTCAGCTTTTCCATCCCAACCTGGAACCTGTGTTGAGAGCTAAGAGAGGAAATGATCGTTTGTAAAAGTTAACCAGTCTCAGAGCCACAAGAACTCACTAGACCATCAAAGATGCAAATTTAACCTTTGCCATCTTATGATCAGTCAGTACCATACCTTGAGTCGTTCACTCCTACCAAACACATTAAACGAATACGTTCTAAAACAATAAATTAATTAGAAAAACGGGGCTCAAATTATGAACGTATATGATAGTAATTGATCTAAGTGTTGAATTGTACACTATTCAGCTTTAACTAGTAGGCTAACACTATGATCTGCTCGACCATTGTGTCATATTTTCTCAGCTAGTTATTGCTGACGGTGTCAAACCATCCCTTAGTCAATTCCATCACCTAACTGGAGTGCGCGAGCTCGTAAGACTCGTTGAATGGTCAGTCGAAGGCCAACTCATCCACTCCTGCGCGTGTATAAAACAGTTAATTTAATCGAAAAAAAATTCACTACATAATTACTAAACTATATTAAAAGATCCTCCAAGGGTCCATTCTGTTTTATTTTTATAAATAAAAATCAGGTTTTGTTTCGCGCCAATTTGTAATAGCTGGGGATAGCGGGAGCTATTACTTTGAAACTTATAAGAAAAGGTGCCGGTAGAGGGTTGAAGACCCTAGTCATCTTTGGAACTGCCCGGCCCTCGCTAACTCAATTCACACACACACTCACTATTAGTAGTTTATTACGACATGATCTTAAGGTTATTATTCATTTTATAGATTTAGTTTTATATATTGAGAAAAAATTTGACTATAAGAAGTACTAAACATTATTACTTACTCTTAGCCTAATGCAGCTGTTGGTCCTATCGGCGTTGTCTACTCACTATTTACTATCCCACCACCTTCTAAATGTATCCCATACGTTAAAAGAAATATTTGCGTTTCTATTTTTATTTTTATTTATAACCCCAAATTATAACTAGGTTATTACAATCATTCTCTAATCAGTCCAAAGTAATTAACTATCTAAATGTTCCCTTAAACTATTGAACTTAGTATCAGATTTTCTGATTTCGATTATAATAAAATATTTATTTTTCCTTTAAACACCTTAATTAATTTGGTTCCTTTTACAGTACTTATAGTTTTGTGTAATTAAGTATCTAAATATTCACTTAAACTATTGAATTTAGTATCTGATTTTCTAAATATTCACTTAAATTATTGAACTTAGTATCAGATTTTCTGATTTCGATTATAATAAAATATTTATTTTTCCTTTAAACACCTTAATTAATTTGGTTCCTTTTACAGTACTTATAGTTTTGTGTAATTAAGTATCTAAATATTCACTTAAACTATTGAATTTAGTATCTGATTTTCTAAATATTCACTTAAATTATTGAACTTAGTATCAGATTTTCTGATTATTCACTTAAACTATTGAACTTAGTATCATATCTTCTGATTATTCACTTAAACTATTGAACTTAGTATCCGATTTTCTGATTTCGATTCATTATAATAAAATATTTATTCTTTTTAACAATTTTTCTTAACCCATAAAAATAACTTGACCACTTTCGTTCGTAGTCTACTACCGTCTATCTTCTCTCATTTTTTTCGATTTTCCGAGTTTTGAGGAAAAAATAAAAAAAATTGCAATACTTGCAATTTTTGATGGGAAAAAAAATTTATATAAATTTTATAATTTTCTATAGAAATAGAAAACCATTTCCGCCACTTGCAGACTGGAATAGGAACAACGAAGGTTATTTTATTCAAATATCACCGTTGAGGTAATTGTCCATGAAAACTTCATATATCATGAGAAAAATTTTGAAATAATAAAAGAAATAAGAACACGAAGGTTTTGGACTGGATTTAAGAAATGTAAGTGACGATGGTGTGAGAACGGTTGTTACCATAGGGTAACACGTAATAGGGATAAAGGGGATTTTCAATTCCTAACAAATACTATTAATAAACATAACTAAAAGTGAAATTAAGAGAAGTTGAAAGCAATTATTTTTTGTTGTTTTGTTTTTTTATGGTAAATAGCGGATAATATTTTTATTCCCTACTGATGAAAAACGTGATCTACATAGGTGAAGAAGTCGAAATTTGAACTTGGCCATTTTCAATTTTTCTGATACTGGGCATATAAGTAGTATGGACAAAATAAAAAATAAATTTTTTTTAAAGGGCATAGTTTGAGCATAGGGGACGGGGCACCCCAAAAAGCATGGGAAATGAAAATTCTGCCAATCCGATGTAACTTTGAAATTAAATTGCTGAAGAACGGCTATACCTATTTCATCAAACTTTTATTTGATAGGTATTAGTTAATCGTTTGAAAAAACTATTGTTTTTGTAATTAATTATGTACTTCGGTCTGAAAGACCTAAGTATTATATTCATGAGCTAAAAGTGAAATTCTTACCCCCACTTTTTTTTGGCATTTCTCGACTTTTAGGACCTACTGATTCTAAAAAAGCAAAAAAAAAAATGTATGTCTGTCTGCCGGCCGGCCGGCCGTCCGTCATTAACTACGAAATCTAGAATACCGCTGGAGGGATTTCAAAAATTTTGGTTTCTAAAAAAAGGTATACTCTATGGACAGTTCCGAAAATACGATGTGTTCGATAACTGTACCGGAAGTGTGTCAAAAAATGTTGTCAAGTGTGTCAAAAGAAAGATTTGTATTTATTTTTTTACCCAATTTTTTGGAAAAATAAAATTAATTATTTGTACGACATGAAATTTTATTATTATTATTGAGAATTATAAGTTGGTCAAAAAAATAATGTCAAGTGTGTCAAAAGAAGATTTTCAGTTATTTTTTAGAAAAAATAAAATTAGTTATTTGTATGAAATGAAATGTGATAAACAGGAAATTATTATTAAAAATATTGTAAAGTGTGTCAAAAAATTGATCTCATTTATTTTTTGAGCCATTTTTTTGGAAAAAAAAATTTTGTTGTTTGTATGACGTAAATGTAACTAAACATGAACAAATTTTTGAATTTGTTATAGTTTTTGAAATATTTTTAGAATTTTGAAAAAGTTTGTATTTTTGATTTTGTAATAATTTTTTAAATATTTTTGGAATTTTGAAAAAAGTTTCAATTTTTGATATTGTTATAATTTTTGCAATACTTTTAGAATTTTGAAAAAAGTTTGAATTTTTGAATTTGTAAGAATTTTTGGAATATTATTAGAATTTAGAAAAAGTTTAAATATTTGATTTTATTCTAATTTTTGGAATTGTGAAAAAAGTTTTAATTTTTGATTTTGTAATAATTTTTGTAATATTTTTAGAATTTTAAAAAAAGTTGGAATTATTGATTTTATTTTATTTTTACAATATTTTTGGAATTTTGAAAGAAATATGAATATTTGATTTTCTCGAAACGTTAAATGGAGAGGTTTTTGAGTAGTTTGCTGATTGTATCATTTTTTCACTAAATTATGTTAATTTATGATCTGTTATAATTTTCCGGCAACGTATTGATGTTTCATGTTAGTTTTGTAATAAATTTCTAAACAGAGATAAAAAATACATGTACTTCAACAAAGAGTTTTATGTTTGATATACATCGCTGACCAAAACTAAAAAACAATGTCCTCATAAAAGTGGTTTGCCAAAAACAATATCAAAATCCTTAACCCAACCCGAAATCTTGATATCTCAGAGCTGTGAGATTTTAGGCCCTTCATATTTTGGTGTGAGATTATAATTGAAGCAAAAATTTTTAGTCTTAAAACAAATCTAGTTTTTGCATTTTAGTTCGCTTTCGATTAATATGTGTTTTTTTATGTAAATCACACTCCAGATTGCCCTAAAAGAGCTTGCTTTTTCTAGTTTGATCATGCTCTGACTGTATTCAAGCTTTCCCCAACTAATTTCTGCTTGGGAAACTGTGAATCGAGAGTATTTGAATTTTTTTACTAACTGTACAAACTCTGTTGTGCGAATTCTGTATTTAACTTTCTTATTATGATTATTTCAATTGAGATAGGCATCAATGGAAAGTCCTATATGTATCCAGTGCAGTAGTCTTTTACTGTCGTTTTACTGTTAACATATAAGTCAGAGTAGCACTCAAAAAATAAAGGAAGCAAAATTTTTATATACATATATACAATACACAAAATTTTTTGATGAAACTACAATTTTTTTCTTTCAAATTCAAATTTATAGTCTCTGTGCCCACGCCGACTTCATGTGATGATTACCAATATTTTATACTTCGTGAGGCACCTGCCCTTGACGATTCCAAAACTTTTGTTATGTCATTTTTCTCGATTCGGCCACTTTTTCATTCGGCAAGCTTCGAAAAATGCCGGTTGTCCGGGTTCTTGTAAATTTTTTTTTTTAACTATGGGGTTGGAAATTTGTTTTAGAACGCGAAGGTAACCTTGTCCGACAAGAATTTGTCTAGTTTTATCTAGTCCGACAGCCCAAACATACCAAAATGTCAGTTGTCGGACTCGACAATAGCATACACATTTTGGTCGGACAAGCTTACCCTCGCGTTCTAAACCAAATTTCCAACCTCCACAGTTAATTTACAAGATCGCGGGCACTCGGCATTTTTCGGAGCTAGCGGCCGATTTGAGGAAAATGGCAGAACAAGTATGTTGTTTAGTATAGACTCGTTTAGTTTAGTATGTCATTTAGTATAGACTCAGATTTGAGCTAGACGGGTACCCATTACCCCTAACAGTCGGGTACCCCTAACATGATGCTAGTCGGGTACCCATTCGGCTAATAAAACTTGCAACTTTTCTGACATATATAATAAGTTTTAGTTATTGCATTAATTAGCTCTGATGTATTTATTTAGTAAAACTACTGGATGAAATACTTCAGATTATGATCTGTTATATTATATTATAATGATATGCATATCACAAGTTATTATAGATGGAAAATCAAATCAAGAGGCCAATAAAATTAAAGATTTGAACCCGACTATTGGCGATTTTCTTAAAACCGGTAAGGAATTGAACTTTAACGAAAATATAATTAATACGGATCTCGAAATTCCAAAACTTTAAATCAATGTTCATACAAAAAAATTAATAAAAAAAAACACAAACAAAATTTATATAAAATAAATCAAAAGCTTACAATATAAGTATAATTTGATGATCCACATCAAATAAACTCATTAAATTGCTAACATCTCTTTGTAACTGCATTAATAGTTCACCGTATAGAACATAAGCAGATAAACGACAAGATCTCCCATTTTGTACCTCGTCTCCTTCCGTTCCATACACTTTTCCAACCATAATATAATCAAAACTACATATCAGCCATTGTTCCATCAGTAAATTTTTTTTCTCGCTAATACACCATTACAATTGTCAGCCAATTTTTTCAATGCATCTAGATTACTTATCAGTATTTTGTGTTGCTTGCACTACAACTTTCAAATTTAAGAAAAGTTAAGTTTTTTCCGTAAACCAAAAATACTAAAGACAAATTGCTTCTTTAATTATTTTGTATTTAAAAGAACAGCAGAAATGAAAACTATTTTGATGAAATTTGATAATACATTTTATTAACACTTACAAAATTTCAATTTTTATCTGCTCTGCACATTTAAAAGTTGAAAAACTTTATTGAAAAAGGTTATAATAATCTTTTTGTTTGATTTAAATTTACAGCATAACTTTTTAATTTTCAATTACATAATGTCTCAATGATCGTATATTCGATCGTTTATATAATTAGATTCTCCATCTTTTGTTTCTTTTTTTTTATTATCTTTTTCATCGTACACAAAATGCAAGTCAACCATTTCCATATATCATCTCAATAAAAAATTCTATTCAAACGAAAAAATATTCTCCTCTACAACTAAAGACAACCATTCTACTTTTTATAAATTTAAACAACCGTATTATATCTACATATAATATTATGACTACGCTTTACATAACAAAAATTCTTTATATTGATGTAGATGGAAACATGTATTATTAATTGACATTGAGTGACGCAATAAAGCAATTTACTGAGGTTAAAATATTGGTTGCCTGACCTGTAGCACACACAAATGTTTGTATATTTGAACTCATGGATATTTTAATATAAAGGCCGGAAATGAAAAAAATTAGCAAATCATTAGAGAATTTCTTTAAATATGAATATTCTTGTTTTAGAGTGAAATTTCGAATAGACCGTTTTCTTAATTTTTCATTAGTTTTGCCACATGGCAAGAAATTTAGAGACAATGAAAGGTTAAAGATAAATTGTGTTCGAATTGGTTAACTGATTTGAATAATTTTTTTTTGTTTGTACGGTACTAAGAAAGACATAAAAAAACCTGTACCAAAACTAGGGGAAAAAATTAAAAACACGGATTTTTTTTTTGCTATACTAACGGTTATCGAGTTTTAAGGAAATTGGAAATGGACGGGTTCACATCATTCGCACCTTGATTCGATTTCCCATCAATATGTCTTATAGGATTATTTGATATAGATGATGATGATAAGGATATCACAGATTCATATAAATTCGCACTTAATACTTATACATACAAAGCTCGACTCCACAATTTTCTTTTCACGGCGAACTATCCTTATGACCGCAACACTAACACAAACAAGTGTTTTACACTTAGAGCTCGTTTGCTCCGAAATTGGGTACCCGAGTAATAAACCAAAATTTTAATTATCCGAATACCCGGGTCCCACGTACCCGAATAGTCCCACGTACCCGGGTGTTGTAAAAACATTTTAAGGCACTCTTACGGTTTCATTTGTTGATCTGGATAAAAAATTAATTTCCGAAAATATATGTTGCACTGCAGTTTGGATGAGTTCATAAATGAGAAAACGTTGTCAAAAACTTTTAAGAGCCTAGTTGGAGGCTTTTAAGTCAAAAAATGGAGAATTTTAATGGTAGTTTGGACCAGTGGAGATCAATGGAATGCATAAATTTAAATTTTTTAAAATTACTTCTTTCATTATCTTAAAATGTAGACCCTTAAGAAATTCCTAAGCCCTCTCATACAACCAACTACCGTCAAGATTGTTTCCATTTTCACCCATATTGTTGATGGACGGTGACAAAAAGAGATAATATTAATATTGTTACATCTGCCTTTTCGTAAAAGGAAATTGGTATTTAACAAATTTTAACAAAAAAGCTTGCTAATCAATTATTATTAGGTCTACACGAAAATGAGAACAATATCAAAATTACCGATTAATGCTTAACTATCGTTTTTTTAAGAATCGGGCAGTCGCGGAAATTTTCAAATTTTTTTTTTACAAATTTGGTATCAATCGATCGGGCTTGCCTGTCTCCCGAAAACTTTATGAGATTGGGGTGGTAGAACCCACCCCCACCCCTTTACACCTTCTTAAAGTTTTAGGATATAAATATCTATATAAAATAAATGGGAAGAGATAAAAAAAATTTAATAGCACCATTATTTTTTATTCAGACCGGCGCAACGTTTGAGTCCAAAAGTTGGTTTGCACCAACCCCCCCCAACCAACCCAGTGAGTGGGGTTGACACATTAAATGAGTAAAATATGTCGTTAGAATCAGAATTTCATAACAAAAACAATCCCCTATATTATCCCCTGATCGGTGACATAAGCATTTTTTACTCCCAAGGGGGTACCCCTATCGTAGAAAAAAAAAATTTTTTTGCATGTCATGTTTGGTGTCGATTTCAATATAATCGGGGATGCTGAGTTCAATGATGATGATAAAAATGGGATCCGGACTCGGGGTAGTCCAAAAAGGGGTGGAGGTTGGGGGGTCGGTTATAAAAAATATCGAAATTATCGTCATAATAAAAATTGGGGTTGGACTGAAAGTAGACCAATAATAGGTCTACCCTGAGTCCGCCCCCGAG
Organism: Diogma glabrata; assembly: GCA_963693315.1. NCBI lineage: Eukaryota > Metazoa > Arthropoda > Insecta > Diptera > Cylindrotomidae > Diogma > Diogma glabrata. Next base: position 424,763,910 of record OY856186.1, read on the forward strand.
GGTTGGGGGGTCGGTTACACAAAGTATCGAAATTATTGTCATTATTATCGATTTTTACATAATCGAGGATGCTGAGTTCAATAGTTATGGTAAAAATGTGGACCGGACCTCAGTGTGGTTCAATAAGGGATGGGGGTTGGGGGTCGGTTATAATTAATATCGAAATTATCGTCATCATTATCAATTTTCACATAATCGAGGATGCTGCGTTCAATTATGATAATAAAAATTGGGGGCCGGACTCAGGGTAGTCCAATAATAGGTGGGGGTTGGGGGGTCGGTTACACAAAGTATCGAAATTACTGTCATTATTATCCATTTTTACATAATCGAGGATGCTGAGTTTAATGGTGATGGTAAAAATGTTGGCCAGACTCTGGGTAGTTCAATAAGGGGTGGGGGTTGGGGGTCTGGTCATGAATAGTATCAAAATTATCATCATTATTATTGATTTCAACATACTTGAGGACGCTGAATCCAACAGTGATGTTTAAATTGGGATCAAAAATATAAGGGTGACTAAAGGGTGGGTGTTTGGGCTGAAAGTCGAAAATATATTATGGGTACCGATTTTGGTTAAATTGAGGGTACTGAATGCAATGGGGATGCTGAAATTAGTATTTGGGGAGATTAAAATCGAGAGAATCAACATCCACAAACTTGGATATAGAGGATGAATTATTTGATGAAGTAGACGATTGTACAGCGATCGAAAACATACTACTCAGGATACACAACACTACACTATTTAGGAAGTACTAGTAAATAATGGTTCATCTAAACTACCAATAATTTTGGAATATGAAATTTCAGCTCAAATTCCAGCAACTAGTAACCTAATATCACACAATTCAAAAAATGTTTGTTGACAAAAAAAAGTCCTATTAACTCTTTGAAGTGTTCAATTGAACTTGAAAATGAATCAATAAATCTCTTGAAAGAATTGAGAGTACGGAGTGAAACACAAAATAATCGAAAAAAATATTGGAAGAACTAGATTTACTCTCTATCGATTCTCTAAATTTTCAGAAGCAAGAAAATACATAATTTCAAACCGAAACTAACGAAATTTTATCGAATAAGTCAGAAATGGAAGTCGAGGAAAATGTAGCAGAAAAATGAGAAGATTCGATTAAATTCAGAGAAGAAAAACAATTAAAATATGAAATGGATTCTACAAACTTATTCAAGTGTGTTGACAAAATGAAAAGACTAAATGTCGTAGAAGATCAGGAGATGCAAAATGTAATGCTAAATGAGAATAAATCAAGCCTCCAGAAACGACAAAGAGATGCTGTAGAAATAAAAGAACAACAAAATCAACTCATTGAACTGAAAGAATCGATAACAAACAACGAAAGTAAACATAGAACTCGATCTCACACCAAAAAAGAAATACTCCTTGCTTAGTTTTTAAATAGAATAGCATTATCATTGAAATTTGAAATCAATCAACAAGCAATTACCGAAATAAATAGCAAAACATTTTCGTTCAATTTGTAATACATAGTGTTTTTCATAGTACAAATTTTTTATTACGTGGTTCTGCATTTCAACATCGCCAGTAGATTCAGCATTCTCGATTCGTAGAAAAACCAATATTTATTATGTATGTATATTTGAACATTACCCCAATTTTAGACCCAAACCCTTATCCTCTAGTTTCTTCCCTAGGGCTCAAATACTAATTTCAGCATCACCATTGAATTCAGTGCCCTTGATTTATCCAAAATCAATACTCATAATATATATGTGAACATTTTCGGCTTTCAGCCCCCAACTCCGTCCCTTTAGTGACACCATTATATTTTTTATCCCAATTTAAACATCACTGTTGGATTCAGCGTCCTCAAGCATGTTGAAATCAACACTAATGACAACAATTTTGATACTAATCATGACCAGACCCCCAACCCCCACCCCTTATTGAACTACCCAGAGTCTGGCCAACATTTTTACCATCACCATTGAACTCAGCATCCTCGATTATGTTAAAATCGATAATAATGACAATAATTTCGATACTTTGTGTAACCGACCCCCCCGACCCTCACTCCTTATTGAACTACTCTGAATTCCGTCACCATTTTTATCAACACCATTGAACTCGGCATCATTGATGATGTTAAAATCGAAATAATGACGATAATTTTGATACTATTCATGACCAGACCCCCAAACATTACCCTTTATTGAACTACCCTGAGTCCGGTCAACATTTTTATCATCACCATTGAACTCAGCATCCTCGATTATGTAAAAATCGATAATAATGACAATAATTTCGATACTTTGTGTAACCGACCCCACAACCCCCACCTACTATTGGACTACCCTGAGTCCGGCCCCAATTTTTATTATCATAATTGAACGCAGCATCCTCGATTATGTTAAAATTGATAATGATGACGATAATTTCGATATTTTTTATAACCGAACCCCAACCCCCACCCCTTATTAACTACACTGAGTACGGTCAAACATTTTTACCATCACCATTAAACTCAGCATTCTCGATTTTGTAAAAATCGATAAAATTGACAATAATTTCGATACTTTGTGTAACCGACCTCCCAATCCCCACCTATTATTGGACTACCCTGAGTCCGGCCCCAATTTTTATTATCATAATTGAACGCAGCATCCTCGATTATGTTAAAATTGATAATGATGACGATAATTTCGATATTTTTTATAACCGACCCCCATCCCCCACCCCTTATTGAACTACACTGAGTACGGTCAAACATTTTTACCATCACCATTAAACTCAGCATTCTCGATTTTGTAAAAATCGATAAAATTGACAATAATTTCGATACTTTGTGTAACCGACCTCCCAATCCCCACCTATTATGGGACTACCCTGAGTCCGGCCCCAATTTTTATTATCATAATTGAACGCAGCATCCTCGATTATGTTAAAATTGATAATGATGACGATAATTTCGATATTTTTTATAACCGACCCCCAACCCCCACCCCTTATTGAACTACACTGAGTCCGGTCCACATTTTTACCATCACCATTGAACTCAGCATCCTCGATTATATAAAAATCGATAATAATGACAATAATTTCGATACTTTGTATAACCGACCCCCCAACCCTCGGGGGTCGGACTCAGGGTGGACCTATTATTGGTCTATCCTGAGTCCGACCCCAATTTTTATTATGACGATAATTTCGATATTTTTTCAACCCCACCCACTGGGTTGGTTGGGGGGGTTGGTGCAAACCAACTTTTGGACTCAAACGTTGCGCGGGTCTGAATAAAAGATAATGGTGCCATTAATTTTTTTTATCTCTTTCCATTTATTTTATATAGATTTGTATATGCTAAAACTTTAAGAGGGTGTAAAGAGGTGAGGGTGGGTTCTACCACCCCAATCTCATAAAGTTTTTGGGAGACGGGCAAGCCCGATCGATTGATACCAAAATCACCTAATCGAGTCAAACAAATTTCCAAAAACCACGTTTTCTGCCCGATTCTTAAAAAAAAACGATAGTTAAGTAATTCTGATGGAAAGCGGAAACAAACATCAGCCTATACTGAGCTTCAGAATTGTTGTACGTCATATGTACGTCATATGAAAACTGAAGAAAAAAGTAAAAATTTAAACGTTAAGTTATCACTTCTAATTATTAAACATATAGAGGTAAACCAAACGGAACCAAATGCTGGAAAATTTATTCGATTCACTTCTCCCCATAAATCCTACATCTAAAACATGCAGACGAACGGGTGTTTTCAGTACCGGAATATATAAAAATATTAAGCTATGCAGTTGGATAGCTTAATATTCCACACTTAATGGATTAATGTTTTTGAGTAACTATGTATAACTTTGAATAACTTTAGGTTAAAATTGAAATAAATATGACACATGAACTGTTAAAAATTTAATTTGTTTTTATTACCTAAATACCCGGGTAACCCGGCTACCCAGTATTTGATTAAAATAACTACTTGGAATACTTTGGTACTTAATGTTCGGGTTGTTTACAAGCCCTACATACACTGAATGACCAACATATATATACAGTATACATAAATAAGAAAACATACACTGGATGACCAATATATAACCTCATCATCAACATTTTTTTTTTCATAATATAAGCTTTAATAGAAAATTCATAACGACACTGTAGAAATAAATAAGTAATTTCTTTGATTTATGAAAATTACATGAATAGTATTTATATAATTAATAATTTACGGTTTAAGGTTTAATCCGATTATGAATATTATCTAGAAAAATGTTAAATTAGAATTACACAATTGTGGTAATAATTAAAAGGAGAGCTACAATTTTTTAAAAAGAAAAGTATATTTTGATACAAGAGATAAAATCACCGTTCGAATACAAAACATACTCCTTGCTAGGGTTACCAACACGCACATTTTATTGCGAAGACATCGGGTCTGAAGGTACGTCTTCGGAGCTTCGGAGCTAGGACTCTTTCTCCATAGTTTTTTCAACATTTTTAATAACATGGCGTTATCGAATTATAAAACGTTTCTTTTTACAAATCTTTTTAAAAACGCTATTTCCATATACATTTCATTCAGGAAATAAAATGTATTTAATAAAAATTGGTGTCGCGGATGTGTACTTACAATTATATTTCTCGGCAAGTGTTTGTATCGACAATTTTCAACAAGTGAGCCGTAATTTCTCGACGTTTTAGGTTATAACTATTTTAGGTTATAAATAAGGTTTTAGGTTATAAATAAGCAAACAAAAATGTCCATCTATCTACCGGCCGTTCATCAGAATGTTTGCGGGAAAACTAAAAACTAAAACGAATTAACTATTTTAGTTTTCATCAAACACAGTAACTAAGTTCGAAAAAGTAACTAGTTCCAGTAACTATAAGCCGGAAAATACTGTACCATCTGGAAAAGTGGTGAAACAGCACCGATTTTAAAAATTCTCCTTTTCCTGGATTTCTTATAACTTCAAGAACATTCATCAGTACTAACTCCTGCAAAGCACCCCAAAAAGTAACAGTAATAAAAGATTTTTAAAAATTCAAATTTTCATATAGGAAATCGCCTCTCGGCATCGGGAAATTGTGACCGATGCCGAAGTAGAGGTCCAAAAGCAAGTGATGCTGGTTCTAACGCTTCAAAACTATCCCTAGAAGTGGCAGTGACTCAAAACATTCATATTTCATATAGAAAATTGTCTTTCTGGGATTTTCGGGATCGGTGATTAAAATCCGAGGTCCAAAAGCAATTTAGGGTGGTTTCAACCCATTAAAATCACCGCAAGAAGTAGCAGGGATACAAAAAATTAATAGTCCGCATCGGAAATCGTCTCTCGGGGGTTTTCGGGGTCGCCGATTACGAATCCGAGGGGCTGAAATCTCAAGCTCTGGGATATCAAGACTTCGGTTTTAGTTAAGGATTTTGGTATAGTTTTCGGCATAAAACTTTTATGAGGACATGGTTTTTAGTTTTGGGCAGCGATGTACATCATAACTCTTTGTTAAAGTACAAATATTTTTAAATCTCTTTTTAGAAATTTATAACAAATCTAAAACAAAACATCAATACGTTATATGTGTTATTATGGTTTTCCATATTATTCACTGTTTGTGTGCTTTGGTCACTTTTGCTGCAAGAGATATAGAATAATGCCTACATATATTAACATCAAAGTCAGCAATAGATCCAAAGCCACACAAATATAGCTAAACAAACAGCAGAAACTACATGGTTAACAAGAAAATTTCAAGAACTCTACACAAAAATAAATTACATAACATTAGAAGTATACAACCTACAATTACTAATATCTAAACAATATCATCAAATAGAATATGAAATAATAATGGAATCGGTAAAGAATTAAATGGAAAGCACGATAAAAAAGTTAAAAGAATCAAAACTAATAGAAATGGGAGCTCATCATAATAACATAATAAATCAATATGGACCGCCACAATATAACAATAGAATAGAAAATTACACTGAAATGCAATTTAACAATCAAGAAACTCAACTATTGGAAAAGGATTGAAATACGGCATACAACCAAACAACACAAGAAAAGAAATAAATGAAAATCTGTTAGAAATAGAAAATTCAATATTGAAAACTAACATTCACCACCAAAATGAAATCAGATCAATAATAGTTAATGAAATATCAACAAAAAATAACAACTTAAACAATTCAAAAACTAATAACAAAAAAGAAATAAAAACAATACGCAGTATACAGAACAAGATCAAACAAAACAATGCCACAATAACCACAGCGGATAAAGGGAATACATTTGTCATCTTGAAAACTACAGACTACAGACTAATAAGATAGATGAATACATCATTAATAACAACATCGAAAAATTAAGTAAAGATCCAACGGATGAATTCAATGCACAAATAAAAACAATCATCAACAAATCTATCAACATATTAAGTGATAAGAACATAAGGTATAACAAAACGATAAAACCAACGGTTACCAAATATAAGAGTATGTATTACCAAAACTACACAAACCAGATATACCGATAAGACCATTAATTAATTTCACCACAGCACAAACATACAGAATAGCGAAGTACAGAAACAAACTATTGAAGTATCACATAAAATTTGATAACAATTATTCAGTAAAAAATAACACAGAATTTATCAATAGAATAGAACCAATAATAACACCTCACAGCGCAAAATTAGCATCGTTTGATATAACCAACATGTATTCTAACATGCCAATAAAAGATACAATAAATATGTTAATAAAAATGGTTTAAACCCAACAGATACACAAGAAATAATAAATATAATAACCGAAATAACAAAACAAATGAGTATTATCAACAAACAGAAGGATTGCCTATGGGGAGCCTACTATCTGGAACTTTAGCCGAAATATATCTCAATGATTTTGAAACAAAATATATACATAATAACTTAAATCCACACAAAGAAAAAATCATTTATTGGTATCGCTACGTCGATGATATAATTTTATTATTCAAAGGAACGAGTAAACAGCTTAATCTATTACACCAATACATAAACAGCATAGGACCTTCCATTAAATTCACGTTAGAAAATGAAGAAAATAACAAAATAAATTTCTTGGATTTATCAATCAAAAATGTAGATTCAAAACAAACATTCAAAATATTCCGAAAACTAACCCAAACGGATCAAACAATAAACATTAAATGACATCATCCATACCAACATAAACTAGCTGCATACAACCACATGATCATTAGATTGAACAATATACCAATGAATGTAGAAAATTATCAAGACGAATTTAATAACATTAAATATACAACCAGTAAAAACGGATATAAAAAAAATAATTGACACATTAAATAGAAAACAAAAAACAAGAAGAATTTGCAAACCCAAACAACATTGAGGAATGAAGAAAACTTAGCAGCCAAAAAATACATAGGCGTAACATATAATAAAACAACATTCAAAATAATGCAAAAAACTTTAAAAAAATATGGATATATTGCAGCTTACAAAAACAAAAATAAAATAGAAAATTACCTAAAAAGCAAAAAAACCCAAACCTTAGACACAGATGTTAATAAAATTATCTGTGATGACTGCAGTAAATTTTATATAGGTTCACAAAAAGATTTATTGAACACACCAGTGAAATTAATAAAAGTGATTCAAAATCCAGATATGCCCAACATTTAAAAATAGAAAAACACAAATACACCAATATCAACACAAATTTAACCATATTACATAAAAAAAGAAAAGGACAATATTTAGATAGATTGCAAGAAATAGAAATATATAAACATAAAAACAATAACAACATTTTAAATGATAAATTCAACACTAAAACTAACAAAATATATGACATAATAATAAAAAATAGCAGTTGAAATAGTATAGAAGATAATAGTTTAAGCAAAAATTGTATATATAATTTAAAAACTGAGGATCACGGAAGCCGAAATCGATATTCAATAAAATAAAAATCAAATTCAAATTGTTACTATAAGGAAGTTTATATTATTATTAATAAAATAAAAATTAAAAATAAACACATAAAAAAGTATATTTTTAAATATTGCATTTTAAATCAATAACTTGCCGGAAAATCATAACAGAACATAAATTAACATAATTTAGTGAAAAGATGATACAACCAGCAACTTACTCATAAACCTCTCCATTTAGCTTTTCGAGAAAATATTACAAAATCACAAATTCATATTTCTTTCAGAATTCCAAAAATATTGTAAAAATTAAATAAAATCAAAGTTTTTTCATAATTCTAAAAATATTCCAAAAATTTTTACAAAACCAAAGATTAAAGATTAAAATATTCTTTTTACTTAAATTTACTTTTTCCATACTTCTAAAAGTATTGCAAAAATTATAACTATATCAAAAATTAAAACTCTTTTCAAAATTCCAAAAATTTTTATAAATTCAAAAATTTAAAATTTTTCAAAATTCTAAAATTATTCCAAAAATTCTTACAAAATCAAAAATTGAAACTGTTTTCAACATTTTAAAAATAAAAATATAAAATTCAAAAATTCTATTTTTTTTCAAAATTCTAAAAATATTGAAAAAATCATAACAAAATCAAATATTAAAACTTTTTCCAAAATTCTAAAAATATTGCAAAAATTATTTCAAAACCAAGAATACAAACTTTTTCAAAATTCCAAAAATATTTCAAAAACTATAACAAATTCAAAAATTTCCATGTCATATTTAGTCATACAACAGCTAAATTTTTTTTTCCAAAATATTGGCTAAAAAAATAAATGAAATCATTTTTTTGACATACTTGACAACATTTTTTTGACAAACTTATAATGCAATAATTTAGATTTTGGTCTCACATACCAATCCCGACCATCAAGATTTCTCCAAATTTAATGTTCCTACTCCTAATCACTTAAAATGAAAGTTTTTAAGCAAAAAATATGCAAATTTCCTTGTTTTGACAAACTTGTTGATTGATTTTTTGACACACTTCCGGTACAGCTATCGAACACATCGTCCTTTCGGCTCTTCCCATCGAGCTACCTAGTTTTAGAAGAAAAAAATTTTGAAATCCGTCTAGCGGTTTTCTAGATTTCGTCGGTTGTAACGGCCGGCCGGCAGACAGACATACAAAAAAATGTTTTGCATTTTTAGAATCAGTAGGTGCTAAAACGTCGAGAAATGCCAAAAAAAGTGGGGGTAAGAATTTCACTTTTGACTGTTGAATGCAATACTTAGGAGCAATTTCACGCAAGTTCAGCAAATTTTTGGGAAATTTTGACTTGACCCCTTTTAATTTTGATTATTTTTTGTTTATAGAAGTCTTTCATAAATAAAAAATACAAGTTCTCTTAGAATTTTTTTTTTTCGACCAGGGGTCTTCACAGGGTGCCCCTCAATTTTATGCTATTTTGTGATGTGAGTGCATTTTGATGAGCGATTGTAGAAAAACTACTCAATCGATTTTCATAAATGATATGTCGTTGAATAGGTATTAGAACAAAGTTTTTAAAAATGTACACTGTTAATTTTTTGAAATAATTCTTAACGGTGTAACATAAGAAAAAAACGGTGTAGTTGTAGAAAAGATGGCGCTACGACTTTTTTTTTTTGACTTAATTGAAGCTTATTTTATATCTAACAACTTGTGAATGTTTAGAACTAGCAATATTTTTTGTTTTAAAGATAAAATTCGTTGTGCATATGACTGTCGGGAATCAGTTTTTTTTGTTCTGAAAGAAAATTATAAAAATGGCGTTTTAAACTAAGAGATTTTTTTTAATGTAAAATATCAAATATTTTATTACTAATGATCTTTTTAAAATATTCTAAAAATTATATATGTACAATAAAGAAAATATGAGCAATTTCAGCATAAATCCACAAAAGCGCTTATTGCTATGTACATTAAATGAAGCTTATAAGAGTTTAAAAATAAGTTTCCCGTTGTGAAAATAGGATTTACTAAATCCACGTCCCTTCGACCACAAGAATGTATAAAATTATCCCAAGGAGTTCATAATGTGTGCGTGTGTACCATACATCAAAATATGAAACTAATGATTCAACACTCTAAGATGTCTTGGATTACTGATGCTGCTTTTCAGAATTATAAAACATTAATTGACTTTGTTTCATGTGGTGAATTAACAGAAGATTGTCATACTTTGAAGTGCAATAAATGTTCAAAAAAACTTCAACAACTGGAAGAAAGATTACTAAATGATTTTAACGTTAAAGGAATCCTTCAAGTCAAATATCAACAATGGATTATCACTGATCGATGCAATTTGGATTCTTTAATAGAAACTGTAGAAGAATTTATGAAAAAATTTGTTTACCGTTTACAAATTTTGATGCCACACAACTTTATAGCAAAACAGCAATCTACATTCATTGAGGAAAGAAAAAAAATTAGAACCAGGAGAGTGCTTTGTTCAAGGGGATTTGTCTGAAAACTACGGCTTCATAATTCAGGATTCGGTTCAAGGTTATCATTATAATAATTCACAAGCTACTGTTCATCCATTTGTCATTTATTTTAAAAGTGCTGCAAGTGAATATATACAGCACCGAAGTTTTATACTCATTTCGGATATAAACGATCACAACAGTACTACAGTCCATCTTTTCATTACAAAACTTATTGAATTCATCAGAACGCATATAAATTCTAATATTAGGAATAGTAGATTCTTGTATGAGATTAGAATGAAGGTAATTCTTCCCGAGGATGAAGTTTCCCGAAACGAGCGTAGCGAGTGGAGGGAATCATCCGAGTGAAGAATTGCCATCATCCTAAGCGAATACAAGATGCTATTTTATCCACGTCTGTAAAATATTTCGTTTAATTTCCAGTTTTCATGCAAAAATTTGTATCGCCATATTGAAATAAAAACATCAAAGATAGCGAAAAACAAAACAAGTTTGTTGTTTAATTCGTTAGGGGAATATTTAATAAACTATAGAGCTGTTAAAGAATTTTAATCAAATTCACTAGTTCTGGAATGAATACGGTTACAATGGAAGACATACGCATGGAATTTATAACACCGACGGGGCACCTTCTCAATACAAAAATAAACATAACCTAATTAACTTATGCCATCATAAAAACGACTTTAAGGTTGATGCAGAATGGCATTTTCATGCTACCAGCTATAGCAAGGGACCTTCTGATGGGATTGTTGGTACACTGAAGCGTGCTGCACACCGTTACAGTATGGGGAGCAGAGATATTATTGATACACCAAAAAACTTTTCGAATGGGCTTTAAAATGGGAATCTACCATGAACTTTGAATACGTCGATAAAAATGAATATCAATTAACAAAAGAAAACTTACAAAATCGATATAAAAATGCGATTACTATAAGTGGAACTCAAAAATTTCATTCTTTTGTACCATTAAATACTAAGACAATAATTGCAAAAATGTTTTCCAACTCAAAAGAAACTTTTGAATGTAAAATAAGTAAATAATTTTTATTCTCTTCCATTTAATTATATCAGCTTTATTTGTATGTTTTTTCGATAATAATAGTATGTATTATTGTATTGTTTTCTAACCTATAGCCTAATGAACTTAACCTATTGCCTAATGAACATTTTATTCAATTGGTATGATTCCAATTGGTCAAATTGTTTTGATTTCATTAAAATTATTTTCAAATTATAATCACAATTGCTTTGATAAGTTTTGTTCAAAAATCAAATTTTGAGTAATTCTCTTATTTCGTTTAGTTGAACTTGGTTGATTGTATGAGAAGGGCGTTTTTTATCATCAGGGTTTTTTTATTAAGAAATTTGATTTATCAATTAAAACAATATAGATTTATTGTTTTAATTGAATTAAATGTTTTTATTTTTTATAATACACAATTCTTTTTTATAATAAAATCTTTGTCAGAGAATAAAGTATTGTAATCGATTCGTGAATAATGAATTTTATTCTCTCGCAAATTAAAATTCTCGCTCGTGCCTCGCTCAAATTTTAAACTTTTGCTTGAGAATAAACTACTTCATTATTCACTCATTGATTAAACTACTATTAATAACTATATTTATTTTCTTTAACCTAAATATATAATTTGTATGATACTTTAAAAAGTTTATTCAATAATAAAATATTTGTAATTTAATGTTAAAATACAATCTTTTACTTTATGATTCCATAATAACATAATACGAACATAATGCTTCTCCAGTCAAAACTTCCTAAATAGATTTAGTTATTTATACGGCTTTTTTGTTTGCAGTCGAGACTGTCAAATTATTTTTTATAAGAGTGATAAGTGATTAATAAAAGTGATAAATAAACGTTTCATTTTTTTATGCCATCTAATACAAAGAAAATAATTGCAGAAGTGTTTTCCTATTCAAAAAAAACTTCTGTTTGTAAAATAAGTAAATCATTTTTAACAATTGTATTTATTTTATTTATTGTACTACATATATAATTTTTATAATATTTTAAAAAGTTCATTTAATAATAAAATATTCGATATTTAACATATAAAAAATCTCTTAGTTTATAACGCCATTTTTATAATTTTCCTTCAGAACAAAAAAAACTGATTCCCGACAGTCATATGCACAACGAATTTTATCTTTAAAACAAAAAATATCGCTAGTCCTAAACTTTTACAAGTTGTTAGATATAAAATAAGCTTCAATTTAGTTTTAAAAAAAAAAGTCGTAGCGCCATCTTTTCTTCAATTACACCGTTTTTTTCTTATGTTACACCGTTAAAAATTATTTCAAAAAATTAACAGTGTACATTTTTAAAACTTTGTTCTAATACCTATTCAACGACATATCATTTATGAAAATCGATTGAGTAGTTTTTCTACAATCGCTCATCAAAATGCACTCACATCACAAAATAGCAAAATATTGGCACCCTGTGAAGACCCCTGGTCGAAAAAAAAAATTCTAAAAGAACTTGTATTTTTTATTTATGAAAGACTTTCTATAAACAAAAAATAATCAAAATTAAAAGGGGTCAAGTCAAAATTTCCCAAAATTTTGCTGAACTTACGTGAAATTGCTCCTAAGTATTGCATTCAACAGTCAAAAGTGAAATTCTTACCTCCACTTTTTTGGCATTTCTCGACGGCTTCCGAATACATTTTAAGAGAGCTTACTTATTACTATCAAGTTCACTGTTGGATAAGATTATTAGTAAATTCAGATCACAACAGAACCCCAAAATTAAATCCAATTAATTGGGGTTGGAAATTTATCGATCGCGTCTTGCATACGAATGACAGAACTGCCCGCAGCTGAAATGACATTTGAACAAGATGAAAGTTACTATGAAGACGTCAATTATATTTATAAATTATAAGCTTTTCTAATTTTTTTAATTGTATAATTTCTACTTCTTGGGGTGGTTTTGAAAGGTTGAAACCATCTTCATTAGCTTTTGGCCCTCAGGTTCGTATTCAGTGAGATAAAATTTTAAATTTTCAAAAAATGTTTATCACTGTTACTATTTGAAACTCCCCGAATTTTCTTATTTCTCTATGTAATACAGGCGTTAGTGCTGAGCTGATAACACTGTGCGACAGCCCGAATCCGCTGGGGTTCTGACTAGCGGGAAAAGCTATATCAGTCAAAAAAAGTTATACTTGTCCCGGAGTTTCGCTGGGTCAAGTCTAGGAATCGAGATATATCGATTTGAAGTTAGTAAGTATCATATAGGGGAAATTGTCACGTTTGGGGTTCATTTTTTGACATAACTCGAGAACGACTAGTCCGATTTTGCTGAAACAAATTTAGAAATTAAGAATTACAATTCCTTTAATCTACTGATATACTATACTGAAGAAGTAACGAAAAAATAAAAAATTAAAAATAAAATAAATAAATAAATAAAATAAAAATAATAAAATAAAATAAAAAAAATATAAAAATAATAAAATAAAAATATAATAAAAATATAAAAAAATAAAATGAAAAAAAAATATAATAAATAAATAAAATAAATAATAAATAAATAATAAGTAAATAATAAATAAATAATAAATAAATAATGAATAAATAATAAATAAATAATAAATAAATAATAAATAAACAATAAATAAATAATAAATAAATAATAAATAAATAATAAATAAATAATAAATAAATAATAAATAAATAATAAATAAATAATAAATAAATAATAAATAAATAATAAATAAATAATAAATAAATAATAAATAAATAATAAATAAATAATAAATAAACAATAAATAAATAATAAATAAATAATAAATAAATAATAAATAAATAATAAATAAATAATAAATAAATAATAAATAACAATAATAATAAATAATAATAATAAATAATAATAATAATAGTAATAATAAATAATAATAATAATAATAAACAATAATAATATTAAATAATAATAATAATCATAATAATAATAAATATTAATAATAATATAATAAAATATAATACAAATATAAAATAAAATTATAATAAAATAATAAAATAAAATAAAATAAATAAACAAAAATAAAAATAATAAAAAATAGAAAATAAGAAATAAAAAAGTAATAAAAAATAAAATTAATTCACATAGACACATGTCCAAATACATTTAAAACAATAAATTTTGAAGTTTATTCCAGCAAAAATATTTAAAAAAAATTTCTATGAAAAATCAAAATTCTTCTCAAAATGAGATACCTTTACTTAATTGTGAATAAAAGCAAAATGCGTTCATCGTTTTTCATGATCCTTGTCTCATTTTGTGCACAGATTATGTGACTTTACGTCAAAGTAATGACTTTACACTTTTTCCCGTTTTGAATTTTTCATGATTTTTTAAAATACAATTTTTTTATTTTTTAGGCAAAATATTATTTTTTTTCTTCATAAACTTATTTTTAACTGCGAAACTGTTGATTGTATAAAGAAATATTAATCTGGTAGATTAAAGGAATTGTAATTCTTAATTTTCTAAATTTATTTCAGTAAAATCGGACTAGTCGTTCTCGAGTTATATCAAAAAAAGACCCCCAAACGTGACAATTTCCCTTATATGATACCTACTAACTTCAAATCGATATATCTCGATTCCTAGACGTGACTCAGCGAAACGCCGGGACACGTATAACTTTTTTTTGACCGATATAACTTTTCCCGCTAGTCAGAACCCCAGCGGATCACTGACCCCTACCATTTGTCGCACAGTGCAATTGATCCTGAAGTCTAATTAATTCAAGAAAAAAAGAATTTTTAAAATTGGTGTTGTTTTTGCACTTTTATAGGTTGTCCGGCTTATTAAGTAGACTAACTATACTAAACCTTTCCTACAGACCTAAGTTTGACACATAGGAGTGAGGCGTTTTAAGCCCTTCACATTTTATAATTATTTTTAGGCTGTTTTTTGAATTAATGGAAAATTAATGAAATCTTCGGATTTGCATAAAATTTATTTATTGTTGAAACGCGTATCTTGCGCGTTGAATTTCAAATATCTGTAAAAGTCAAAAATTGCGTTGAATTGCAAGCCAATTGCTTTTTTATTAAGTCGGTTTTATAACAAAAGTTGAAATTTGGAGTTGAAATTTTGAATGTGGTATTAGTGCTAGAATTTTGAATGGTCAATGTTGCATGTTGACAGCCGAAAGTTAAATGTTGAATGTTAAATATTAAAGGTTATATATTGAAGTTTGAATAGTGAATGTTGATTGGTGATTGTTGTTGTTGAATGTTAAATTTGAATGTTAAATGTTGAATGCTAACTGCATGTTGATTGTTGAATGTTATATACTCAATGTTGACTGTTGAAAGTTGTTCTATATGTTCTATATATTAAATTTGATTGTTCAATATCAAAAAATGAATGTGAAATGTTGAGTGTTTTATGTTGAATATTAAACTGGTGATTTCGAATGTGCAATGTTAATGTTTGAGTTGTTTCATTTTAGCTACATTGTTAGGACATGCTCTAGGTGCTTTTAAAGGTCCAAGGGCTTTTTTCGTGTCTAGCTCGTGTTTTTCCCTATTTTTGTTTAAGAAAATTGAAAACACCACCACAGATAAATTATTATGATCAATGCTAATCATTTATCCGCAACTTTCTCTCATTACCTTACCAAACAATTTTATTTTTAGAAATCTATAATTTTCTATATAGAAAAATACTATTTATAAATTTTTCATAAATAACAAAATTTGAAGTGAGGTTTCGAGAGGGTTGTGTTGGAAATATTTGAATGAATTGTTTGGATAAAATTTTAGAGTGAATATGACATTTGGAGATTTATCAGATAGATTTAGTGTTTTGATGATGTTAATCATTCTATTAAAAATTATTGATTATAATGAATGACTGCTAGCTGACATCTTTATATAAATATGTATAATACATGTTTGTTATTATGGAAAAGAAAAAATAATTATATTGGAATTGATTAGAGGACATAATACGGAAAACTATGTCGACATGTGTAAGAATAGATACTAAAAGAAAAAATTTTAAGATTGTAAAAAAATTAATTATGAATTACATATAGTTTTGTTTTATTTATTTTTAGATTCGGAAAGTGGCGGGACGCTAGTTTCAAAGAAAGACGGCGTTTTGGTCATGCCGTCACTTGGTGGAATCAAATCTCGTACACCTCGTGATGTGGGAAATGATGGAGATCATGAAAGAGAAACGTGGTCAGGGAAAACAGATTTTTTATTATCTGTTATCGGTTTTGCTGTTGATTTAGCAAACGTATGGCGTTTTCCATATTTATGTTACAAGAATGGTGGCGGTAAGTTTTTTTTAAATTTTTTATTCTATTATTTTATCATTAAATTTCGTATAATGTATAACTTCCGACACGGACAGATAGATCACTGAATTTTTTTCACATTCCCTTTCCATAAAAATCATTTCAACACAATAATTCATAAAGTAGTAAGTTAATCTTAAAACTATCGTATTACAATCTTAAAACCAAACAGCAAATAAACTTCAAATGACAGAGGAAATCAACTTAAAATGACAAATTAGCTTCAATAATAATAAAAGAAAGAAAACTGTTGCGCGATTCAATATTGTTCTTTTCTTATTTCCCTTTATTCTTTAAGAAAAAGCTTTTCTTCGTTTTCTTTTTGTTTTCATAGTAGAAGTTACGAAATAATTTTCATAAAATAAGATGTCGTCTGAAGAGTAAAAAGTAAATTTTACCACTCATTCCAAATTATTAAATAAATCGTTTGCACTCAAAAATAAATTATTTTTGTATTTTTTTTACGTGTTGATGTTATGCTTTTTATGAAAACGAAAATGATTTTCTTTTTTGTTAGAAATTGGGCATACATTTTTATTGGTTCGTACATCAAAAGCATTTTATTGTTGTGTATCAATGAAAATATGATTTTATTTTATACTAAAAAATGATAAAAAAGTAAACGTAAAGAAAACTTTATAGACAATATGAGTTCTAAGGGAAATATATTAGTATGTAATTGAATTGTAATAGATTTTTTTTTGTGACTTTTGAATAATCAAACGTATGACAACGGAAACCAATATAGTAGAAGAGTGTTTTATGGGCAAGAAAATTAGCCTTTTCTGCTTTAATACATTAATTTTAACATATATGACTACTAATGAAAACTAAATAATTACACGTCCTCTTCCTCTATCGATAACAAATCTTTTATAGCACGTAATAATTCAAATATGATTGTGGTTATATTATTGCTTTATTTTTAAAACCAAATGCAAAAACAGTGAGTTTTGTCTGTTGTTTTTGGACACAATCAATTTCACATGTGAACAAATCCACCAGGAGAAACAGCAGGCAAGGGACTTAACAAAATGTTCAGGACTGGATCAAAATTATATATATGTGATCACTTTACGTGTTATTTTCATATATTAGGGACGATTATAATACCTCTATTGAGTGTTAAGGAAGAGAGATATTCTTCAAAAAGTCTATATCTATAGTCTTGATCTTGTTTTATACAATTAAAACTATAGCATTAAATTAATATATAGATAAAGTTTTATTACTTATTGAAGTGAAAACTTCTTTTGGCGTACCACACACAGATTTTTCCGTAGGTAGTAAATTAAACTGATTCGTCAGCATTTTTATTATTTATCAATTTATCAATCTATCATTTTTTAACGTTTCAAATTGCGTTGTGGATATCGTGTTCGACTGATGTGCTGTAAATTGAACAACGTTGTTGCTGTAAACAAATTGATAAAGTTTAAGGGTGTCTGGCAGAGGGTTGCCACGATAGTAAGTGTCTGGCAATGGGTGACGTGACTTCTAATACTATTCCGAAGAATATATAAAAAAATTACCTTTTATACTTTCACGAAACTTTGGAGGCCCCTTTGTTACCTGCTCCCTGCCAAAGCCACCATGATCCAAACTTCATATGTCACTTATCGTTCCTACCTGAGCACAGGATATGCGCAGAGAAACTTTCAGCTTTTATAAAATAACGAAGGTCTGGCCGTCGCGGGCTCTTAGTCTATATGTATTGGAATTTTATCATCTTCACTAAATATGTTGTCGGCTTAGAATTGTATGTAATACATGTTTCTAAAATTAAGTGAAGACTTAATACTTGTAACCTGATACTTGATAAAATTGATTATATCGATTTAAAGCTCACAAAATTACGAGACGGAAATCGCATAAATTCTATACAAAGAAGCATAGCTTATGTATGATTAAACATGGATGGCAATCATGTTAAATAAAATAATTAAAAATGGTCACTTAGCCGATAGTGATTTGCAAACGGCAACAATGCGCATTAATACCAATGAATTTGCTTAGCTTTCCGCAGAAAGATTTGTAAAATTTAAGCTTGTTGATCTATGGGTGTGACAACCACGCGTACTTTAGTCCCTGCTATTGGCATATGAGTGCTATTTTGACAATTATTTGGTTTACATTGTGAGGTTAGTATGTGTAGTTAGCTGTTTATCGTTCTGACTTGTTTCTCATTTATTCTACTAATACGATCCAAATACTACTAATACGATATCAATTGATTGCGATTGCCAATGAAGTTTTCACTTCTGCCGTGCGGTCTTAAGCACACTCTCTGTTTTTTTTATTCGCCGCAAGCAAAATATTTTAAGTAAAGTTGTTTATTCTAAATTAAAATTATAAATTTTCATAAATTTTAAAATAAAAATATGTGGAACAAGTAACCTTTGACAAAATATTTATTGTTTTTTTCCAAATTATTGTGTAGCTATGACAACAAATGATAACAACTATTTTAATTGGATAATGAAATTTTGAATTTAAGGGTTTTCTCTCTCTCTCTGGCGTTTACATCCCATGAAGGGATTTTGCCGTCTGTGCAATAAGCTTCCAATCATCTCGTTCCATGACCAGTTGACCCCAGCTTTGACATCCTATATCACGAAGGTCTTGGATGATGTCATCACGCCAGCGTTGTCTAGGTCTTCCTCTTCGACGAACACCAGCTGGTTGTTGTTGGGACGCTTTTTTAATCATTCTATCTAATGGTGTCCTTTCTACATGACCAAACCATCTAATCCGGTTGGATTTAATGAATCCGATTACATCGCAGCCTCCAAGGAGCTGTCTGATTTCGTGATTCATTCGGATTCTATACTGATTTTCAGCGACTTTACATGGACCATAAATTGTTCGTATGACCTTCCTCTCGAATGTTGACAAAATTCTACAATCGGAGGAAGTCAGTGTCCAGCTTTCACTTCCAAATGTAAGCACAGGTCGAATTAATGCTTTGTAAAGTGTGAGTTTACACGACCGCGAAAGATGTTTTGATCGCAGAAGTTTTGAGTATGCGTAGAAAACTCTGTATGCGGCAGAGACACGGGCTTTGATATCTGCCTGCATGTCATTTGACGATGTTATTACAGACCCGAGGTATTTGAAGTTTTCCACGCGTTCCACTTCGTAGTCGCCAGTATCCAGATTTCCGGGAGGTATGTTCTTAGATGTTGTTAACACTTTAGTTTTGCCGGTGTTGATGTATAATCCAAGTCGTTTAGCATTTCTTTCAAGCTGAGAGAGACTATTTTTGATATCGCTCGTTCTACGTCCGAGAAGCACAATATCATCTGCGTAGCCAAGAACTTGACTAGATTTATTATATATGCAGTTTTGCGTCTCAATTCGGCTTTTTCTTATCGCGTACTCCAGCGTCAAATTAAACAGTACAGGCGCGAGTGCATCACCTTGTCGAACACCTGATGTTATATCGAAAGGATCAGAGACTGACCCTTCGATTACTATTCTACAATTTGATCCCGATGTTGTGAGTTTGCACAGAGAAACAAGTTTCTCTGGGATACCAAGGCATATGAGTGTGGACCAGAGGTTGTCGCGGATGATACTATCATATGCTTGCCTGAAATCAACGTAGAGCTGGTGAATGCTGATGTTGTACTCCCAACATTTTTCCAGAATCATCCTTAATGTAAAACATTGATCTGTGGTTGAGCGGTTGGGACGAAAACCACACTGATAGTCACCGATGATAGATTCGGCGAACGGGATGAGTCGAGCAAGTACGACATTAGCTAGTATTTTATATGCTGTGTTCAACAGTGCGATGCCACGATAATTCGCACACTTTAGACGGTCACCTTTCTTATGTAGCGGAACAATGAGAGCCGTTTTCCATTCAGCAGGCAGTTCTTTTTGGTCCCAGATTGCAAGAATCAGATCGTATATACGTGAGACCAGAGCTGCTCCTCCATTTTTAAGTAGTTCTGCGGGAATTCCATTGAAACCTGGTGATTGGCCGTTTTTCAGTTTTTTAATTGCAGCTTCCACTTCCTCTATTGCTGGGTAAGGGACAAAAATCTCTTCAGTTGATGGAGCAATTGCTCGAATAGGATGAACTTCATTCGTCCTATTCAATAGGTCTTGAAAGTGGGATCGCCACACTGCCAGCACATCACGTTCACTTGTTGTAAGTTCATTATTTTCAGTTTTGATGGCTGTAGATCTTGGGTGGAAATCTTTTGTCAGATTCCGTGCATTGGCAAAGCACTCTTTTGAATTTCCGTTGGCCGCATGTTGGTTGATGTCTTCAATGCAGCTCTTCATGTGTTCGCGCTTCCTTTTACGTAGAAGTTTTGTTGAGGCTTTCCTGGCGCATAGATAATCAGCTTGGGAGCTTCGGGTGTTCCTTGTCAACCATTTTTCTCGCAGTTTTTGTTTATGTTCAACGGATTGGCGGCACTCGTCGTCGAACCATTCGTTGTGTGATTTCGGTGGCCGCTTTCCGATTGTAGTTTGTGCTGCGGCTATAATGGTTGATTGAAGCGTTTGCCATTCTTCTTGTATGTTTAATGGCATCTCAGAAGAGATGTCATGCTCTTCTATGTTTTGTGTTATTATTTCCTGATATCTGTTCAGCGTTTCCGGATGTTTAAATGCATCGACGTTCCAGCGCACGGTCTTTTTTACTTGTCTATTAAATGTAGATGATAATTTGCACTTGTACTTAAAGATGACAAGCATATGATCAGTGTCCATATCAGCACCTCTGTATGATCGAACGTCAGTTACACTTGTGGAGTGTCTCTTAGAGATCATGACGTGATCGATTTGATTTTCCGTTCTTCCGTCATTTGATTTCCAAGTTGCCTTGAATTCTTTTGTGAGGGAAGAAAGTGCTGGAAATTACTAGATCATACATAATAGCCAGCTCGGCTGCGCGAAAACCGTTATTGTTGCTGGTATGATGCAAGCTGTTAGGGCCAATATGTGTTTTAAATTCTGCAGTCCTACCGATTTGAGCATTAAAGTCACCTACCACGATTTTTATATCGTGCCGCGGGATGTTATTGATGACTTCTTCGAGTTCTAGGAAGAACAGGTCTTTAATATCATCTGCTTTATCTTCAGTAGGTGCATGAACATTGACGATCGTTACATTGAATTTTTGCGTGCGGATTCTCAGTGTGCATAACCGCATATTAATTGGGCAGAAGTCGATAACATGCTGGTTCACGTGACGGTGTATAAGAAAGCCAACTCCAAATTCTCCTCCGTTTTGATGACCGTAATAATACAGAGTGTACCCTTTCGCTGTTTCATGGATTCCACTGCCTGGCCATCTTAGTTCTTGTAATGCCACTATATCCAGTGTGTAGCTCTCGACTTGTTGAGTGAGTTTTAGGAGATCTCCTGGTCTTCTGAGGCTTAGCACGTTCCAGGTTCCCATTTTTAAATCGTAGTCCGGGTACAGTTTCCGAGGTCGTTCCAATAATGAATCCGAGATATTCCGAGGCCTGTGTACAGAATTCATGACAATAATTTTTTTACGGAAATGGGGTGTTAGCCCTTCGCCCAACCCAAATTTTCGTGAATGGGTTCGTTCTGCATCTTAAGGTCACCAGAAACAACCTTTTTACACGTTTATATAGCGAGCCGCTTGATCCAAGACAGACGCCCGCTGAAAACCGCCCCTTACATGGAGAACAGACGCTTTCTACACATTTATATAGCGAGCCGCTTGATCCAAGATAGACGCCCGCTCCAAGCCGCCCCTAACATGGAGAACAGACGCTTGAGTTGCATTGGTTTTATGGCGCCAATGACTCGCCATGGTGCAGAATCATTGAGTATAAGCAGTATTTACTCTGCCCCTCTCAACTACACCAACCTAATTCTGTTAGCGTTACCCAGGTAGCACGGCGTGGACGTAGAATTTCGGATTTTCGCTACCCGAATTTAAGGGTTGTTTTGATAAAAGTTTTTGTTTTTCATAGAATTTAAACAAATACAAATGCTTTTTACTTTTTTGGACGTAGCTATGACAACAAAATAAATAGTTGAAAAGTGATACTTTAAAGCCGCAAATCACAGTAATAAAGTAACTCTTTAATATGTAGGCGAATAAAAAAGAATTTTTCAAATAGGTGCAGTGGCTTGGGAGATTATCAAATACGAACAAACAAACACACAAACAAACATTAATTTTTATATATATGTATAGAGATAGAGATTGAGGAATTATAAAGCGGGTTGCTTTTTTACTTGCAAACGTCACTAAAAAAAAAGTCAGACAAGTGCGAATAAAATTCGCTCGTCAAGGGTTCCGTGAATGTAAAAGAACACAATATCAAAAATTATTGACAAAAAGTTGTGTTGTAATGTCCTTATATTTTCAGACCATAGACACATAACAAAATAAATGTTAAATTGTAAATGTCAATAGTAAATTACAATCAAATCTACATTGATGAAAAATGGCAAAAAAAATGTTAATTCAGGTTAAATATTATCCATAGATGTTTTTGGTAACTTAAAAAAGATTCAATTACACCAGCTTGTAAATGGATTAAATTTGATTATTTTTTCGGTCAATCGAGTGTTGAAATTTAGGGGTGTGGAAAGGCTACATACTAAAAATATTTTTTTTAATAACACAAAAACTCTGCATTGCAAAATTCTAGAAAAATTGTAACATTTCTTAAATTAAGTGCTCTTTCATATGACACCCCACTCATTTGGGTCAAAAATGGTTTTTTTCCCTCCCCACACCCATCCCATAAACACACAGAAATATAATTATTTGAGTCTTCGATATGATTTTCATTCAAAATTTACCAATATTCCTGTCTCTGTAAATATTTTCAAATTTTTCAGTCAGTCATCGTCGAAAGGTAGGCGGCGGCACGATCTGAATTTAGCCCTTTCTTATCCATAACTCAAAAACTGTGCTGTAGTTTTCATACAAAACTTACCAAATTTCCTAACTCTGTGAAATTTTCCAATTTTTTCTGTCATTTAGTGTCGAAACGTATGGAGGGGGGACGGTCTGAATTTTGCACTTTTTCAACAGTAACTCAAAAACTGGGCAACGCAAAATTCCAAAAAAAACTGCAACGAATTTTAAATTAGATGTTCTTTCAAATGACACCCCACTCGCTTGGGTAAAAAAAAGTTTTTTTTTACCCCCTCTACCCCGGTCTTCTAAACACACAGAAATATAATTATTGGAGACTTCGCTATAGTTTTTGTACAAAATTTGCCAAATTACCTAACTCTGTGAATTTTTACAAATTTTTCTGTCTACCAGTGTCGAAACGTATGGGGGAACGGTGTGAATTTGCATTTTTTTCACAATAACTCAAAAACTGGGCACCAAAAAATTCTAAAAAAAATTGCAACGAATTTTAAATTAGATGTTCTTTCAAATGACACCCCACTCGCTTGGGTCAAAAAAAGTTTTTTTTTACCCCCTCTACCCCGGTCCTCTAAACACACAGAAATATAATTATTGGAGACTTCGCTATAGTTTTCATACAAAATTTAGCAAATTTCCTAACTCTGTGAATTTTTCCAAATTTTTCTGTCAATCAGTGTTGAAACGTATGGGGGGGAACAGTCTGAATTTTGCACTTTTTTGACAATATCTCAAAAACTGGGCATCGCAAGATTCTAAAAAAAACTACAACGAATTTCAAATTAGGTGCTCTTTCAAATGACACCCCACTCGCTTGGGTGCAAAAAAGTTTTTTTTTACCCCCTCTACCCCGGTCCTCTAAACACACAGAAATATAATTATTGGAGACTTTGCTATAGTTTTCGTACAAAATTTAGCAAATTTCCTAACTCTGTGAATTTTTACAATTTTTTCTGTCAATCAGTGTCGAAACGCATTTGGGGGAACGGTCAGGACTTTGCACTTTTTCAATAATATCTCAAAAACTGGACACCGCAAAATTCTAAAAAAAATTGCAGCAAATTCCAAATTAGGTGCTCTATCAAATGACACCCCACTCGCTTGGGTCAAAAAAAGTTTTTTTTTACCCCCTCTACCCCGGTCCCCTAAACACACAGAAATATAATTATTGGAGACTTCGCTATAGTTTTCTTACAAAATTTAGCCAATTTCCTAACTCTGTGAATTTTTACAAATTTTTCTGTCAATCAGTGTCGAAACGTAGGGGGGGGGAACGCTCTGGACTTTGCACTTTTTCGACAATATCTCAAAAACTGGGCACCAAAAAATTCTAAAAAAAACTGCAACGAATTCCAAATTAGGTGCTCTTTCAAATGACACCCCACTCGCTTGGGTCAAAAAAAGTTTTTTTTTACCCCCTCTACCCCGGTCCTCTAAACACACAGAAATATAATTATTGGAGACTTCGCTATAGTTTTCTTACAAAATTTAGCAAATTTCCTAACTCTGTGAATTTTTACAAATTTTTCTGTCAATCAGTGTCGAAACGCATGGGGGGGAAACGGTCCGGACTTTGCACTTTTTCGACAATAACTCAAAAACTGGCCACCGCAAAATTCTAAAAAAAATTGTAGCGAATTCCAAATTAGGTGCTCTATCAAATGACACCCCACTCGCTTGGGTCAAAAAAAGTTTTTTTTTTACCCCCTCTACCCCGGTCCCTTAAACACACAGAAATATAATTATTGGAGACTTCGCTATAGTTTTCTTACAAAATTTAGCCAATTTCCTAACTCTGTGAATTTTTACAAATTTTTCTGTCAATCAGTGTCGAAACGTAGGGGGGGGAACGGTCTGGACTTTGCACTTTTTCGACAATATCTCAAAAACTGGGCACCGCAAAATTCTAAAAAAAACTGCAACGAATTCCAAATTAGGTGCTCTATCAAATGACACCCCACTCGCTTGGGTCAAAAAAAGTATTCTTTTACCCCCTCTACCCCGGTCCCCTAAACACACAGAAATATAATTATTGGAGACTTCGCTATAGTTTTCTTACAAAATTTAGCCAATTTCCTAACTCTGTGAATTTTTACAAATTTTTCTGTCAATCAGTGTCGAAACGTAGGGGGGGGGAACGGTCTAAATTCGCACTTTTTTTACTATAACTCAAAACCTGGGCATCGCAAAATTCTAAAAGAAATTGCTTTGTTTTTTAAATTAAGTGCTCTTTCAAATGACACCCCACTTGACCACATTTTAAATAGTGTTTTTACCCCTCCTCATTTCCACCCCCTTAATAAATCTAAGTATGGAAATATGACACTTTTTTATATTGTTTATTAAAAACGTACTAATTTTTCTATCATTCCAAGTACATTTGAAAATTTTCGATCAGATAGGTTCGGAGCTAATCGAGGCAAGAAAACGCGAAAAAAACGTCATTATTCAAAATTATACAAAAAAGGGTGAGGTGTAAAATTCCAAAATAAATTTTTATGGAATACTGAAATAAAGCCCTTTCATATGATACCCTACTTGAATCTATAAAAAAATGTATTTTCTCAAAGGTCTCACATCTCAGCCCTGTAAACCAGACGAAAACCACTTTAGTTTTATTTGTATCCGTCATTTTATGTGGATAGGTTAGTTTTATACGCATGCCAAATTTCAAGTCCATAGCATTTATAGTTTACGAGATAATCGATATAGTGTGAAAAACACGTTTTACTCTCACCAATAGTGTTCCGTATAAAAAACGGAACCCTAAAAACATAATTGGCACTGTTCACTATCCCAATTCGACATTATTTTACACTTTGAATTTTGTTAGTTTTATTTAATTTTTATTTTGGTGTTATAAAGATTGAAATTTATTGAATTGTTTTAAATACTTTGCACGCTTTGTATTCGCCTTTTCGTAAAACACAAATTTTAGGTAGAGTGTATATGTCTGTCATATGACGATGTTATAACAGATTTGTGGTTTCTACAAGTACTACCTTATATTCGCCAATAGCTGGTTGTTTTTTCAAGTTATTTACTTGTAATTCAAGTTGCTCAACATATAATTCCAGCAATGTGATATTTCCAGTCAAGAACCGAAATATAATCCGTAAAGCCAAAAATTCAGCAAGATTTAGGCTAAAGATGCAGTCTTGTTTTTCAATCCGGTTTTTCCAAATTATTATTTTCAATTTAGTAGGTAATGTTTCTTGGTCCCAGATCTATACCGGATGCCCGGTTCGTTTCATATTTAGTGCACTTAACATTTTTAGCTAATTACCAAAAATTAAAATAGTCAACTCACATTCGATTTTGGAATGTATAAAACACGCAACTTAAAAAAATATATATGGTACATAATGGTTTTACTATTTAAAATTCCTTTGTCGGTCAGACTTATTTTGGTTAATTTTCAATTAAACCAATTTTATTTAGATTAAAGCTATTCAATCATTAATTCTTCACACTTAAAAGAAAATTTCCATATCCTCCAGCACATACAACTAACAACATAAAACAATATCACAAAAAGCTTTAAAAAAAACGTCAAAAGCATAACAACAAATAATAATTGTTAATTTTTCTGATGCTTGATGTCTTTTCTTGCAGCTTGACAATTCAATTTCAAAAAGGAAATAGGTCTCCATCTCATCATTCATAATTTTTTTTTCTTTTATTATTTTTCTTACTACTTTCTTCTTTTATTTATATTCATTTATCTGGATCTTTTTTTCCATTGTATTATCCAAAAGAATAAGAGTTATTTTACCAAATCACAAAAAATATGAGTAGTTTTTTTTCTACTTTATAGTAAAAATCGTCTACAAAACATTTCACAATCTTTGGTTTTTTTTGTAGCTTTAAAGGCCGATATTCTATTAGTAGTTGTATGAAAAACGACTTACATTATACATTTTTCTTTCTTAGAGGATTAAAATTATGAACTACTTTGTTCTTTATCGTTTTATTTTTATTTCTTCTCTATACAAGAAAGAAAAACTAAGAAATTCCGAATGTAAAGCGATTCGTCGAAATCCATTAGAACATAGAGTTGTGATCAACCAGCTTTTGACTTTTCCTTCACATTTCTATTTGAATGATTTATGAGAATATTTCCTTTTATTATTTTTAATGTAATAATTTCTATTTTATGTTTTAGGTTAAAGGCTTAAAATACAATTTCGAAATGGTGATAACTTATTGAAAGAAAAATTAAATGGAAAAATTATGTTGCAATGAACTTCTTTGAATTGGTTCATTGTGTTTTGATGTTCAATTTACCTTTAGCGAAGTGGTTGCTAAAGAGAGTGGAACGAAATGAGTTTGAAGATTGAAATTATAATGTATCATTAACTTTCTCATTCACATCAAGTAAATTTGTTCAATAAATGTATTGTTGTTTTTAAAAGTTCGTTGGAATAATGCATGAACAAACACAAAAGCTTTTAAACCGAAAAATCTCAACACAGTGGTAAAATCTTCCTCCGGTGGGCGTCATTGTAACGAAGACTCGTTTTTGATTATTAAAAACAAAATTCACGTCTATAGATGTTCTTACGAAGATTATGTTTGCAAATAAGTTATTGAAAATACTACCTAGAAGAGAGAACAAAGGGAAACTGGAGATTTACGATCTTTTGTCAAACTTGTGAAGTATGGCAAGATTTTCGATGTGAATTTTGCTAGCTCCAATCTTATACTCATTGTCTTATAAACAAATTGAGGTGCTTTGCAATAAATGACCTCCTTATATTTCGGATATAGAACTTTGTTTGTGAGTGCAATTTTCAAGTCAAAGTCGTCCTTTTTACTAATGAAGTAGGTGCTTACGGTTTTGCTCTATCACACACAAACAGTTGAAAGATAAATTTTTTTAGTTATGAACGCTTACTTTTTCACGCACACATACACATTGGTCGGTTGGTCGGTTTTATCAATATTTGTGATTTTATTTTATTTTATTTTATTTTGATATCTCAAGCTCTGAGATATCAAAACTTCGGTCTGGGTTAAGGATTTTGATATAGTTTTCGGTATCAAACTTGACGTTGTTTTTAGTTTTGGCCAGCGATGTTTATCAAGAATTTGTAAAAGTATCAGTATTTTATCTCTGTTTAGAAATTTATTAAAAAACTAACACGAAACATCTATACACTCAAAAAACTACCTCATTGATACAATGAAAAACTACGTAAAAACTAAGAAAATATGCACACGATTTCGAGTCAATGTACATTGATAATATAAATTAGAATATGATTTTCATTGATTTAATGATATAAACGTCACATAAAAATCAGGAAAACTTCATAGTTTGTAGTATTGTATCTCATAAAATTAACAGAATGAGTAAACATGTATCATAAAATTGGTTTAATATGGATATTTGTTTTGAAGTATGCGTTGTAAACATTACGTGCAGTATTGCCCTAAATTTGATTAGTAAACTTCATAGGGTTTATTTTAAAGGTTTTAAAATCTACGAATTTATCATAATATTTAATTGATATTAATATTTTATTGTCATATTTATGTAAAAAAACTTAACTTCATTATACACTCAGAAAAAAGAGATAGCTTATTTAACGTAAAGTAAGTATAGTAAATTTAATTGTAAATTAATAACGTAAAGTAAGTATAGTAAAGTATATGTAAATTTAATTGAAAATGACGTACGAACTGAGCCAGCGGAGGCATAAGTAAACTAAACAAAATTGACTAAGTAAAATCTACTTAAAAGCATGTAAAAAATTTGACGCTGTTAATGTACTATTATGCTACCATCTTGTCTCACCAAAAAAATGAAAAAAATTTAGTTTTTTTGCAATTATTAATCGTTTTTTTATCAATTCAGGGGGAATTTTATACACGGCAATGATTAACAGCGGTTAAGAAGGGCCCTGTAAAGATAAAATGCTATTTATTATTAATATTTATTTTGGACTTAACCCGGATTCGATACCCAGACCTCTGTGTACAAGGAAGCAGCATTCACCATTCGTCTATCTAAATAATTATTTACATCAATTTATTTATGAATATTATGTTGATGCTTAAGTTTAGGACGTTCGAGGGTTCGATTCCCAGACTGACCACTATTTATTTTTATTACATTTTTATTATTTTTTTAAAATAACATAAAAATGATTCCTTTTTATTCATAAAAATTCAATTTCACAGCATTTCAATTTATCGATACTGTAGTTATTTTAAAATTATATAGACTTAAACATTTCAAATTTATTCCGACAATAATAATAATGAAACTAAGGTATCACAGAAATAACAATTATATATATATGTCAAATTCTTTTTGCCAAAACATTGTTCTGACATTTTTTGCTCTCAGATCAATTTATTATTTGACATTACGTGTTTTATTTGGTCAAAAAAAGTGAGTTTTCACCCTAAAAAGATTTTTTTGAATCTAGATTTTTAGCTATAGAGCAAAGCATAAAATACAATAAAAAAAAAGAAATACATATATCTCTCAAAATTAGTAAACAAACAAAACGCCACGCAAAAACGCAAGAACATGTGCAGCATAAATTGACAGCTATATAGTACGAGATACGGCTGCAGGATTAGTGCGCTCATCGATTTTTTGATAAAACCAAATTTTTATGTATATTTATAATTAGGAGAATATATATCTACCAGGTTGCCTATCAAAATTTGGCCGCCAGTGTTTTTAATTAAATTATTTTTAATTGATTTTTGGGAAAAAATTTCGTTCACGGGAGGGTGGGGGAGGGGGCGACGGGGGGGGGGGGGGGGGGGGGAAGGCAGTGCTATTTTTGATCGAAGTTGTGCAAGGTCGCAGAAAAAAAAGTCGAAGAAGAGTCGAAGAAAAAAAAAAATCAAAAATCAAATCAAGTTACTTCTAAAAACTCAAAGGGGGACCAAGGTATTTTTTTAAATTTTAAAATTTTAGTGTGTGATAAAATATAAATAAATAATAAATAAAAATAAGGAAAAAAAGAAAAAAAAAAACTAAAAAAAAAACCAAAGGGGGACCAAGGTAAAATTGAAAGTTTGATCCTTTATAACTTTTGACCTCCTCATTTCTGCAAATTTTTTTTTTCATAATTAGGATGCAGAGGACCTAATCTTTCTATTTATCTGAAAAAAAAACGCAAATTTATTTGGGGGGATAAACTAGGATTATACCATTTTTTGTTGTAATTTTTAAATTTGTCATTTTGAAAAGGAAGACGTTTTTTTGGAGTATTTATTGTCGTCTCTATTACTCCCCGGTGGTTGAGAACACAGAACAGATTTGAGAACAGAATTGCACTATTTTTAATATCGCCGTCACTATTCATTTTAAAATATGTTTAATATGCAGCACTTCAGTTAAACAATCAAACACAATATGTTTTTTAATTAATTTGCATATATTGCTAAGCTAACGTTATATTTTTTGCATTTAAGATACAAATTACTCTAATTTGTAGGATTCTATTTCATAAATTTAATGCAATATTTAAATCCTAAAATTTATGAAAATTTGTCGTAGATTTTATGTTATTTATTTTTTTTAGTAATAGAATTTACGAAAATGTGTTTAAATTTAGGAAAAATTGTTTTTGAAAATATATTTATGTTTAATGAAATTTATTTCGTAAATATTACGAAAGGTAATGACAAATTTAATTAAGAAATGTAACATTCTTTTTAAGAATTTCAATATTTAAAATGTATGTAAGGTGCAATAAATATGAGTTTAAAAATATAAAAGTAATAAGAAATCATAAAAGCCATGAAACTTTATTTACAAACAATGTAATCTCTGTATCATAAATTAGATGTAATATTTTCCTTAGACCTATATTAATTATTTTTCTGAGTGTACGTTGCCGGCAAACTATAACAGATCATCATATATTAATAAAAATTTTTGAAAAGATGATACACTTAGCAAACTACTCAAAAACCCCTACATTTAGCGTTTCAAGACATATTACAAAATCAATTTTTTTTTTTCAAAATTCCAAACCTATTCCAAAAATTATTACAAAATCATTGGAATTTTTCTCAAAATTCTAAAACTATTGCAAAAATTATAACAAAATCAAAAATTGAAACGTTTTTTCAAAATTCTTAAAATATTGCAAATATTATAAAAAATCAAATATTAAAACTTTTTTCAAAATTCTAATAATATTCCAAAAATTCAAACTATTTGAAAAATTCTAAAAATATCGCAAAAATTATAACAAAATCAAAAATTTATATGTTCAATAACCAATGTTCAATAACATTTCATGTCATACAAATAATTAATTTTATTTTTTCCCAAAATTGGGTAAAAAAATAAATGAAAATCATTCTTTTGACACTCTTGACGATATTTTTTTGACAAACTTATATAAAACAATAATCTACTTTTTGGTCTCACATACCAATCCCAACTATCAAGATTTCTTTAAATTCAAGGTTACTATACTCATTATCACTTAAAATTACCGTTTTTTAAGCAAGAAATATGCAAATTTTCTTGTTTTGATGCACTTGACGAACACAACGTCCTTTCGGACCGGTCCATAGAGAATAACTATTTTTAGAAAAAAAAATTTTTGAAATCCATTTAGCGGCTATCTAGATTTCATAGGTAATGACGGCCAGCGGGCCGACAGACAGACATACATTTTTTGTTTTTGCTTTTTTAAAAAAGTAGATTATACACCAAGGGAGAGAAGTGTATGTTTTTCTCCCGAGGTGTGTTTGTAGCCAGAGGGCGAAGCCTGAGGGCTACATATCACTGAGGGAGAGATCAAAACTAACTTGAGACTAATTTGAGACTAATTTTAGACTAATTTTAGACTAATTTGAGACTGATTTGCAACTAATTTGAGACTGCTTTGCGACTAATTTGAGATTAATTTGAGACTTAAATTAGTTCAGACTTAAATTAATCAGACTAACTTGAGACTAATTGAGATTAATATGATTCTAATTTGACTAATTTGAGACTGACAGTCTAACTCTTTAATACTAATTTGAGACTAATTTGAGATTAACTTTAGACTAGCTTGAAACTTACTTCAGTGTAATTAAAACTAATTTGAGACTAATTTTACACTAATTTAAGACTAATTTTAGACTAATTTGAGACTAATTTGAGATCTGACTACCCTTCTTTTTCTGTAAAAAATAGTGTTGTGTTATAGGGATTACAATATGTGTCACAACAACACACAGATACCTTTTAAGACCTAAGTCCCACAACAACGTGCGTCTTAAGGTGTTGGTGGACGCTTATTTTAAATCTTTGTGGAT
Source organism: Diogma glabrata (assembly GCA_963693315.1). Lineage (NCBI taxonomy): Eukaryota > Metazoa > Arthropoda > Insecta > Diptera > Cylindrotomidae > Diogma > Diogma glabrata. Next base: position 424,796,878 of record OY856186.1, read on the forward strand.
TAAAGGCACTCAAGACTATTGATTCGGGCAAAGCATTTCATTTGTACGGTGTACGGACAAAGAAGTCTCTTTGCATTTTTTCGCTTGATCTCAACAGTTTGACTGTTTGCACAAACCGATTGACGAGTAAAACGGGGAAAAGAATACGTTTTAGGCATGACGGATCTGATTTCGTCCAAGCACTGCTGGTGACGATATTTATAAAAAACAACAAGATCAGCAACAGTGCGATGATGTTGCAGGGAATCAAGATTTAATATAAAATTTCGATCACCAACATTTTGTATAGACTTGAGACTAATTTGAGTCTAATTTAAGACTAATTGTAGACTAACTTGAGCCTAATCGAGACTAATTTAAGCAGTGGCGTAGCCAGAATTTTCCATTGGGGGGGGGGGGGGTCAAGGATTATTTTATAAGTCTTAATAGTTTAACCGAATAAACCAACTAATTAGTTTTATTAATAATTCATTACAATAATAGATACTTCATTTTAATGTTTCCTTAATTTTAATTTTTTTAATTAATAATTTTTTAAAAAATAGATTAATGATTTTTTTTAACTATTTTAAATTATTGTTAATTAACTTTAAGAAAACAAATATCGAATAATTTTTATTTCAAAAAAAAAAATATTTTTACAATATTTTTTTTTTTTAGTAAAAAGTGTTGTGTAGTAGGAATTACAAAATATGTCACAACAACACATAGATACCTTTTAAGACCTTATAGGTCCCGCAACAACATGCATCTTGAGGTGTTGGTGGACGTTTTATTTAAATCTTTGTGGATTGAAGGCACTCGAGACTATTGATTCAGGCAAAGCATTCCATTTGTACGATGTACGCACAAAGAAATCCCTTTGCATTTTGTTACTGGGGCAGTGAGTAATCCCGACAGTTTGACTATTTGCACAAACAGATTGACGAGTTGAACAAGGAAAAGAAGATGTCTGAGGCATTATAGATCTAATTTCATCCGAGCACTGCTGGTGACGATATTTATAAAAAACAACGGGATCAGCAGCAGTGCGACGATGTTCTAGGGAATCAAGATTTAATGTTAAATTTTGATCACCAACAATTCGTATAGCACGCTTTTCAACAGAGTCCAAAAGGCCCAAGATGGTAACAGATGCAGCGCCCCAAACTTGACAATACTCCATGCAGGGACGAATATAGGACTTATAAATGTGGAGTAATTGATACGGAGAAAAATATTTTTTACATCTATTGAGGAGGCCGAGTTTTCTTAATGAGCTCTTTGCCATGGCCATGATATGATCGTTCCAGAGTAAGTCATTGGAAATTCTGACTCCCAATAAACGAATGTTTTCACATTCGTCTATTTGATCGTTACACATATTAATTGAAATATCATTGGGAAACTCGATCTTTGATCTGGAAACAACCAATAGCTGTGTTTTGGTGGAATTAAAAATGACCAAATTTTTGTCACCCCAATCGGCGACTTTTTTCAGTCCTCGTTTACATTTATGGCAGCGTCTCTCCGGGCGGGATTTATTCCTTCATGCATTTAAACTCTGAAGATAGGGGGACGAATGTCTTGTGCAGTGTACTATCATCTGCAAAACTATTTATTGGGTTATTGGTGATTTGCAACAGTTCGTTGAGATAAATTAAAAATAAAGTGAGAGATAAAACTGAGCCTTGGGTACATCAGCGTTAATTAATTTGGAATCAGAAATAAAGCCATCTATAGATACCGAGATGTATTGGTTGGACAGAAAATTTTTAATCAACTTCACAACTGCGGTATGAAAACCGTACGCAACGAGCTTGTTGATCAAGTTGGCATGCCAGATTCGATCAAATGCTGTTGAGATGTCTAATGCGATTACGTACTTTTCACCACCTTTCTCAGGTATGCTATTCCAAAGATGTGCTACATAGTTCAATAGATCGGTTGTTGATCTTTTGTTTCTAAAACCGTATTGGCTGTCATGATATCAAATGGTTGTCCTCCAAAAATTTGGATATGTGTGAATTAATATATTGCTCGTATATTTTAAACAGGACTGGGAGTAAGGTTATTAGTCTGTAATTTGAAATATCACATTTCGTTCCTTTTTTGGGACAGGCTGGACATTGGCCAACTTCCAGCAGGATGAAAAAATACCAGATTTATAGGATTTATAAAATATTTTGGTGAGAGTTGGTGCAATATAAAACAAAAATATCGAATAATTTTAATTAACTTTCACAAAACAAATTTCGAATAATTTTTAATTAACTTTAAAAAAGCAAATTTCGAATAATTTTTTATTAACTTTAAAAAATGATAATTTTCTTTATTTTTAAATAGAAATTTTTGTGCTAGTGATTTTGAAATTTAAACTTATTTGAAACTGAATGACACTTTACCTATTGATTCGCCTCAAACCTGTGTCTAGGAAGGGATGAAAAATGATTTTCCTGATTAATCAAATTCCTTAAAATATCAAAGCGTTAGATATCATTTTAACTATTCTAACACAATTAATTTTGTTTTGTATTTAGAACAACTTCCAGGACACTTTGTTTTGTCCGATCTTATCTATTGTCCGATCTACGAAATTGTTATTTGTTATTTCCGGCACGGAATACTAGTTATGAAAAAATTGCTGTAATTTATTTCTCAAATCCTATTTCACGATGTACAGGAATAGGGCTACAGATGTAGCATAAAGAAAGAATAGTAGACAAAATAGTAGACCAGTGGGCATAAATAAAAGATGCCAGTATAGTACATTATGATGCTAGGACGTAAAGCTAAAGATTTTGGTCGTATGTGCAGTTGCATTCACATTAAGTCCAAAATAGCTTATGTCCGTGCATCATATACTATTTTTTATTCGCCGGAAGTAGAATATTTTAAAAATAATGTTTATTCTAAATTGAAATTACAAATTTGCATAAATTTTGAATGTGGAACAAGTTACCTTAGACATAATATTTGTTATTTTTTCCAAATTATTGTATCACTATTTTTTTTTTATTTAGCGTATGGTTTTTTTGTGACACATTAAAAATTAAACTTAAAATAGGTAGACTCTTCTATGAAATCTACCTAAAACAAAGCATGGATACACATTAAATGAACTTACATTCAATTCGATTGCGCGTCTTTTAGTAAAAAAGTAAAAGTAAAAAGTAAAAAGTAAGTATGTTTACATCGAGCGAGTCTATCCATGCTACTACATCGGGAGTTGCCAAATGGATGTCTTAGATGTCGCCATTGTACCGTCGAATTGGACACACAGTTGCAATGTGTTTTATAGTTTATTGTGGAGCGCCGCAGTCACACTCAGGGGACTCTGAAATGCCCCACATGTAGAAAGAATCAGCACAACGTCCATGATTCGTTCTTATTTGGTTTAGTGTAGTCTAGGTATGACGTGGCAGATCGAAACCAGGTTGGGTAGAAGTCGGGTTAGTAATAGAAAGGCCAGTTGTATTTATGATGCCAGGAGGTGTCCCAGACATCCAAGATTTTAAAATTAGTTGCCAGCAGGTTGCTGGCAGTTTTATGTGGAGGCTTTCTTGACTTCAATCGACAACGAGTGTGGTCACCGTTATCTTCGTGCAAGGGTAACGTGATGTTGTTTGTTACCTTTTTATGTTCACGCATGAGAGCATGCGAGCGTCTGAGTACAGGTGGAGCGATATTGCTTAACACAGGGCCAAGGTTAAGGGGTGGTTCTGATAGTACTACTTATAGTACGCATCGTGGCATGCAGCTGGCAGTCAACTTTTTGAGTATGTGTGCTATCACTATGACAACATAGTGGAGGGTGGGGTTCTGTGGAACGAAAAGAAAGCAACTGTTCAATTCATTCGTAAGATTCCAGGGAAAAAATCTTAATATTAGAATATTAGAGCAATTCTTCTAGAAGACAGAAACTTTAAAATTTCAATGGGGGGGTTTAAACCCGAATAAACCCGTGTGTCGCTACGCCTGATTTTGGTAATCTGACGATTAATGTTTACATTCGAAACATGTTATAATAAATATATACCAAAAAAGTTTGTTCTGTTGATTATAATTACAATAATTTATTTATATAAATTATTGATTTTATTTAAAAATGTATTAGTCATTCATCCAGATTTTTCTGCTTCGGCTATTTTAAGTCGAGTTGCCGTAACGATTTTAAAATCGTAATTTGCCGAATGACAAAGAAAATAAATAAGTGATACTGAGCAAAAAGTGGGAATCGCTGCGAAAATTTAAATGTTTGCTTAAATAACTTTAATAAACTTAACTTAACTTTAATAAAATCGTAAAATTGCCGAATTGGAAAATTCTTTTCGTAAAAATGCCGAATTTGCCGAATGGGAAAATTCTTGGGAGGGTGTCACAACCCCCAAAACCCCCCTCGGCGTCAGGTCTGACAGGAAGAGGGAAGGAGGGGGTTCTGAGGAACGAAAAGAAAGCAACTGTTCAATTCATTCGTAAGATACCAGGGAAAAAATCTTAATATTAGAATATTAAAGCAATTCTTATAGATTACAGAAATTTTAAAATTTCAATGGGGGGGGGTTTGAACCCGAACAAACCCGTATGTCGCTACGCCACTGAATTTAAGACTAACTTGAGACTAATGTGAGACTAATTTGAGGCTAATATTTGAGACTAATTTAAGACTACTTGAAACTAATTAGACTAACTTGAGACTAATTGAGAATAATATGAGACTACCTTTTTTTTTTTTTTAAAAAAACTGTTGCGTTTAGAGTATTCAGCACCGAGACATTTTTTCATAACCGGGATTTCGGTGCTAGAGAGTTTCCGAAACGAGTTCCGGTGCCGGAACCATCGCTGAACAGGAAATAAAAAGGCCAATGATTATTTTTACAATCGCTGTTTTTTGTTAAACGTTTAAAGTTTATAATAGAGTCTGGGTTTAGTTCCGAATAATCTCAAGTCATTAAAACTTAGATGATAGGTTCGAATGTAAGCACCCCAAGCCGTCTTATCTAATAGGCACCATAGGCACTGTGCCTAGGGCCTACGAACTTTAAGGAGGCCTACGAAGAAGAAATAAAACACATATATATTATATACAAAGGCAATAGGTAAATCTTTATATGAAATCTACCTAAATATATGATCTAGTTTTGTAGTTGTGTTTATGAAATGTCAGTGAATGTTTTTGTAATTAATTGTATTTAATTAACTAATTTGTTATATACATATTTTTAATATAAAATACGATTTAACAAAACTTTTATTTAAACAATAACTATTTCACTTAAAAAAAACATAATAAGTAAATGGCGTTTTGTTTCGGCATCGGCATCGGTCAGGGTTAAGGATTTTGATATAGTTTTCGGCAAAAAACTTTTATGATGACATTGTTTTTAGTTTTGGGCAGGGATGTATATCAAACATAAAACTCTATGTAAAAGCACAAGTATTTTATCTCTGTTTAGAAATTTATTACAAAACTAACACCAAACATCTATACAATGCCGAAAAATTATAACAGATCGTAACTTAACATAATTTGAAATCTCTTATTCTCATACAAAAAGTTACAAAAACTTAATTTTCAAAAAAAAAGAAGGAATTTTAATTTAACATAAAGAAACAGTACGTTATGATGCTAGGACGTAAAGCTAAAGATTTTGGACGTATGCGGAGTTTGCAAATCGAGGCGCTAGCCGAGATTTGCACCCACATTAAGTCCAAAATAGCTTACGTCCGTGCATCATATACTATTTTTTATTCACCGCAAGCAAAATATTTAAAAAATTGTTTATTCTAAATTAAAATTATAAATTTGCATAAATTTTGAAATAAAAATATCTGGAACAAATTACCTTTGACAAAATATTCCAAAATTTTCCAAATTATTGAATAACTATGACAACAAATGATAACAACTGTTTTAATTGGATAATGAAATTTTGAATTTAAGGGTTGCTTTGATGAAAATTTTTATTTTTTATAGAATTTAAACAAATACAATTTTTTTTTACTTTTTTGGACGTGTGGCGAACATCAAAACTAAAATCATTTCTCAAAAAACTTTAAAATTTAGCAGGCGATGATTTCGTTAATATTTATTAAAAAAATATATAAATAAAATATATAAAAATATTTATATATTTAAAAAAATATATAAAAATATATAAAATATTTTTTTATTATTCGGATTTTGTTTTTTCCAAATAGTTTGGAGTTCTTATTTTTCGTGTTAAATTAAAAATGTAATTCTCTATGTAAATTATCGCCTCGCCATCAATTTGATTAATACAATAAGACAAATTTCATGTAACTTGTATAATCTATTTATAAATACAATTAAACTCTAAAATGTTATTGTGTTTTGAGAGAATTTAATTTATATTTGTGCTACTTAATAATGGTAAAAGACCATTAGTGAATGTGGAAGCTAGTGCACCTGAAGAAGTTTGGAAATAAATTTAATTCATGATATGGTTGTTACAACGTTTTATCTGCTGCCTTTTGTGCTTACTTTACGTGAACATTATAATTGTTAAATCATAATGAAGATTCAGCTTAATCAACGCATTCAAAGTAACTCATAAAATTGGATACAACATCTCGTATCATCATCACTCATCTCCTGAATAATTCAACGCCACTAGCAGCCAGCCTCTATATTAAAATCTACCTCCACTCAACACAGTATCTTCCAAAGACGTATAGCTATGACTAGAGCATTCAAATCCGAATATTCACACTGAAAAAAACATGTTCTATTTCCAATCGAAATGCAGTTGTCTCAACCTCACCGTGCGGTCAGATATGGCGAATATAACTACGAAATTGTTTCAACAACTCTACATTTATAGAACGATGTAGTTGAGACAATCACACGAAATATTTATGTGAAAATAAAATATAGTTCAATTAATTTCAAATACTTCAATTTTAAAATGAAAAATTCATGATATAAGACCAAAGAAAATTTGTTTCATGGAAATAGTTATTATCTTTATTCAACTACTGTTATATTGGATATAACACTTTGTATTTTAAATAAATTTCATTCTGTTGTTAGGAAAATGTTATTGTGTAGTTGTCCCAATCACGGTGAAATTGTTTGCAAATATTTTTTCTTTCTTTGAATAATGAACTGCCAACTTCGAGAAGAGGTTGTCATGTCATTACTTCAATTTTTTTTCAGTGGAAGTATTCGAATATCCGATTAATTTGAGTATATTTTAAGTATTCGTTATTCGAATATTTATACGCGAATATTCGAATATTTTTTATCTCCCAAAATATAATGGTTTTCCATCCCTTCATTTCTTTTTCAAACTTCGAAACTAAGAAATTTCAATATTTTAAGGGAAATAATTTTATTACAAAAAGTGCTTGACGTATAAACTCCGCTTAATATTGCAGTCAAAGAACTTAGCGAAAAAAATTCAACACTTATGACAGCCGAAGGCATGTGCAAATTCTTATTTACTTCTCTAACGGAACTGAACAGTGATTTAAGTAAAATCTTGCTCCACGAAATCAGAAAACAAATGGATCAGAAAAGAAACAAAACAACCTTAACAACCTTATTTCTATATCTTGACACTGGAGTTATACCACAATCGAACGAATACTTTACGCAAAGAAAACTGCTGTGAAAACTTTCCTTTCTCGGTTCCTCAGCATTCAAAAATGTACCAGATCCTAGCGATAAAAACAGTAATAACCATGGTTGCAGGTATCTGGTAATATAAATGACGCACTTGCAGTCAACAAAGTAAAAATATATCGCAACAAAAGCTGCAACCAGCGATTAGCTCATTACTGATTCCACGACATACAGTAACAGTGGTAATGAAAATCGCAGTTAATAGTTTAAAAAAACATTCTTTTGTTATTTAAACTCGTTCAAAACAAGAACAGATAAATTAGACAATTTGAATAATGCTATATGTATTGACTATCAGCCCCACTTCAACAAAAACTGAAAGAGGTTTCTCTACGGCGGGATATCTGAAATAAGAAGTAGCCTAAAATTTAAACATCTAAACGCACTTTTTTTTTAAATGCATATTTCAAGAAAATAAATAAAATAAAATGCATAATATTAATTATGCATAATATTATTTTTTTTGCATTTTTTTTAATTTTTTTTCTGAATGAACAATATGTTGAGAATATTGTGTACAAATTTTAAGTCAATCCGAGTAAAACTAACGGAGTTACAGCGTTTCAACAGGGTTGCCGTTTGACCCCATTTTCCTGAAAACGTCATTTTTGAAGTTCGTGAACATTAGAACTCAAAATCACTGAACTGATCCTTTTGAAAATTTGAACATTACTTCTTCACATAAATCAACAGGTAATCAGGAAGAGTTTTTTTTTTTCATATTTTTCTATTTTTTAATAACAAATTAACCGCAATTTTTTTAGCTTAAATCGCGTTTTTCACTTCCAAGTGCTGCAAAAAATAGAAAAAAAAACTCTTCCTGATTACCTCGAGAAATACATCACCTTCAAAACGCATATCATTTTTTTGTTTCACATGATCCGGTAACGAGTTATAATGTTCACCGCAAAACCACTTTTTTTCAAGGCGCCTCTGGAGTTTCAACATCACCGGCTGATTTATCAATATTTTTAATTGAAATTTTTTTCTGACATGCCTCAAAAGTTGTACAATAATATTGTTACGTTTTTCCAAACTTCCTTCGAATTTGCCTAACTCACAATTCGATAAACGTAATTCCCAATCTCTTCTGAGTTCGATCACTGATTAGTAAGCACAAACACCAGGTTTTATTAAGTATTCAACTCCTTAAATGTTTCACAACAACAGGAAACAATACAGCAAACACTATTCTTGACTAGAATATTCTTTCAACAGCTTCAGAAACTCCAACGGTTGATTGTAGAAATTTCCAATTCACAACGTTTAAAATAATACACAAAATATTTCTACTCAATAAAACTTAAAACTTTATTCACTAATTTAAAGATCACTTTTATAATTTTAACTTCACAATCGCAGATTTAAAATAAACTAATTAAAAACTACAAGAGATAATTTCCTTATATACATTCTGCTTAATCTCTAGAAATTTCGCGGTCACTTTTTAGAAACCTTGAGAAAATATTAGAATATTCGATTATTTTACGTTACGTTGATTTGATTCATAAAATAAAATCATTTGTTTTATGTAGACCCTAATTCTAAGAAGAAGACAACAACAACAATATTCATTTCATTAATTTGTTTGTTGTGTTTTGTTGATTTTTTTTTCCTAGAAGTGACCGTAATCGTCTAGATCTTTCTGTACTCGTAACAATATGTAATTAAATTTAATAAAATTATATTACTCATGTCGCAGCAAAAAATCACAAAAATATGCTTTTTTTCGTCTTTAAAAAGATAGGTCAATCACCCCAAAGATGAACAAAATCAAAAGATGAACCAGCATGACAATCATACATATAATACTCATAAATGTATCAAATCATCACTTGATGCCCCAGTAAAATACTGTGTTATCATTAAAAAGTTTTACTGTTGTTCTGATGTTATAAATTCCCCAAATATTGCTTTGTACATACAAGTTTCGCGTTGAAATAAATCAATCACGTTAAAATATTGAGGACGAACTAAATTTGTAAGCGCTAACTTACAAATTAAGCCAAATATATTATTTTTATGAAATCACTCATTTATTTTTATGCGAAGAACTTTAGACGAGTTATTTTTACCTTCCCTAACACAATTTCGGACATCCAATTCATATTCATCCAGGCCTTGCCTTTCAGCCACTCTCGGTTTAATTTTTTTTTCCAATATCCGGTAATATCCATGGTAAAACAACGGTTTCACTATCTTCGAAGCCGTTTTCTAATACAAATATGCTATTTATAGATACAACAATATGTTATTCCAAATAAATTCTGAACACGCAAAACATAATAAAAAATCAACAAAAGCTTAACACTTGTTAAAATGAAAACACCAATTTCAAAAATAAATTAATTTAGCAATTTTAATGTGAACAAAAAATATATTATTAATATACAAATTTTTTTTTGAGCAACAATCACTTCACTATTTGATTTTAAATTACATAATCTGCCGATCAAAATTATTTGAATACAAAGATTAGGTTTACTGTTTCCCTCTCCAGTATCTTAATAAGCAATTTTCTCCAATACAGACAACAATTCTACTTTTTACAAATTAAACAATAATTTATGTAAAACATGTATTATTAATTGACATTGAGTGACGTAACTAAACCGTCAACAAAAAAATGTTTTATTGCACAGTAGTACAAACAAATGTCCCTATGCTTATTACAATTGAAGAGAAATAAATTAATAAATTATTAGCGAATTTCTTTAAATATGAATACTATTATTTTAGAGTAAAAATTGAAAATAGTCCGTCGTTACAAAAAACTGATAAAATCAGCAAACTACTCAAAAACCTCTACATTAAGCGTTTCAAGAAAAAATTACAAAATCAAACATTCAAATTTCTTTTACAATTCCCAAAATTTTGTAAAAATTATAATAAAATCGAAACTCTAAACTTTTTTCAAAATTCTTAAAATATTTTTAAAATTATTACAAAATCAAGTTTTAAAACTTTTTCAAAAATTCTTAAAATATTGTAAAAATTATAACAAAGTCAAAAGTACAAACTTTTTTCAATATTCCAAAAATTATAATAAAATCAAAAATTTAAACTTTTTTCCAAATTCCAAAAATATTGCAAAAATTCAAAACTCAGAAATTCAAAAATTCCAACTTTTTCCAAAATCCTATATTTGTATATGCAAAAATTATAACAAAATCGAATATACAAACTTTTTTCAAAATTCCAAAAATATTCCAAAAATTATAAGAAATTCAAAAATTTCCATGACCAATACATTTCATGCCATACAAATAATTAAATTTATTTTTTCCCAAAAAATGAATATCATTCTTGACAACTTTGTCAAGTAGGACATCAATTTTTTGACAAATTTCTAATGCAATAATCTAGTTTTCGATCTCACATACGAATTCCGACCATCAAGATTTCTCCAAATTCAATCTTACTACTTGTAATCACTTAAAATGAACGTTTTTTAAGCAAAAAATATGCAAATTTCCTTATATTGACACACTTGACGATTTTTTTGACCCACTTCCGGCACAGTTATAAAACACATCGTCCTTTCGGCTCTTAGACTGCGTTCGAATTGAATGCTAAATGGTGGTCGCAATACTAAATCAATTTAGCAGGTCGAGTTGACTAAATCCGCCATTCGCATTCTAATTTTTTGTAGACTTATTTGAACTGAGTCGGCTTATTTGAAATGACGTTAAACGTTAACTTCAAATTATATTTTACGAATAATTTAAACATAACTACGAATAATTTAAAAATAAATAATACATATATGTTAAAAAAACCTTAAATGATTTACCTTGCATCTGTATAGAATAATCTAGTTTTTATTGATATAAGCGCTGTGATGTTCGACAGCACATTTTGTATTATATGTGTCAATTGTACCAACAGCTTTCATAAATTCTGGTGAAGAAGCTCGTAAAGCAAATTTCCGACCAATGTCTCTTTGCATTGTCTAATTGTCATTGTATTCAATTGTCTATTTGCAGGTCATTTTTGAAAAGCCCTCCAGCGGTTTTCTAGATTTCGTCGATGGTGACGGCCGGCTGGCAGACAGACATACATTTTTTTTGCTTTTTAGAATCAGTAGGTCCTAATACGTCGAGAAATTCCAAAATAAGTGGAGGTAAGAATTTCACTTTTTGCTCGAGGATATAATACTTAGGTCTTTCAGACCGAAGTAGCTAAACCTTGGATATTGAAAGTTTGAAAATTCGCACTCTGAGATCTGTTGTGCCTAGTGCCTACGAATGGTTTAAGACGGCTCTGTAGGCACCAGATCATTAATAATATTTCACTTTTCTTCTGTGAATGAAATAATTGAATTAAGATCTATTACAAATTTTAGAATGCTTTGTTTTAGTTTACAAAATCGTTCAAGCGTAATAGGCTATTCTATTCGGTCTTGTTGGTGTAAACAATTTTTTTTAATGTATTTTCAAGCAATTCTTTTTCATGTATTTTTGAGAAATGCTGTCGTTCTTAAGCCGGGCTTCACATACAACAGAGACAGAAACAGAATTTCATATAAATTTGACAGCAAAAAATTCTGTTGCTGTAAAATTTGTATGGGATTCTGTTTCTGTTTCTGGTGTATGTGATTTTCAGCCTTTAGTTGTTGAAGTAAGAAATAACTTGCCTACAATTTTTGATTTACGGATAAAATTATTGGCTAGTACTGGTTCATATTGATTCAATTCAAGCTGGGAATTCTACATCTCAATCATCGTCTCTATCTGAATCACAGTTACTGACTGACGCCATTATCCGGCTGATTAAAATATGTTTTAGAAGACATCTAACAATGCTAAATGAATTGCATGAGCTAATTAAATAGTAAACTATCATTGGCTGTAGTACGAGCCAGTACCGCTTTAAGTTAGTTAACTATCGAAAACCATCGTAAACCATAGTAAACCATCGTTGGCTATAGTACGAGCCAGTACCGCCTCGTGTTGTCACGAACGATAAGAAAGCTGTTTATCGATGTCTTTCTTGTAGAATTTTGTAAATTACTGCGCTTTGCTTGTGGTGCTTTTAATTTCGTTTCTGTACTTTTAGAAGGCAATTCCTTTACAGGTTTAATTGCAATCTTGTGAATAGATCTTATATGTTTATGGAGCGAACTTGTTGATCCACCTAAAGTTTTGAATTGTTTCTTATATATTTTGCATTTTGCAAACTCGTCAAAAGTATTGTTATCGTTCTTTATCTAAACAGTTGAAAATTTGAAAATGAAATAACATATTCTCAAAGTACGAGTTATTTTCCAAACCAGAACGAACGCACGTTTTATTCGAAATTTCAAAAACATGAAATTTAAATTTTCTGTACAGAAAGAAATGGTTTTAGGTGGTAATCTTTATTTTTAAATTTTTATTTCGATAAAACAAAAGAGAAAAACTAAATTCCAGAGATAATTTATACATGTTTACGGTACAAACCTTCTAACCATAATTATTGTCTTCTCTTGACTTAACAAACGAACTTGGCTTAACGAACAGTATTTTATTTAATTTTAAATAGATTTTAAGAAAGCACTTTTTTAGCCCGAAAACCGGGATTGAATTTAGAAAAATTCCCGGTTTTCAGTTCCAACCAAATGTCCGGGATTTCCGAAGAACCGTTTCGGTTTCGGAATCCTGGTATTGAATGCTAGTTGTGTTATAGGGATTACAATATGTGTCACAACAACACAAAAATACCTAAGGCCTAGGTCCCACAACAACGTGAGTCTTAAGGTGTTGTGGACGCTTATTTTAAATCTTTGTGCATCTCAACAGTTTAACTGTTTGCACAAACCGATTGACGAGTAAAACGGGGAAAAGAATACGTTTGAGGCATGACGGATCTGATTTCGTCCGAGCACTGCACGATATTTATAAAAAACAACAAGATCAGCAACAGTGCGACGATGTTGTTGGGAATCAAGACTTAATGTTAAATTTCGATCACCAACAATTTGTATAGACTTGAGACTAATTGAGGCTAATTTTAGACTAATTTTAGTCTAATTTGAGACCTATTTGAGACTAATTTGAGACTACTTGAAACTAATCAGACTAACTTGAGGCTAAATGAGATCAATATGAGACTAATTTGATTAATTTGAGACTAATTTGAGACTAATCAACTCTAGACTAATTTAAGTATAATGTGAGACTACTTTTAGACTAATTTGAGAATAATTTGAGACTAACTTGAACCTAATTGACACTAATTTTAGACTAACTTGAGACTAATTTGAGACTAATTTGAAACTAAGTTGAGGCTAATTTGAGACTCAGATCTTTTGTTTGGCGCAGTTTTCAGATTTTTGACCAAAAGCTAAACAGTTCATACATCTCAAAAGATTTGGAATATATGATTCTACGTTTACACTTTCATAACCGATATTAATTTTTTGAGAAGGACAGAGGATTTAAAGGTTGGGATATATAAACCAGTAAAATAGTTCGCTCACCTAAAACAGTTCGCTCACCTTTTCTTGCTATTCCGTGGACATCAATTACATTCTGATCTTTAAACTCTTTTAATTTTATCCATCGATACAATATTTAACTCTTTGGTATATATAACACCTTTTATTGTATTAAGAGCCCCATGTTCAGAAACTTCTAAGTCATATAATCCTAGTTTTTTATGCAGTTGCTTGTTTTTTTGGGATATGTTTGTATTCGTAGACTTCCATCTCTCAGTTTTTTGCTGAATCAATTTGTCCAACGGTGCTGGATCAATTTCTTTGTGCATTAAAAAGTCACCTATTGCAGCCGTATAGTTTGAGTTTTATCCTGTCTTTGCATTACCAGAAATAGGATTCCATTATCTGGTTCTACCAATAGAGGGTTTTTTTGATCAAAAAGCAAAATACTATTTCAAAATAATAAATGCTAGAAAAAATAGACCGGTAATTTAATTATTTCAACGTTATCTTGTTTACGATTTAACAACGAACGATTTATCATTAAACTAGGATTATTCTATGACAAAATAAAACTTCAGATTCGCATATACAGCAAAAAGGGACACCACATCATTCCCCTAGCAGATATTACCGCTGGTGTAATGTTGAAATCACACGAAAAAATGAAAATATGATAAAAAACAAAAGAAGAGAAATACAAGGAACATCAGAAAAAGGTATGAAATTATATCGATTACGCTTAAAAGTAGCTTTCTTTGGTTACAACTAATGCTGGTTTGGTTCTGTTCTGATACTTAATTATGAATTTTTTTCGTGGGTGTTGAATTAATTTTGCATAAAATGTTGTAGTATTTGTACTTTATCATCTAACTACCAACTCATTTTAATTTATACTTGAATCGGGCACATCTCCAATCAACTCTTCCTAAGATATGTTTGCTACTTTTGCTGTTTGTTGGCGACGATCCACAGCCTCATTGATTTGTGGATAAAACGAAGTAGTGCACATTATGTACTCACCCATTTGCACACTAATAGTTTTTTGATTCAAAATATAATATGGGTTCAGCTGCCTATAATCTTTTTATGGTAGCAGGACCAACAATGTCCATATTATGTATATTTTTGACTCTTTTTCCAGAAAAATCTAACTTCCCAAACTTTGAATGTATTCATACTTGGTATGCCACTTAATCATTGTTGTGTTGAAAATTAAGGATTCCCATGCCGCGTGGCTATGTTATTACTCAACACAGACCAAGAAAGGTTCGCACTTTAAATTGATAACCTTAAACTCTATCTACAAAATACTGCAAGTGTTTAATAGCTAAATAAATACAAAGGAGTTCTCGATCGAAAGCTGAGTGTCACGTGTCAGTATCGGGAAAAAATTCTAGTAGTTGCCCATCAATAATTTGTACTCATTGTTGTAGGACTGCGAGAGATATATACATAAATACATTATTATAGTGTTACATCATTAGAAGTTCATGGAGCCCAAAAATCTATATTATTCTTCACGTATACAACACGGTCCGAACATATTCTTATTCCTGATTTAGTACACAATCAAGTAGTGCAAATAATCTACACTGTCAAAAGTGACAGAGTGCAGAAGGACTTCTTTATTCCAACAATCCTGGTTCCCTAAGAAGCTTATGAAGCATGGTAAAATACAGGATCTTAACCTTGAGCTTGTCATCACAAATGAATGCATAAAAAACTGATGACTGATTCTTATGTCAAATAATTCTAAATAAAAACAAAGGCAACACCAAACTATTGTAAAAAATCAATGACAAAAAAAGCTACCATACACCAAAAACACAAATTCAAACACTTCCATCAACCTTAATGTTTCAATATTAATTTTAAATAAATTAAAAGGAAATTTAATTGTCAAGCAATTTTCTTTTTTTAGAACATAAATTTACAATTACTTCACACAAAAAATAAATCTTTTCATTGTCATCAGGATTTTTTCTTTCCTCCGCTTTGTATTATTTTCAATAATTTTGTTCTGAAAATTTAAAATTTTACACAGAGTAAATGCGTTCATAATTATTTATAATTATTTTCATATTGTCAATTTAGTGTTCAAGGAAAATACCATTTTTGCAAAATAATTCAATTATCTACTTGGAAAAAATATAATAATTGATATTTTAATTTCATAGAGGGAATATGTAGATCCTCAAACTACTTTGATTTGTTTTATTTTTATGTGATACTTATAAAATTAAGATAGATGGATGTGTCTCCCTTTAAAATTGTATCGATTAAAGCAATAAAGTTTTGGATTAACTTTACAATTTTTTTCGGTTGTCTACTGAAAATATTTAAGTTTTTTTGTTTTTTTTTATTGCATTATCATTCGCAGTTACTATTTTCATTTCTATATAAAAGCAATGAAAATAACAATTATGTTTATAACTCACGTTTATATTAGAAAACAAATTTCTAGGATATTCTTCGCTACCTAACATTATATTCGACAAGACCGAGGAAGTTGTACCCACTGAAAGTCTATATCAGATTTCAAAAGAAAGTTCTGAAATTTCAATGAAATTGAATTATGAATTATTACTACAAAACTAACGTATCGTATTAATTGGTGGCACTACACTCCTCCCTCTCATAAAAAGTTGATGTCATATTAAAGTTTTGTTTTCCACTAACTTGTATATTAATAATTGGAAAAGTTTCACCAGTAAACATATATTTATGTTTTCAGAAGATTCAGTTACTTCAGTTATAAATAAAATAATAATAAAATAAATTGCATTTTTTAAATATTCATTTCAGGTGCTTTTTTAGTTCCTTACTGTATAATGTTTTTCGTTGGTGGAATACCGCTATTCTATATGGAATTAGCATTAGGACAATTTAATAGGAAAGGTGCAATTACGTGTTGGGGTAGGTTAGTCCCCTTATTAAAAGGTAAGTTGCAATGATTTTATGTAATTCCATTTATTTTACATTATTTTATTTATTACACAGCAATTATGTTACCTTTAATCCTCTTTTTCTTTTATTCCTTGAAATTTTTTTATATGAAAAGAAAAGAGGATTTCAGAATTTAATTTTGTTCTTGATTTCTGTTTAAAGATTTAATTCCCTAGATATTGCATATTAGTTGATTTTTAAAAGGGAATACTGATAAGTAAACATCTTGTTTTTTAGCTGTGTTCTTATTATTTCTTTTTAAATTTACTATACCTTTTGCCTTATATTTACAACCCTATGATAACTTGTAGGATACAAAAATTGTATCCACTTCCGGTAAAAAGCAATATAAAATGAGCGAAATTCTAAAACAATAAAAAGTTGAACATTTTTTACTTGTTGTGCTATGCTTCTACTATACATACATAAAACATAATAATGATGATTTCTGCACTTACTTACTTCAACTTGCACTTAACGAAAAAATCTAAGAAAAAAAAATTAAATAGAATTAAATTTATTAGCTTGGTTGGTAAATCGTTGAGTTGAATTGTTAAAATTGTGTAACGAAAGGAAAAAGAATTGTAAAAATTTTTTAGAAAATATTGTTATATATTTCAATATCGTTAGATGTAGATAAGACACAAGGGTGAATTGAAAAAATGATTCATTCAATTAGATAGTGGAAATATATTGGTGGAAATATTTCTCACACCATCAAAAGTCACAATTATTTATATTTTTGCATAGATTCGAGTTACCGTGAGATATCACACCCACAACGCGATATCTCTGGGGTGTTGGCGGATACTCTGTATTTAGTCAAGGGGGCACTCTCAATCCTTGTTATGGACTATTCCTTAATAATGACTTACGGTATAATGCAAATCAGTTGCGATGGTCAAATGATGAGTTTGATGAGAATAAATTTTTTCTTGTTTTGTTTTCATAACTCTCTTTTTCTGGCGTATGTATATGCAGGGTGGGCCAAAAGTCACGCCTGTGTGTAAAAATTTAATAACTTTTTTGTTTATTATTTTTTTTTATTGTTTTTTTTTTAAATATAATATTTACTTTGTATGATCTAAATTTTAATTTTGAAAAATAATATCAGAGAGATGACCACCATTTTCATCGATGCACAATTGAGCTCTTAAACAGGCGTTTTGCATAACTGCACACAAAGTTTCAGGTTCTATTGCCTGATCTCAGCTTCAATATTGTTCTATAGCTGCTCTATAGTTTGGGGCTTGTTAACATACACTCGTTCTTTAAGATAACCCCATAGAAAATAATCAGGCGCAGTTAAATCTGGTGAACGTGCTCCATCCTGCTGGAACTACTTGTTGGCTGCCACAGGGCGTACAAAGTTATTAATCATAGATGCCACGATACCTGTCTCCATTCACCTTCACTGTATTACCAACTTCATTCTCAAAGAAGTAGGGTCATATAACTCTTTGTGATGTCACATGAAAATGTGCTTCATCACTCATTACTAAATTGTTAAAAAAACTCATTATTTTCTGCGCACAACTCCTCGAAACGTGTTGCCCAACGTGGTAGTCTCTAATGGTAGTCAACTGGTAAAAGTTGTTGGGCCATTTGGACCTTGTATGGATGCATGTGTAAATGACGTGATAAAATACGTCGAAGTGATGTTTTAGAGATACCCAGTTATCCAGAACGTCTTCGCGTTGAAGTTTCTGGATATTCTTCAACACTGTCCCGTACACGATCAATGTTCACTTGGTTTTGTACTATTTTTGGTCTTCCTGATCGTGGCAAGTCTGACACTGCACCTTGTTGTCGGAACCGCGCAGTTAAACGATTAATTGCGGTTTGGCTAGGTATATTTCTGGTGTTAAAATAATTTTTATATGCTCGTTGTGTCAGTAAAATTGAATGCCCATTGCAAAAGTAAAATTCTATAACTTTGGTTCATTGCTCGGTCGTTAAATTTTGCATGGTGGTGTAATACGGTTCAATGAATAAAATCTGAAAAAATAATAATAAACAAAAAGGTTATAAGACTTCTGGCCAGCCCTGTATATACCATCAAGGGATTTTGTTGTTTTTGCAAATCATCTTCTATTCATTTTGTTTCGGTTATATTTACCTCAATTTTGACATCATATAGCACTATAGAGTATATATAAATATAGAGAGAACATAACTTTAAAAATATATGACGAGAGACATAAAAAGGTGATAGCAGATCTGTCATACTCCATTTCACATTTCTCGATATGGAACAAGAAAGAAATCTAGTCCTTCACCACAATAAATAATTTTCTTAATATTAAGTTTAGTTTTAACTCTCCTATTGATAATGACAGTAAATTTGTCGAAACGCTTTTAGGATAATTATTTTTTTATTTTATTTTATTTTATACAATAATAATAAAAATTATAAATAAATACGTCACTTGACGAAAAAATTTAATATTTGTATTTTATAAAAATTAATATCAGTAACGCGAAAGCAAAAAACACTCCGAATGGCCAACAACCATCCAGGAAACAACAACTTTAATAGTGCAAGTCAAGCAAATATTATTAATAAATACACTAAAACTAAAGTGAAAATTATAAAAACAACATCAAGCATCATGTTTAACAAAAAGTGTTTAGAATTGAATTTAGTTCCGAAGTATACAACTGTGAAGATAAAAACATGAAATAATACAGCACAACTAGTGAAAATAAAAAAACTCATTAACGAAGTCATGGTCTTCATACACATGAAAACACAAAGAATCGAGAACAAAATCACATCGCAACAAAATAAGAAAATTGAAAAGCTGTTACAACATGCGAATCCAACCAACAATCTCCAAAGGACACAAGCTATAGTAAACGAATACAAGTTTTATCCAAGATTCATCAACAATGCCCAAATAGAGTTTAACGAAGACGAAGGCAACATCTTGAACAAAGGATTAAAATATAACATCAGCAACACCGGTAATATCAGAAACGACTTAGAAAACGAAGTCATCAACATCGAAACAACAATAAAACATGTAAAAGACACCCAAACACAAAACCAGATCAGAGTATTATTAAACAATAAAATCAAAAGAAATATTAAATAAGGTAGCAAATTATACAGGAGTATCAAGAAACAATATAAACAGGAAAAAGTGATAATAAATAAAACCAAAGCAAAATTAAAAAAGGATAAAGCTATCATGACTAAAGCTGATAAAGGCAGCACCGCAGTAATATTATATGAAGATTACATCACAAAGTCACTAGAATTCATACACAACAATAACATCAGAAAATTAGATAAAGATCCTACAGAAGCATACAACAAAACAATAAATAGCACAATTAATCAATGCAATAACTTATTCAAAAACAAATACAACAACCATCTCAAACAGATCAACCCAATTGCACCCGCATTCACAGGATTACCTAAAATCCATAAACAAAACACACCAATGAGACCACTGATAAACTTTACCACCGCTCCAAGCTACAAACTATCGCTAAAATTAGAAAAATAATAAAAAACAATATAAACATCAAGAACAACCATAGCATCAAAAACCACACTGAATATATCCAAAAAGTGGCAAACCTACAAATAGAACAAGATTACACAATGTTATCACTAGATGTCACGAACATGTATACCAATATTCCTGTCGAAAAATCCATAGAATTAACCGTCAAACAACTAAAAGATCATAACAAACTAACCAACAACCAAATCAACGAAATAGAACAACTCCTCAAAACCATATTTGCACAAAATTATTTCTCATTTAATAACGAGTACTACTCACAAGATCAAGGATTAGCCATGGGTTTACCACTGTCGGGATTGATGGCCGAAATATTTCTAAATTACTATGAAAATAAATTTATATGCAGTCCAGAGTACAACAAACAACACAACAAGATTATATCATACAGCAGATATGTAGACGATACTTTCGTGATATACAAAGGCAATAAAAGACAAATTAAAACATTCTGCAACAATATCAATAAAATAGATAAAAAAATTCAGTTCACTTGTGAAATCAACTACAACAATAAAATTAATTTTTTGGACCTAAACATCATCAAAAATAAAGATAGACTTCAATTTTGTATATATAGAAAACCAACTACAAGTGACGTCACGATACACGCTACCTCACACCATCCACAAGAACACAAAATAGCAGCATATAACAGCTTCGTCCACCGTCTACTCACCATACCAATGAACAAGCAGGATTACAACCAAGAAATTACGACTATCAAACAAATCGCATCAGCCAATGGATATAACACCAAGATGATAGATAAATTAATAAAAAAACAAAAAAGGAAAACGAACAGCCTCTCATAATTGCAAACTTATGGACACCATCGAAGAATTCCATATATACAAAACATCAAAAAGAGACAACAACATATTGTTAAATGACAAACTAACCATAAAAAACAATGAACTCTACGAAACGGCAATAAAATTCAAATCTAATCCTTCACCACAATAAATAATTTTCTTGATATATAGTTTAGTTTTCAATAGGAGAGTGATAATGATAGTAAATTTGTCGAAACGCGTTTAGGATAATTATATTTTTATTTTATTTTATTTTATACAATAATAATAAATATTATAAATAAATACGTCATTTGACGAAAACATTTAATAGTTGTATTTTATAAATATTAACTTAATCTTACCTTAGATGACAATTTGCTGTAGTGTGATGACCTGCCTCACGGCGTTTCTCCGATTGTTCTCGTATTAGTTAACAAACGAAATCGTCTAATATTTCAATTTAATTTTATTTAATATCAGAAGTACGTATGTACATTCATCACAATTATATTTTTGAATTCTTAGACTATTAATTAAATCTTTGCAATTATATTAAAAGAAACTTTTTTCACTTGTTTTACTTATTTTAATCTAATTTAATTAAATAAAAAAAAATACAAAATACGAAATAATAAAAAAAATAAGCCACAACCACGACTCGACTTGACAACCTTTTCGTTTTAGAATTCAAACACTAGTCCCCAACCAAAACTATCTCTCTAAAATTTACACCTCGGTGTCATCCGAGTCTTTGTTTTTTAAATCCGTTAACCGACAAAAATAATATAAAAAAAAATAGTAATTCCAGAGATCCACTAAAACTGTGGGAATAGTTAAGATTTCCCACAATTAAAATAGAGAATTTATCAAGTTTAAAAAAAAAAAGAAATTCACAAAGAAAAACATTACAACTGAGTTTTAATGTAAAAAACAACGAAATTGGAGAATTTTCAGAACACCGTTTAAATTTAATTTAATAAAAATGTTTTGCAAGATTGCAAAACTGAATCATGGAATCGTTTGTCATTTAAATTAAAAAAATTTTGCAAAACTGAAACTTGGATATATGGTTTTGAGAGATGGGTCTAATGTCATGAGACATAAAAATAATTTGTAGATTAAAATCTGGAATCGGGCACCTTGTGACGGAGGAAAGTAAAAGTAAAGAAATGAACACGAAAAGGTTGTGTTCTTTAAAACCTACAGATTCTACTATTTAGAATTTAAGTATCACTTATTTTCAATACAAAAATAAGATCTACATAGCTCCTGCAAAAGCGAGTTACCGGAAACATCCCATTTAAGTTGTTAAATAGGCGTTGAAAATAAATTTTTTTTACTACTTGCATGAGAAATTTCAATTATTTACTCAAAAACCCAAGACAAAAGGTATTTTTCTCAGCTAAGGTTACTAATAATTATTCCCCACACCTATTATAAGTATAAATTATTTTTTGTATTTTTTAAAAAATTGTAAATCCTTAAACTCACTCAACCAAAAAAAAAAAAATAAAACAAAACTTTTCACTTTTTAAAATAATTATTTTTAATTTAAAATGCAAATTTAATTTCATTTCTTTTTTTTTTAATAACTTAACTACATGTTTCGAGATACAATATCTCATCTACAGGTTGTTTGTACAATTAAAGAAATTATGGTCACAATACTAATATTTATACCTAAAGAACTTATTATCTACTTTTTTGAATTTATTGTTCTGGGTGTAAACTAATTGATGGAAAATTAAACAATTAAACAAAATTAAAGAAAGTTAAAAAAAAATCAAAAACGAAAAAAGGATTAAAATACAAAACAAAGAGAAGAGGAACAAAAAAAAAATTTTTCATATATAAAAAAAAAAAAAACTGAAAATATTAAACAAGAGGGCGGGTTATGGGTTTAAATTAAACAATGGAGATTGGATTTTAGCATCTTCTAAATTCATCAGGTGTTCTGTTTTTGCAATATAAAATGATTCAAATGCATCCAATTTCCATTTGTTTATTACAGGTTTGATTATTTTTGAATTTCTAAAATCTATTTTATGGTTTGATTGTATCATATGCGCTGCTACACTGGATTTGTGTGTTTGTTTTTGTAAAGTGGCTGCTCTGTGTTCCTTAATTCTCGTCTCATAGTCCCTTGATGTTTGTCCTATATATACATCTTGACAATCCTCGCACTTGATTTGGTAAATGCCGGATTTACTATTTGATCCTTCTCTATCTTTAAAATTATTTAGCTGGGTTTTTATGGACGTAGTTGGTCTTGTTACTATTTCTATTTCATGCTTGTGGAAGACTTTCTGCAATTTATTTGTTATTTTTGGATAAAACGGCAGACTTATTCTTTTGTATGTTTTATGTTTATCAAGTATCGGAGAAAGATTGGTTAGTTGTTTCTTATGATGTTTAACTCTATGCTTTTCAATGATTATATTTGCAAATTCTATTGTATAACCGTTAGCTATTGCCGCGTTCTCTATGTATTTAACTTCTTCTTGGAATTCTTTTTCTTCCATCGGAATGTTGTACAAACGGTGGGCCATGGAATGAAATGCAGCTTGCTTGTGTGAAATGTGATGATGTGAATCTGAAGTAATAAATCTATTGGTGTTGGTTTGTTTTCTAAATATCCCAAATTTAATTTTATTTGTTGGTAGTTTGATAATTCTGATATCCAAAAAGTTTAAACAATCATTTTCTTCTACTTCCAATGTAAATTTAATTGTTGAATGTTGTGAATTCAGTTTTTCTAGTACTGTTGAAATATCTGATTTTTTAACAATTGCAAAGATGTCATCCACATATCTATACCATATTCTTGGAAACAGGCTGAAGTTTTCTTTAAGATTTGATTCCAATTTACTCATGAACACATTACTAATATATGGGGCCAACTTGCTACCCATCGTTGTTCCAGATGTTTGTTTATAAAACTTTTTTCTGAACTGGAAAAAGCTTTGGTCCATGCATGTTTTAGCTACTTTTGTTAAAGCACTAACTAGTGGATATGGAACGTTGTTTTTCATGAGATGTTCTTCAAGGTATTCTATTGCTGGAATCACTGGGATACTGGGAAACAGCGCGACTACATCAAAGGAAACAAGAAGTTCGTCTGGATCCAATATTATATCTTTTATGTTGTTCACTAATTCCATTGAGTTTACTACGCTGAGACCTTTAGGTGATGGTATTTTGTTAACTTGCTCTAGGAACCATTTAGCCATATGTTCTGTTGGTGTTGAAATATTTGATGCTATTGGTCGCATTTTATCGCCTGGCTTGTGAATTTTCGGTAGACCATATAATTTTGAAACTTTTGGATTCGACACGTTGAATTTAAATTCTAGGAAAGGGTTTTGTAACAAAGCTGACACCTCTTTTGTAACTTGTTTTGCTTGTTGAACCATTTTATTCAATGGATCTCTTGTGTTACCGTTTTTCCATGTGTGCTCGATGTATGGTCCTTCTTTGATGGTATTTAAAATTCTTTGATCATAATCCACTTTGTCCATAACTACAACAGCATTACCTTTATCAGCTTTAGTAAATATGATATCTTTATTCTCTTTGAGGGAGTTAATTATTTTGTATGGTGTTGATGATTTTGGTTTACTGTTGGCATTTTTGTTTCGCAGGATAACCTTTTGCGTTTCAAATCTGATGTTTTGTTTGATTAAATTTTGACATCTTGAAATTTGCCTATTAATAAGTATTTTAGCACCTTAGTAAATAATGGAAATATAATTTTTGTTCGTTTGTTAACTGAGTTCATCTTTGAATTTTTTTAGTTTCTTCTTAAAATAATAATAATATATTAAAAAATAATAAGCGTTTTGATTTTATTTTAATAATAATAAATAATGAATGAATGCAAAAATTTCTTTGCAACTATAGTTTAGTTTATTTGAAATTTTAATTCGTGTTAAACAGAATTCTGTAGAAATTTAGTTTAGTTGTGAGTTGTAGACTAAAAAAATTCTAAATTTGACTCAACAATATTGAACAGATTTTCATTCAATTCAATTCATGTCAAAAATAAATAAAAGCTATATATTTTAATGCAAAGCATATGTGATTTTTATATAGTTTTAAGAAAATTCATTGAAAATAAATTTCTAACTAAGCAGTCCTGAATAATAGATATCCAATACGCAATCCAATGATATGATACACAATGTTTCACCAAATCAAAAATTTTATTTATTCACCATTTGCTTATTAATTGACATTTTATTTTGTGAATAATTAAAGAGTTTTAGTGCATTTTTTATATCAAGTAGTAAAAAAAAATAGTATATAAACCTCGGTGAAGAAAATTTTCTCCATTTCGGTGCTTAATTCGCTCGAAACTTCGTTTCTCGCGAATTAATATCCACCTCAATGTAGAAAATTTACTTTATCACCTCGGTATATAATGTACTATTCTTTCGATCTTTTCTGTAATAATAAAAAACGAAGAGAACCGAAATTTGTTTAATGATAATAATAATAAACAAAAGAAAAGAAACAATATAAATAGAAAAATAAAAAGTATTTTTATATATTCGAACATGGCTGGTTTTATTTTACATTTTAGGAAATAATTTATGTGCGTTTTATTGAATTGAATAATTTTAATTTATTATTTGCATATAAAATTATGTGCGAAAGAAATGTTTTAGTATAAAAACAATTTCGTTAAACAAACAGCCCTTTTCAATAAATAATTTTAGTGATTTAAAAAAAAAATATTATATTAATTTTAAATATTTTTTATTTGTCTTCATGTCGATTTATCGATATTTTAATTTAATTTTTCATAATATTGGGAAAATTATGGAAAATTAGTATTATTTCCTGCATATAATTCAAATATTTAAATTTTTTGGTTTCTGAATTTTGGTCTTTTAAATTGTATCATTAAAAAAACAAAATCACACTCATACAATTTAGAACTTAAATAAACGAACGCTATCTTCATGTATATAAAAATGTTTGTTGGGTTTGATGCGCAATCTTAAATATAGTTTTTGAAGATTCAGATGTCAAGATGTTAATTTTGTACGTTGATAGAATTGAAAAGACTTTTTAAGTTCTTAGGATATGTACTTAGTAAGGTGCGGAAAAACAAGCATATTTACGTGTAAAGTAGTATTTTAAGAATAAGTGGTCTGTAAACAGTTTCTTGAGATTCTAATTAGATGTTAAACAGTATGTTTTTTGATTTTGTAGGAGTTAATAAGTTTATCGAGAATAAAAAGTTCTTATTTACATGCAATAAAGGATGAAAAGAACTAAAATAGGTTCATTAGAAAATGTCTACTACTTAAATCGTAGTTAAAGTTCGACTCGGGCTCCGTCGTCAACACAATTCTAAATGTAAAATGCCAAAAAATATTAAATGTTTTCTTCATAGTTGTGCTAATTTTTATAAAATGAAAGAAAACAATTACGAGAGTAATTTAAAGTGTGTTATTTCCAGTTATTACGAACAAATATTTGAATTATGTAAATGTTCTCAATATAAAGCTATTCTCAAATTATATTATGAAAATTGGCTCTCAAACTTTTTTCAATATGGACAAATATATTTCTCATTGATAAAATATCAAAAATTATATGTTTGGTTTTAATAAAAACTAAAATGTTAGTTTTTTTCTTTTCTTTTTATACAGTCGCAGGGATGAAGAAATTATTGTTTTTTTTGTAGTAGAGTTTTTTCTTATAGATTTAAAAAAAAACTTGCAATAATTTTGAATCAAACGAAAAAGTTACGCACGTCTATGGGAGGAAATAATGGTTTCTCAAAGAGAGCAAAACAAACAAAAAAAGGGATTTGACATAAGTTTTTGCACACTAAATATTAGATGTAGTGATCGATTGCCTAGCATAAAGATATAGATTGATTGAAACCACCACGCCAATAATTGACTTTATTCTCTAATGTTGATCAACTTGTTGAACCATTCTCCGGATCATCCCTTAGGTGAAATATCAATATCTATTTGAGCGTTTGAGGCAAAAACCAAATTGATAGCCACCGATGATCGAATCGGCAATATGGATTAATTGGATGGATAAATGGATAAAAAGCCGTTTTCCATTCAGCAGACAATTTTTTTGGTTCCAGATGGCAAGCATTATTTAAATTCGTGATGCTACTCCTTTATTTTTAAATACTTCCGCAAGGATTCTATTGACACATGGTGACTTACCATTGTTCTGCTTGTGGATGGCAGCATCCACTTCATCTGCTTCAGATTAAAGGAGAGAAATCTCCTCACTGAAAAAGCATTTGTTCGACTTTGGTGCATTTCGTTTAGCCTTGAATGGCCAGCTTTGTAAAATCCACAGAGATATTATTCCACTACGTGAAGGACTTCTACAAACCACACCATGTGTTTATTTAAATAATTGTAACCCCTCAGTCCCCTGAGGCTAAACAAAAATTCTTAGGTATTGTGACATCTCTGGAGTAAAATCTTGGATATCTGACAGTTTTTTATGTTCTTCCTAGGAAGGAGATTTATTGAAGAAGAAAACTGTTCGACAACCGAACGGATCCTTCCATTTGAGATATGCATTTTTTGTCATTGCCTACGATCCTCCAAATGGTTACTAACTCGTCAGTCTTTTCTTTGCTGAGATTCACAATATGCTCTGCTATCAGCAATGAAATGCTGATGTTGAGCTCGAGATGGTTCAATAATCTAGAACATTTTTGCACTTTTTTTGACTTATTATAATGTAGTTTTCATGAGGATTTGGGATATCCATACGAGATTGTGTGGCGATAACTCCAGTTCCACAATTTAAAAAAAATGTTCCAATAATTCCATTATAATAATAATTCCAACAAATAAAAATAACAAACATTTTCGTACGCATTGCGTCATATATATTTTATCTTACTACTGTGAATCAGCCTAACATTAAATAAAATTCCTGCTGAAAAAAAAAAGTTTGCCTGCATTGTCGAATGTAAATAACTTCATATTACATATGATATTATCATGCTCTTGTTAGTCTTAAGCAATGTCACTATTCTCCGTCTGGACTGATTGTTTCATTCTCTCGCCAAACGCCATATTGATATTTAAGTGCTTGTGTTGTAAATTCTCTATTATATATTAGTATTCCACTAACTCGCAAATTTTTTAGTAAACTTTTTACCAAATAAAGTTTCAATTTATACCGCATTCACAGCGACATAGCAAATTAGTAGATGTAATTTAAATCTGTGCTGTAAACACTTTTTATTTTAAAATCTTGCAACTAATTTGATATCTAGGCTTACTACAATTATAAACGATTCAAATACTTACGATTTAAATTACAATCTACGTTTTAAACTCATATTAAATATGCCAAGATGCAAATTATAATATACTATCTACTAATTTGCTATGTCGCTGTGAATGCGGTATTAAATTATATAATTGTGATTTAAGTGAAGGTATATATAATTCTAGTAGAAAAGCTTATGATTCTGCACGACATTTGTTTGTAAAATAGGTTACAAATATAATCATTAATATTTCTTTGTGATAAATGTAGAGCTGTTTTTTGAAAATGTTGAGGCAGAGGAATTAGAGTGCTCGATGCTGGTATGCTGGTGTGAGTGTGTTGCCCGAATCGAGCATACCAGCATCTTGGTGCTGGATCATCCGAAATCAAAAAATCAAAGTTCATTTGTTAGATAATAGTTTTCCCCAGGTAACACTAGGAGGGTTTTTTGAAATTTTAATTTTTCACTTTTTTGGAACACTTTGAAGGGAAAAGCGCGATGTTTTGCGAAAAAATCGGCTAATTTGTTATTATAAAATAAAAATTATTCACAAAATTTGCAAAACTTTTTCTATGATTACCAAACAATCATTTTCAAAAATTTCCTAGTTTTTCTATAGAATGCTCAATTGGCTCCATCACAATTTTTCAAACCTCTGTTCAAAATGCTTTGAACCTTTGAGTTTCTCAAGATTTTTATTATTGTAGTCCACTTTGTGAATCACTTGACCTATGTTTCAGAAGCTTAAAATAATAGGCCGTTGAGCAGGACAGCCCTAAAAATCCCTTTGCTTGTTTGATCTTTCATAAAAACCGATGGGCACACAATCCGTTGGACGTGGCTTACGGCAGATGCGACCGACCATTTATTGGAATTACCTCTACTAAAAAAATTAATGTATTCCCAACTCACATGAAGTGAATTGGCGTCACCGTCAAGTATGATATTCAGCTTTTCGTGCATGGCATAATCATTTGAACCCACTGATACTGACATTGGTGGGGGACTGATGGAATCGTACGAAAGATAGAAATATACATTAAGATAGTCCATTTTCTCCGTCGGAACCCTCTTTAAGTCCCTGGGCACACGCCGATTTCATTTGATGATTACCACATATTTTATACTTCGTGAGGCGCCTGTCCTTGCCGAGTCCGAAAACTTTTGTCTGCCATTTTCCTCGATTCGGCCGGTTTTTCGTTCGGCTAGCTCCGAAAAATGCCGATAGCCCAGGCTCTTGTAAATTTGCTATCACAATTTTTTTTAACTATGTGGGGTGGAAATTGTTTTTAGAACACAAGGGTAACCTTGTCCGACCAAAATATGCCTGCTATTGTCGAGTCCGACAATTGACATGTTGGCATATTTGGGTTATCGGACTCGACAATAGCAGACAAATTTTTGTCGTTCAAGGTATACCTTCGTGTTCTAAAACAAATTTCCACCCCCCATAGTTAAAAAAAATTTTGGTGGCAACTAGCAAATTTACAAGAGCCCGGGCAATCAGCAATTTTCGGAACTTGCCGAACGAAAAAGCGGCCAAATCGAGGAAGATGGCAAACAAAAGTTTTCGGACTCGTCCAGGACTGGCGCCCCAAAAGGTGTAAAATATGTGGTAATCATCAAATGAAATCGGCGTGGGGCCAGGGACTGTTTACACAGAATGTCCCTTGATACTGAATACTCAATTTTTAATGATGTATAGGGCTTCTGAATTAAAGATATTTTTGTGTGTAACTTTGAGCATGAGAAGTCATAAGATAATACGACCTACTATGTTGCAATTTAATTTGTAGAAGCTCAAGCTTGTCAACAGTCAGTCTCTCTTATGACATTCAACCACACATTAAGACAAGTTTTGTTTCCCGATTATGCGGTACTGCTTTCACTTCATCTTAGAAAAAAAATATACATGAAGCTTCCATTATCCGTGGTTTTAGTTTTAGCCAGTTTCGACTTTTCCATTTGAAACTCTTCAAGCCATTTTGGAGTCCAAAACTCTCCAACAAAGCTGTTTAAAATCGGCTATAGCTTGGAATTCAGATATTGGCAAGATGCATCTTAGGAAGAACTCAGACTTTCACTACTTAAATTCCTGCTTTCCGTACATCATTTTTAACCTGGTATTGTCTTCACCAGCCAGTTCAATGAGAATCCGTTTAACCATCGGAAATAATGTTTTCTTTATTTTGTGGGCACAGTTACCGTTACGTTTAGCATATTTTGAAACAAGCGTTGCCTTATTTAATTATATTGATCATAGTCATTTATCCATAGTTATGGAGAGAAGCTTACATCATTTTTATTATTTGTAATTTTTTTATACGAAACGAAAACACCCACTAAAGTGCTGGCATAATTAGAATGGTTGTTCAATTAAGCTTAACAGTTAACACTGTGGTTACCCTGGCCGTCCATATGACGTGAGACCGATATGATCAATTGATGATTTTTTTCAGTCATCATAGTCCTTTTGACACGCGGAAAGTGCTTACAGAGACAGCATAGCAAGCTCCTTAGAGTTAGTATTTGTTTCCTATGTTTTCTTTCTCGGCAAACCACAAACATATTTCCTCTTTTTCTTTTTCCAACCAGTGGTCTCAGAAGCCCCCTTCTTTGAGAAATTGTTGACATCCAATTCAAAATGTTCAAGATGGAAAATCTCTAGAAATCCAATTAAATCTTTAAGGGCTATCTATTTGACCTAAACCTAAAGTTTCTTAGTTGCTGAGGTGTTTTTAAATTTTGACTTTGCAAACATTTCAACTTCGTCCATAGAGTTGAGGTTTGTTTTTTGTTGTGGTTGGTTTTTGTTAACATATTGATTAATGTTTGATTCAAAATACGACCGTGTAAAGCAGAACGGCCTTACTTGACGAAGTCATAATACTGATAATTTATGAAATGCCAAAAATAAAATCAGCCCCAGGTGTTGTTATTTCCATACTTTAGCTTGACTTCGTCAAATTGAAAAAAAAATAATGTACTAAAAGATAGTATTGTGTATGGAAATGTTTTAAAAATGGTTGACAGACGTGTTTGTCGACCACACTTACCTAGTAAAATTCTGCAAAGTAAAATTATTTATAGACCTAAAGAATTAATGACAACAAAAAATTCTGTATCTGTATCCATAATCCAATTTATATTCTCTTTCCAGGAATCGGTTATTCTGTAGTTTTAATTGCTTTTTATGTTGATTTTTATTACAATGTAATAATAGCATGGTCACTTCGATTTTTTTTTGCTTCATTCACAAGTGTTCTACCCTGGACATCTTGTGGTAACCAATGGAACACAATTTTTTGTCGTGAGGTAAGTTTAATTCAAAATTTAATTAAAGAAATTTTAAATTTCAGTAACTATATTTTTCTTTAATTAGTATGGTGGGAATGCAACTGTCTCCAACATAACTTTCGATGAAAATACAAAATTCTCGTCAGCTGCATCGGAGTATTTTAAGTAACTTTTCAATTGATTAGACCCGAACATTGAATAGAAATTATCTAAATTTTTATTTATTTCAGTAATTTTATACTAGAACTCAACGAAAGCAAGGGAATCGATGATCTCGGCTCAATCAAATGGGATATGGTAGCATGTTTGTTGGCGGTTTATTTAATTTGTTATTTCTCATTATGGAAAGGTATAAGCACGTCTGGAAAAGTTGTATGGTTTACTGCTTTATTTCCATACGTTGTTCTGTTAATTTTACTTATCAGAGGAATAACGTTACCTGGTTCAGCTGAGGGTATAAAATATTATTTAAGTCCAAATTTTGATAAGATCTACGATCCAGCTGTATGGGTTGACGCCGCAACACAAGTGTTTTTTTCATTGGGACCAGGATTTGGAGTTTTGTTAGCCTATGCATCGTACAACAAATACCATAACAACGTTTATAAGTAATATTGTAACTGTCTCAACGTTTATCAAACAATAATTCAAATTTTATTTTCAGAGATGCAATCCTTACAAGTTGTATTAATTCTGCAACAAGTTTTGTTGCTGGATTTGTAATATTTTCAGTTCTTGGTTACATGGCACATACATCGAAACAGGATATTGTAGATGTTGCTACAGAAGGTCCCGGTTTAGTTTTTGTTGTGTATCCTGCTGCTATTGCAACAATGCCAGGAAGTATATTTTGGGCTTTGATTTTCTTTATGATGCTGCTCACACTAGGTTTGGATAGCTCGGTAAAAAAACTTTTTTTCGTACTTCAACATATATAGATTATTTAATTTTATTTTTATTTTCAGTTTGGTGGTTCAGAAGCCATAATCACAGCATTAAGTGACGAATTTCCAATAATCCGTAGAAATCGTGAAATTTTTGTTGCCATGCTATTTTCAATATATTTCGTTGTGGGTATTGCTAGTTGTACCCAAGGTGGGTTTTACTTTTTCCAGCTTCTAGATCGTTACGCTGCAGGCTACTCAATTTTAATAGCAGTTTTCTTCGAAGCAATCGCAGTTTCATGGATTTATGGTTGCAACCGTTTCTGTGATGATATTTGCGATATGGTGGGATTTCGTCCAGGAATGTATTGGAAAATTTGTTGGGTATTTGTTGCACCAATCTTTTTATTGTTCATCATTGTTTATGGATTAATATTCTATGAGCCATTACGTTATGAAGATTACATATATCCTGAATGGGCTAACCTATTAGGATGGTGCATAGCTGGTTCATCAATGCTTATGATACCACTTATGGCTATTTATCAAATTATTGTTACACCTGGTTCATTTTTTGAACGTATAATATTTTTAACAACACCGTGGAGAGATCATCAACCAACAGGCAACTCTAATTGTAATCGTCTAGTTGTTGCTGTTGATCCAGCACAAATTAGATTAACTACCGGTAAAGAAGGTGAAGAAGTTTGAAATTTCAAGCTTTCACGGTTTAATATTTACTATGTTTAGTGATTTTAATTTCAATAAATTTTTACTTAATATTAATTTTTTTTTTATTAATAATTTATTTATATATTTAAATTAATTATAAGAAATCAAATGCTGTATAGATAATAGAAATTTTAAAATAATTGAACAAACAATTAAATATAATCTCTTAAAAATCAGATTTTAAGAGTAAATGCAAAATAAAAAAAATATTTAATTAAATTAATGTTATTAGAAATAAATAAATATTTATTAATTGTTATAGAAACATTTTTAATGGATAAATCAAAGTTTTCTTTTAAAAGAATCAAATATATATTGAATTAGAAAATTAAAGATAGCTTTAAATAAATATATGATTTTTATATTAAATAAATAAATATATTAGCTTGAATAAAAATTTATTAAAATAATAATTATAAACAAAAATTAAAAATAAAATAAAAGTGTTCCCTTAATAAAGAAATACAAAAAAATTAATAATATATTATATAAATATTACGTTTGACACCAACAAATAGGTTAAATTAACTAATAAAATAATAAATTTATATCAACATACAAATATTTTACATAATCAATCAAATAAATGTTGTGATTTGTGGATATAAAAAATAATTCAAACTTTTGTACAATATAAATAATGCTCAAGGAATCACGATTGTATGCGAGTTTAGTTGTTTGTTAATGTTATTTAATTTTTAAAACTATCGATAAAAATTTACTTTAAATAAAATTTTCGGATCGTAATAGGTGAAATCAATTGACTTCCAATGATCAAAAACTATTGTTTGATCCGTAATTTAATTTTCATATATTATAATTTTGAAACAATTTTCCATCATTTCATCAATCGTAATAAAAAGTCAAATATATGTTTTTAAAATAATCAATAAAATCGTAAAAATGTTTTTTACTTAGAAAAACATCAAAATAAATTTACAGCCATAAGATATATTTTTATGATTGATAAAAATAAAAATTATGAACATTAACAACAAATAATTTTCGCCAAATAAATTTTAGATTATAGAAAAACAAATATTTATAAACTGTTATTTGGTTAGGGTCCAAAATACTATTAATCTCAATCTTTATAAACAAAAATCGTCACGATTGTGATACAACAAAAAAAATATATTAAAATCGTGATCAGATTTAAAATATTTTAATTTCAAAATTAATTAAGTTAATATATTTTGTTTTTAAATATTTGATTATTAAAGTATTTTATACAGTCACAATTTAATAATCAAATAAGTTTTTGTGTAATAAATGTTATCGTTTAAAAGATATAATTAAAGAATTAAATTTTTAAAACAGCCATTTAAAAGTTTAATTAATGAAAATTATAAATTTGAAATTATTTGAAATAATTTTATTGTAAATTTTTTGTAATTTTGTACATTTTAGTTTTTAATAAATTATTTAAGTTTAATATAGGTTTTTTGTTTGAATTTGATAAACAAAATTTTAAAAACTTGTTATATTTAAATTGTTTGCATTACGCAGATTATCGACTTCTCATCGTCTGACCTATGAACGCCTTGGATGGTAACGA
Organism: Diogma glabrata; assembly: GCA_963693315.1. Classification (NCBI taxonomy): domain Eukaryota; kingdom Metazoa; phylum Arthropoda; class Insecta; order Diptera; family Cylindrotomidae; genus Diogma; species Diogma glabrata. Next base: position 424,831,952 of record OY856186.1, read on the forward strand.
AGCACCCATGTTAATTACCCATCAGCAGTTGCCTGATATTATTCAAGCAAATTTGCAACAGTTGTCACAATAACACATGGTATCGCGTCAGATGGCGTTACAGTCATGTTATAGTGACAAATATAAAGTTCGTTAAATTAAAGGTTCTTTAAAATTTGTTTTAGAAAAAACCCAATTCTTTGGTTCAGGATAAGGAGCTTCAGTTTTTTAGTTCAAATATTAGGTCGAAAATGACCAAATATTCGCATGCGTTAGATATAGGCGACACCTTATAATACCTTTTAGGCGGAAGTTATTAAAATTCTGGCGACAGCGATAAGGCAAACATTTATAATATGTTGCATGAGTGAATATATATTGGGTGATGAAAACCTACACAATTCCTATTGGATGATATCATCCAATCTGTCATCAGGGTGGCACGTTTTCCTGAAAACATCCAGTTTATTTTATCGTCGTTTGAAATAGGTTTTTGTTACGGTGTTGGCAAAACGGGCCCACAACCTCATGGAAATGTTGTCATAAGGACAAATTTTTACAATGAACGCATTATCTACATCTACAACTGCTCAATTAATTTACTCAAACGGGTTTGAAGAGGCTGTTCCTCAGCAGTATTAATTAAATCCATTCGTCAAACGCAAATGTTGGTCACATGTCACGCTCTAAATCTCGTGATAATCTTTGGGACTGATGAAAGCCGATTTATTTACGGAGCAAGAAATTAAACAAACTGTTTATTAAAGATACAAAACGGAAGTGACGAAAAGATTATTCACAATGACATAAAAATTACATATGCATATATCTTCATAAATAAACATAACAAAACATAATTTAATTCTAACATTCCTCCAAAATTAAGTTTTAAATTTTTAATCCAAAATTCGATGCATTTATGATGCTGTTGATTTGGAAGTGGCTTCGTGAATACATCCGCTTTCATTTGAGAAGTTGGACCAACCTTTTTCTTCTACTACATCCCTTAGAAAATGGTATTTGAAAATTGTATATCGTATAAATGTTTTATATAAAAAAAAATAAAAGAACTAATGTTTTTTTTCAAAATATATATTTATAACAAATTTTTTATATAATAAAAATAATAAATGTTTTTTTTTCAATTAAATGTCTATTTGAATTTAATAATTTTTTAATAAATCGCAATAATAATAATTTAAAGAGAATTTAAATTATATTCAAAGAAAAGAAAAATATTCACCTGTTCTTTAGTTTTGATATCTCAAATTATATTTTATCGCTCGCAAGAAAATTTAAATATGCTTCTGGTAATCGCAAAAATAGAAGTGACTTGCATTTTTGCATTTAAATTCAATTTGCACGCAATTCGCTTCCTTTCGGAACATTTAATTTCCAATCATAGATGGACAGGCGAATATCTTTCTCAAGCGAAGAAATCAATGAATACAGTCATTTATTGTTAACATTAATTAATATTGAATGCATTCATTCATTTCTCCGGTAAAGTTAAATCTAATTGTTGTGAATTGTCACAATTTGACATTTCATAACAAAACAAAATACAAACTATAAACATCTCAGGTAAGTATAAGTATTCCATATATAAATTTTTAGTATTTAAATTAATTGATTTTTCTTTTTTAGGCAATCATTAAAACATGTTCAAGTTTGAACATAGTCCGACCCGTTGACAGACCGTCAACCGCAATCATTCAATCGGAAGTTTGCAGATCTTAGTAATAGATCTCTTCAAAATATTATTGGATGTTTTATGATGAACCTTTATCATCTGGATGAATTTGTATTATTCGGCCCATGGCCCATTTGCAAGTTGGTAAGTTTTCATCCTTTATTAAAACCAGATCATTTATTTTTAAATTATCTTCAGATGATTTCCATTTATTCCTTTGTTGCAGGTTATTAATGTAATCTTTATGGAAACGTTTCCAGAATGTTTGAACAAGCTGCTGAACTTGTTGCCACCTTGATAATATAGCCTTTGATGTATAACTCATATCGCGTTCCGGTATGGAATTCAATGATGAACCCATTAAAAAATGTGCAGGTGTCAACGCTTCAAATGAATCATCATCGGATATTGGGCATAATGGTCTAGAATTTAGTACACCTTCTATCTGACATAAAAGAGTGGTCATCTCTTCAAAAGTTAAATGTGAATTTCCAGTGACTCTATAGAGATGAGTCTTTACAGATTTTATTGCTGATTCCCATAATCCACCAAAATGAGGTGCAGAAGGAGGAATATGATGCCAACGTATTTGGTTTTGGGAACAATACTCTGTAATTATAAAATCATTATTTTTTATGCTATGAAATTGATATACCTCTTTTAGTAGTTTATTGGCACCAACAAAATTGGTACCATTATCGGAATATATATTCGATGGTACCCCTCTTCTCGCAGCAAATCTTTTAAGAGATGCTATAAAAGCATTAGTAGTCAGATCAGTGACAGTTTCTATGTGTACCGCTTTAGTGACCATACAAACAAAAACTGCAATATAACCTTTAACTAGTTTAGCTCCACGTCCTCTTTTACTAGCTAGTAATATTGGTCCAGCATAATCTACACCGCAGTTTGAAAATGGTCTCGCTGGTGTTATTCGCACGGCTGGTAAATTGCCCATGATTTGGCTGGAAACCGTAGCTCTATTTTTGAAACACTGTATGCATTTTTTAATTTCTTCTCTCACCTTGCCTCGTCCATGGACAATCCAATAGCTTTGACGTATAAGATGGAATGTGTGGGATGGGCCAGGATGCAGGTATTTTTTATGATAAAAGGAAATTATCATTCTACTTAGGATGTGGGATTTTGGTAGAATGATGGGGTGTTTTGCCTCATAAGGGTAATTAGAATGATGCAGTCTGCCTCCAACACGTAGTATGCCCTTTTCATCTATAAATGGAGTAAGAGTTGACAATTTATTATGTTTAGGTAATTTTTTGTTTCGCTTTAGAGTATTGATCTCATTTGAATAAATCGTTTGCTGCACCCATTTAACCAACCTTTCAGTTCCTTCATTCATTTCGATTGCTGATATAGAGAGACCTTGTGTTTTGTTATTGCTCCGTTTTGTCACAATGTTAATAAATTTATTGACAAAACATAATATACGAATAATTTTACTAAATGAGGATACTTTATTTAATAAAATTTCATACACTTCACCGTTGCCAACGTTGCTATTTTCTAACTCCTTTACATGATACAGTGGGATGTTTGATGAACACGACTTTTCCTTTATCTCACATAGAGTTTCTTCATAGAATACTTCTTTCTCGATCGTGGGCCATTTAGTCTCTATTTCACAAAGCCATGCTGGACTGTGCCACCACTGATCAAGTTTTAGCAATCTGGATGGTAAAACACCTCTGGACGCATAGTCAGCCGGATTATCCCCTGATTTTACGTGCTGCCAATGATTTCGTGGTAGTAATTGTTGTACCTCAGACACCCGATTTGCTACGAAGGTTTTCCATTTTGTTGGATGATCGGATAACCATGACAATACTATAGTAGAGTCTGTCCAAGCATGCATCTCAATTTCTTCTTCAAATGTTTTCTGCACTTCCGTCATTAATTTGGCAAGAAGATGTGCTCCACATAATTCTAATCGCGGTAATGATATTTACGAAAATTTGGGTTGGGCGAAGGGCTAACACCCCATTTCCGTAAAAAAAATTATTGTCATGAATTCTGTACACAGGCCTCGGAATATCTCGGATTCATTATTGGAACGACCTCGGAAACTGTACCCGGACTACGATTTAAAAATGGGAACCTGGAACGTGCTTAGCCTCAGAAGACCAGGAGATCTCCTAAAACTCACTCAACAAGTCGAGAGCTACACACTGGATACAGTGGCATTACAAGAACTAAGATGGCCAGGCAGTGGAATCCATGAAACAGCGAAAGGATACACTCTGTATTATTGCGGTCATCAAAACGGAGGAGAATTTGGAGTTGGCTTTCTTATACACCGTCGCGTGAATCAGCATGTTATCGACTTCTGCCCAATTAATATGCGGTTATGCACACTGAGAATCCGCACGCAAAAATTCAATGTAACGATCGTCAATGTTCATGCACCTACTGAAGATAAAGCAGATGATATTAAAGACCTGTTCTTCCTAGAACTCGAGGAAGTCATCAATAACATCCCGCGGCACGATATAAAAATCGTGGTAGGTGACTTTAATGCTCAAATCGGTAGGATTGCAGAACTTAAAACACATATCGGCCCTAACAGCTTGCATCATACCAGCAACAATAACGGTTTTCGCGCAGCCGAGCTGGCTATGATGTATGATCTAGTAATTTCCAGCACTTTCTTCCCTCACAAGAGAATTCACAAGGCAACGTGGAAATCAAATGACGGAAGAACGGAAAATCAAATCGATCACGTCATGATCTCTAAGAGACACTCTACAAGTATAACTGACGTTCGATCATACAGAGGTGCTGATATGGACACCGATCATATGCTTGTCATCTTTAAGTACAAGTGCAAGTTGTCATCCACATTTAACAGACAAGCAAAAAAGACCGTGCGCTGGAATGTCGAAGCATTTAAACATCCGGAAACGCTGAATAGATATCAGGAAATAATAACACAAAACATAGAAGAGCATGACATCTCTTCTGAGATGCCATTAAACATACAAGAAGAATGGCAAACGCTTCAATCAACCATCATATCCGCAGCACAAACTACAATCGGAAAACGACCACCGAAATCACACAACGAATGGTTTGACGACGAGTGCCGCCAATCCGTTGAAAATAAACAAAAACTGCGAGAAAAATGGTTAACAAGGAACACCCGAAGCTCGCAAGCTGATTATCTATGCGCCAGGAAAGCCTCAGCAAAACTTCTACGTAAAAAGAAACGCGAACACATGAAGAGCTGCATCGAAAACATCAACCAACATGCGGCCAACGGAAATTCAAAAGAGTGCTTTGCCAATGCACGAAATCTGACCAAAGATTTCCACCCAAGATCTACAGCCATCAAAAATGTAAATAATGAACTTACAACAAGTGAACGTGATGTGCTGGCAGTGTGGCGATCCCACTTTCAAGACCTACTGAATAGGAGGAACGAAGTTCATCCTATTCGAGCAATTGCTCCATCAACTGAAGAGATTTTTGTCCCTTACCCAGCAATAGAAGAAGTGGAAGCTGCCATTAAAAAACTGAAAAATGGCAAATCACCTGGTTTCGATGGAATTCCCGCAGAACTTCTGAAAAATGGAGGAGCAGCTCTGGTCTCACGTATATACGATCTGATTCTTGCAATCTGGGACCAAGAAGAACTACCTGATGAATGGAAAACAGCTCTCATTGTTCCGCTACATAAAAAAGGTGACCGTTTAAAGTGTGAAAATTATCGTGGCATCGCACTGTTGAACACTGCATATAAAATACTAGCTAATGTTGTACTTGCTCGACTCATCCCGTTCGCCGAATCTATCATCGGTGACTATCAGTGTGGTTTTCGTCCCAACCGCTCAACCACAGATCAATGTTTTACATTAAGGATGATTCTGGAAAAATGCTGGGAGTACAACATCAGCATTCACCAGCTCTACGTTGATTTCAGGCAAGCATATGATAGTATCATCCGCGACAACCTCTGGTCCGCACTCATATGCCTTGGTATCCCAGAGAAACTTGTTTCTCTGTGTAAACTCACAACATCGGGATCAAATTGTAGAATAGTAATCGAAGGGTCAGTTTCTGATCCTTTCGATATAACATCAGGTGTTCGACAAGGTGATGCACTCGCGCCCGTACTATTTAATTTGGCGCTGGAGTACGCGATAAGAAAAAGCCGAATTGAGACACAAAACTGCATATATAACAAATCTAGTCAAGTTCTTGGCTACGCAGATGATATTGTGCTTCTTGGACGTAGAACAAGCGATATTAAGGATAGTCTCTCTCAGCTTGAAAGAAATGCTAAACGGCTTGGATTATGCATCAACACCAGCAAAACTAAAGTGTTAACAACATCTAAGAACATACCTCACGGAAATCTGGATACTGGCGACTATGAAGTGGAACGCGTGGAAAACTTCAAATACCTCGGGTCTGTAATAACATCGTCAAATGACATGCAGGCAGATATCAAAGCCCGTGTCTCTGCCGCATACAGAGTTTTCTACGCATACTCAAAACTTCTGCGATCAAAACATCTTTCGCGGTCGTGTAAACTCACACTTTACAAAGCATTGATACGACCTGTGCTTACATTTGGAAGTGAAAACTGGACACTGACTTCCTCCGATTGTAGAATTCTATCAACATTCGAGAGGAAAGTCATACGAACAATCTATGGTCCATGTAAAGTTGCTGAAAATCAGTATAGAATCCGAATGAATCATGAAATCAGACAGCTTCTTGGAGGCTGCGATGTAATCGGATTCATTAAATCCAACCGGATTAGATGGTTTGGTCACGTAGAAAGGGCTCCATTGGAAAGAATGATAAAAAAAGCGTCCCAACAACAACCAGCTGGTGTTCGTCGAAGAGGAAGACCTAGACAACGCTGGCGTGATGACATCATCCAAGACCTTCGTGATATAGGATGTCGAAACTGGGGTCAACTGGTCATGGAACGAGATGATTGGAAGCTGGTGGCACAGACGGCAAAATCCCTTCATGGGATATAAACGCCAGAGAGAGAGGTAATGATATTTGTTTTATCGGTGCCACCTTAGTTTTTGATGCAATAAGTTCCACTTGGATAAGTCCTTCTTCATTTTTGAACCGTCCATAGACTACTGCTGCATAGGCTCTTTCGTTCGCATCGCTAAATCCATGTATTTGTAACTCTCTGAGACCTATAAACCGTCTTATTCTAAGATTTTCTAATTGATGAAGCTCCATTTTTACTTGATTCCATAATATAGCAATATCATCAGGCAGCCTGTCATCCCAGTCTAGATTTCTTAACCACAATCTTTGGTATAAAATTTTTGCTAAAATAATTGATGGTGCTACTAAACCAAGTGGATCAAACACTTTAGAGGCATTGGATATCAATGTGCGTTTAGTTTCAGTTTCTTCCAATGGCAAATTCACCTTAAAGGTAAAATAGTCTTTTAAAGCATTCCATTGCAACCCTAATATCTTTACAGTGGAATCCGTTTCATCAATCGATACCAACGATTTATCGTTTGCAGTGACAGGTTCGGAAAGTTCTATTGCGTTTGAGTGCCACCTTCTTAAACGAAAACCCTTTTGTGCAAGTAATAGCGTAAGCGTTTTCTCCTTTACATATCGGGCATCTTCAATCGTGCTTGCTCCTGACAGATAATCATCTATGTAAAATTTACTCGAAATTTCCTTTGAGATATCTGGATATTCTTCTGCATAATCATATGCGGCTTGTAACAAAGAACGGGTTGCTAAAAATGACGAACTACCCATTCCAAAAGTAACGGTGGTTAGCTTATAATATTTTATAGGCTCGTTTACATGTTCTCGCCACAGAACGCGTTGGAAGTCTTGATCTTCATCAGCTACCAAAATTTGTCGATACATTTTTTCTATGTCTGCGGTAAATGCGATCTGGTTATGACGGAATTTATTTAAAGTATTCCACAATGGAGGTTGTATGTTGGGGCCATTCATAAGCACATCATTGATGGAGTTTCGATTGGTGGTTTTACTTGATCCATCAAACACGACTCGCAACTTGGTAGTTGAACTTTCCGTTTTAATCACAGAATGATGTGGAAGATAATAACATTTATGACATAACCAATTATGATGTCAATACCTTCTGGTTTATAAAACTCGGGGTCAGCTAACTCTAATCCCTTGATCCTCTCTAAATCAGATGTATTTAATTCTCGCGTTGGTAAACAATCAGTCAATTTCTTCAATATTAGAACGTTTACCTTAAGACTTTCTTTGGTAGAGTAAATGGATGTAGCATCTATCAATAATCTTCCCCTTGTCACTTCAGTTCCTGATGTTACACCCTTTATTAAGAAATTCGCATGCATGCGTGCTAGTCCCAGGCGCTGAGCACAGGCTTCAGAGATGAAAGATGATTGTGCTCCAGAATCCAGTAATGCTCGACATCTCTGATAATGATGAGCGGAATCTAGGACTCGTATAACTGCAGTAGGTAGAATGGCAGTAAATCGTTTGATGGACATAGCATGTGCAACATTCCTTGTTTCTAAGTTTTGATTGCTGGTTTCAGAAATTTCAGGATTGAATGTAATGTTAGTAATTGCACTGCTGTTAGACACGGTGGGTTTTTCTTCGTGGAGAGTTGAGTGATGTCTTGCGCGGCATATACCACATCTAAAACGTGATCGGCAATTTTGTGATTGGTGGTTTTTAAACAAACATATGAAACAAAGTTTTTTGTCTGCTACAAAACCCCTTCGTTCATGCACGGAAAGCTGTAAAAATTCATCACAATTTCGCAAATAATGTTCACTACTGCATTTTGGACAGCATATAATATTAGTTCCCGTATGCATTACTTTTATATTGTTACCTTGAGACTGACGTTGTGTATTGCGTTTAAGAGGCTCGCAGCATTCTAGTGTGTCGCCTTGTTGTCTGAGAAACTCAAAGAATTGTTCAATTTTTGGTGATTCAATCCCATAACTGTGCTTAGCCCATGCTTGTTTTAGATTTTGCTCTAGTTTTGAGACGAGAATGTATATAAGCCATGGGTCTCTCGATTGGTAGTCTTCTTCTAAAACCTTTATTCCTCTTAGTACTTCGTCAGACACATCGTGCATATGGTGGAGCGATTTAGCGGAAACCTGATTTATGATTGGCTGTTCCATGAATTGTTTGAGAAGCGTTGTTATAACATGCTTCTTCTTGTCGTAACGATGGACGATCATTTGCCAAGCTTCTTCATAATTAGCGTCCGTTATGGCGACGTGTCGTATCAGAGCGTATGCTTCTCCTTTTAGCAATCCTTTGAGATATTGAAGTTTATGGACCTTTGACATCTTTCCGTTATTATGAATTGATGCTTCAAAAAGATCCCGAAATGAGGCGAACTCAGAATATATGCTGGTGAAGAAAGGTATGTTCACTCGCGGTAATCGAACTTCATTGTCTGATTTACTATTGATATTACTTACTTCTTGTAAAAATGATCGTTGATTCGCCATCAGTTCACTGAGACTTGAGTCAAGCTCTGGTGAATGTAGAGCGTTGCTCAGACTTAGCTCTGCTGTAATCAGTTTACCTTTTACACTAAAAAACTTTGCTTCGAGTTGATCTTGTAAATTGATGATCTCTGGAGCATCACTATATAGATGTGAACTGGCCTTGTAATCAGCCCATTCCTCCTTTAATAATAATAAATTCGCCTTGATGCTTTCTAGTGGCTCGTTTGAAAGATTTTTGGATGCGTAAATTTCAAGTTGCTTCACTCTATTGAGAATTCTTGTGATTGCACGTGTGTCCGCCATTTTACTGATTTCCTTTTGGTTATCTTTTATGCACAAAATTTGAATTCACTTATATATTATTTAAATCACTTATATATATTTATTATTTATTATCAAATTTAATTCACTTATATTATTTTAAGAACTAGAATAGTTAAAATATTTTAAATTTAATTCACTTATATTATTTTAAAAACTAGAATAGTTAGCACACTGTTAATTTTAATTCACTTATTTTAGAAATTGGCGCTAAATCCGGCTCGAAGGACCATGAAAATTGTATATCGTATAAATGTTTTATATAAAAAAAAATAAAAGAACTAATGTTTTTTTTCAAAATATATATTTATAACAAATTTTTTATATAATAAAAATAATAAATGTTTTTTTTTCAATTAAATGTCTATTTGAATTTAATAATTTTTTAATAAATCGCAATAATAATAATTTAAAGAGAATTTAAATTATATTCAAAGAAAAGAAAAATATTCACCTGTTCTTTAGTTTTGATATCTCAAATTATATTTTATCGCTCGCAAGAAAATTTAAATATGCTTCTGGTAATCGCAAAAATAGAAGTGACTTGCATTTTTGCATTTAAATTCAATTTGCACGCAATTCGCTTCCTTTCGGAACATTTAATTTCCAATCATAGATGGACAGGCGAATATCTTTCTCAAGCGAAGAAATCAATGAATACAGTCATTTATTGTTAACATTAATTAATATTGAATGCATTCATTCATTTCTCCGGTAAAGTTAAATCTAATTGTTGTGAATTGTCACAATTTGACATTTCATAACAAAACAAAATACAAACTATAAACATCTCAGGTAAGTATAAGTATTCCATATATAAATTTTTAGTATTTAAATTAATTGATTTTTCTTTTTTAGGCAATCATTAAAACATGTTCAAGTTTGAACAGTATTTGATATCTATATGTTTTGCACGACTATGATTTATATTATTTGAAGTCAAAATAATAAAACTTTTAATGTCACAAAAAATTTTCAGTTGCTCACTATATTCCGAAAACATTTCAAGCTGTAATCTGTTAAGCCATACTCCTTGTTGAGCAGCCAGAACCAGCACCATATATTCAGCTTCAGCTGTTTATAGTTCAACTGTTACTTGTCTCTTGGAGTTCCACGATATTGGACCATTTTGCAGCTAAAAAATATATCCAAATGTAGAACGCCTTCTATCGTCATCACTCGCCCAATCAGAATCACTGTAACTAATAAAATTCGCTAAACCATCTTTTGAGTACACCAATTTTGCATCGATTGACCCTTTTTAGGCATACCTGGGTTTTTACAATAACGGCATATTTTGTTCACCGCAAAACAAATATCAGGGCGTGATATTTGTGATAAATACAACAAACATCCCACTGCTTCTTTATATGGCATTTTATTTTGTTTTCATCTTCAATGTCCTGAGGACACATTGACTCTGATAAAACATTCGTTTATTCGTGTATATCAAACCTATGTAATATTTCTTGGATTTATTGATCTTGACATATCGCAATTCCTCCATCATTATCACGTTTTATTTGCATTCCCAAAAAGAACTTTGCAATGCCAAGGTCCTTCATTTTAAAATTTAGATTTAGGAATTCTATTATTTGATATACCATAACCATATTATTACCAAAAATAAGCAAATCATCAACATATATAGCTACTATAAAAACGCTACTATCCATCCTTTGCCAATAAATACATGTATCTGCAGATGACTGTGTCATACCATATTCTTTTAATTTACAGTCCAAACTAGAATTCCAGGCTCAGCTCGCTTGCTTCAAACCATAAGTGGATTTTCGCGATCTACAGACTTTATTCTCGTCCTTAATAAAACATTCCGGCTGAATCATGTATATCTCATCTGCAAACTCACCATGCAGAAAAGCTGATACAGCGTCCATATGAACTGATTTTCATGTTATGACAAACAGACATTGCTATTAAAAATCGAATCGAATAATAACTCACAACAGGCGAGTGCGTATTATTGTAATATACTCCAAATTTCTTGGCGCATCCTTTTATTACTAATCGCGCTTTATATTTTTCAACACCTGCGGCATTTCTTTTGGTTTTGAAAACCCACTTAGATGCAATATATTTTTATTTGGGGGTAAATCAACCATAAATTATTGTCTATAGCGATGAATTATTGTCGACCATGAACCGACCATGAATTATTGTCTATCAATGATTTATATTCAAAATCCATAGTTTCTTTTCAATACGAACAATTAGAACTATTCAGCGCTTCATCAACTGCCAATGGATCACGATCATCAAAATCTTTCACTCTGTAACTCAGATAGTCATCAAATAGTTTTGGTTTTGCTACACGATTCGATATTCAAACTGTACCTTGATTTTCAATTGTAACGTTTAATGGTGAAAAATTATCATATGAATCAACTGTTTTTGCTAAATCATCGTCAGTGTAATACGTATCTTGAGATGAATCTCCCAATTGCATGGATAAATTTTCAATTTGATTTCCACCATCATTTGCAGTGGTCTGAACTTCATCACCATTATTTACATCAACAAAATTCGGTGTCACGATATTTGAATCAACTGTGAATATATCAAATAAATTAATGGAACCATTTTCATCATTTACTTTCTTGTTGAATTTGAACTACTGCTTTTCACAAAAAATCACATCTCGACTAACAACAACTCTGTCACTTTGAGGAAGATAAATTCTGTATCCTTTTGATTCCAAACTATAACCAATAGAAATGCCCATTTCAGATTTCGATTCCAGTTTTCGTCTTTTTGTTTTGGTATCTGTACATGATAGACACATCTAAAAACGGGTAGAAATTTGCAGTTCACTGCCTTTTTAGTCCACAGCTCTTCAGGCACTTCTTCTTTAGAACTGAACTTTGATCTATTTATAAAGAATGCAGCAGTATTGATGGCTTCCGCCCAAAACTTTTTCGGCAAATTGGCATCAAATAACATGGACTTTGTCTTCTCAACTAAAGTCCGATTCATTCTTTCGCTAAGACCATTGTGTTCGGGAGTGAAAATACAAGTCGTCTGATGTATTATTCCATTTTTCAGGCAAATTTTATTTATTGCTTCGTTACAGATTTCTGTGCCAGTATCACTTCTTAGAATTTTTATTTTCTTTCTAGTATGGTTCTCTGCATAGCTCTTGAACTCTTAAAACTTTTGTACTACATCCGCCTTTGACTTAATCGGATAAACAAAAACTTTTCTTGTAAAATCTTTTTCTATGGCAAAAACAAATCGTGATCCAATTGAAGTTTCTTCAAAGGGTCCAATCACATCAACATGAACAAGCTCCAAAACTTTAGATGCTCGCGATCTAATACTACGGAATGGCAATCGATACTGCTTGCTTTTAATACAAGAAACACATTTCTCATCACTATTACCAACTGAGTAACAAATTCGTGGATAATTCGGGCACTACTAACATTTTCAACGCGAACTTTTCGCCTTTTTTCGTTTACCAATAAGGATAATGAACACTCACCCTTTTCTCTGATTGCCAGGCGTTGATTATTGGCAACAACGACTGTTCTTTCGTCATTAATTCTTGAAACATTTTAAAGAATTGTACCGTCATGCGTCATATGGAATGACGCTCCTGAATCAACGTACAAACTGTTTAAAGCTTTTGTCTCTGGAGTAATCAATGCACAGAATAATGATTTTTCTGTTTTCACTAATGCTTTCTTGTTGTGCTTATTTGGCTTGGAACACTCATAAGCCAAGTGTCCGATTTGGTTACAATTATAACATCTCGGTAGTATCTTTTTCTTTTCTTTTGAATAAAGAGCAGCACTTTCATTTTTATTTTCATTTTTCGTGTCTTGCAAAAGTTTGGTTTTAACATAGTCACCAGTAGCACATCAGCACCCGAGCTTTCTATATAGCCATTATCATGGGCTTATAGGATTCAGGCAAACCAGGCAACAAAAATAAGACAACCCATTCTTCACTAACGACAAACTTTATGTCATTAAGCATTTGTGCTGTTGTTAATATTGTCGTCACATATTCCTCCATGGAACGACAATCTTCTAATTTTGTGATTATCATCTTACGCATTAAGCTAATACGACGTGCCAAACCTTTGTCTTCAAACACCGCAGCCAATCTGTTACAAAATTTACACTACGAATATGAATATAATTACTTTCATGAACCATCATAATCAAATTTGATTTTGCACGAGTTTCATTTTTTTATTTAACATCAGCAGACTGTTCTGGAACCTCGATACCTTGAACAAAATTCCAAAGAACCTCATGTTCAAGAAAGGCTTGCATTGCAAACGCCCAATTATTGTAATTTTCACGACTAATTAGTTTCCCACAAATCGGTTCGGTACTAAACTGTTTGATGTTGTAGCTGCCATGATGAAAAAAAAACAATTTTAATTACAACAAATTAACTATTATCTGGAAAATATATAAAATTTGAAATCCGTTTTCTTTACGATTAAAATTTAATGAATTTAGAATTAATTTCAAACTTATTAGCTGTGCCCATAAGCTAATGAAAGCCGATTTATTTACGGAACAAGAATTTAAACAAACTGTACATTAAAGATACAAACCGAAAGTGACGAAAAGTTTATTCACAATGACATAAAAATTACATATGTATATATCTTCATAAATAAACATACCAACATAACAAAACATAATTAATTTCAAACAGAGACTTCCATATCAAAGTTTAGGGAATCAAAAACCAATTCGGACATTTGCTTTTATCATTCCGGATTTAAAGACAAAGCACAACGCTGCGTTATTACTGGGTGTATTTTTTATTTTAAATTTGTGACTCCGAATACACCCGACAATCATCCATACGATGTCAGTATGTATTGATAATCATCAAGCCAACCATATCTTTCAGTATTTAAAAAAACTCAGGGCTTAAATTTTTAATCTATACGGAACCGGATAGTTTCGTTTGCCGTCAAACTTTTTTTCTGCAAGCTTCACTTCGTTCAATATTACGTACCGTGATAACGTGATAAAAAAAATCATGATTTTTCTGTCAGTTGCATATAGTATTAAACGCACTCATTTATCATGAAAGAAAAATATCATTTTTATCCTGTTTTAAATGTCAAAATGCTTTGAATATTTTATTTCAGTTTCGGCAAACATTTGTGTGATAAATATTCTTGCTAAAATTGGATTTGTGTTTTTTGGGATAAATTCTCTTTTGTGATAAAATTAATTTAAATAAAAATGACGTAAAACGTTTAACTTATAAATCCATTATTTTTCTTTTGGTTATTCGGTCCGGTTTGAAGGTCCGGTAATATTCAACGAAGTGAAGTTAGTAGAAAAAAAGTTTGACATAAAATATCGTGATATTTTTTATCACTTTGCACGACCCAACATTAGGCATATCACCACTATTGATTCCAAAAAATTATTTAGTGCTTTTTTTACTTGCGATATAACGCGATTCCAAAATTTTAGAAAAACTTATTTTTCGTTCTAATGAGAACAATAATCCACAGCACCTTAGACGTTTCCTGAAAAATTGGTCAAAATAATTTAAGATCGGGAATATACACCATCTTAGGTTCAGATTATACAAATGATTACCCTAGATGAGACCAGTTTTTTCGATAAGCGCACGGTAGTCAGAATATACGTTGCTATGTCCCAGAATATTCAAACACTCTAACTATTCAATGGGCTGCTGATAAGGAAGTCTGGATGGCAACTGAAACGTTTAAGAATGATTTTTCAGTAATAATTTGAGCTATTTGGTCTAGAATTTGAAGTTCTGTTGATTCAAGACAACGCACCAGGTCATCATAATATGGGGCACGATCTTTGTCTCTACGCTCGATCAAAACATTATTAGGGTTCCGTTTTTTAAAACAAACCCTATTGGTGAGATTAAAACGAGTTTTTCACTTTATATCGATTATCTCGTAAACTATAAATGCTATGAACTTGAAATTTGAGGTGCGTATAAAACTAACCTGTCCACATAAGATGACAGATACAAATAAAACTAAAGTTGTTTTCGTTTGGTTTACAGGGTTACGATGTAAGACCTTTGAGAAAATACATTTTTTTATAGATTCAAGTAGGGTATCATATGAAAGGGCTTAATTTCAGTATCCTTTAAAAATTTATTTTGGAATTTTACACCTCACCATTTTTTGTATAATTTTGAATAATGACGTTTTCTTCGTGTTTTCTTACCTCAATTAGGTCCGAACCTAACAGATCGAAGATCTTCAAATGTATTTGGAATGATAAAAAAATTAGTAAGTTTTTAATAAAAAATATATAAAAGTGTAATATACTCATAATTATATTTATTAAGGGGGTGGAAATGAGAAGGGGTAAAACCACTATTTAAAATGTGGTCAAGTGGGGTGTAATTTGAAAGAGCACCTAATTTAGAAAACTTTGCAATAGTTTTTAGAATTAGCGGTGTAGTTTTTGAGTTATTGTCAAAAAAGTGCAAAATTCAGATCGATACAACCCTCCCCAATTTAGAAATCACTGCAATTATTTTTAGAATTTTGTGGTGCACAGTTTTTGAGTTATTGGCAAAAAAGCACAAAATTCAAACCCCCCCCCCCCTACGTTTCGACACAGATTGACAGAAAAATTGGAAAAAATTCACAGATTTAGTAAGTTTGGTAAATTTTGAATGAAAATTATAGCGAAGCCTCAAATAATTATATTTCTGTGTGTTGACCCAAGCGATTGTCATTTGAAAGAGCACCTAATTTGGAAATCATTGCAATTTTTTTAAAATTTTGCGTTGCACAGTTTTTGAGTTATTGTCAAAAAAGCGCCACTTTCTGACCGTCCGTCCCACCCCCGCACCCTACGTTTCGACACTGATTGACAGAAAAATTTGTAAAAATTCACAGAAGTTTGGTAAATTTTGAATGAAAATCATAGCAAAGTCTCAAATAATTATATTTCTGTGTGTTTAGGGGATGGGTGTGGGGAGAGTAAAAAAACCATTTTTGACCCAAATGAGTCATATGAATTACGGAGCACTTAATTTAAGAACCATTGCAATTTTTTTAGAATTTGGCATGCATATATGTGATTGTAATTTACTATTGACATTTACGATTAAACATTTATTTTGTTATGCGTCGATGTTGTGGCAATATAAAGACATTACAATTTACAACACAACTTCTTGTCAATTATTTTTGATATTGTGTTCTTTTACATTCACGGAACACTTGGCGAGCGAATTTTATTCGCACTTGTCTTGTCTGACTTTTTTAAATTTCTATTCTTATTATGTAAAGCAGATATTTCTGTATTAGAAAAATTATTCAATAATATCCAATTAGAAATATTGGATTCGAACTTCTTGCTAGTAATACAATAAAATATTATATAATGGACTATCTTTTTTATAAATAAGATAGTGTAATTTACTTATAAAAACAAATAATTCATATATTTTATATACTGTCATTTTTTCACATATACCTGGTCTTTTTTTACTCGAGTTTTTTAGGAACGTATCTATCGAGTAAGAACAGAATTGGATGTAAATTCTATAATTCTGCATAAACATTTGGTCCGTCGAGCCGGATTAAGTAATAGTCTAAAATTTAAAAAGTGATAAATTGTTGGTAAATAATAATATGATAAATTTAATAACAAGTAAGATACAAATTTAAATGGAAATCATTGGCTGTGAAAAGAGATTAAGTTGAACGTCTAAGTTTTTAACCAATCAATAGAGGACAACAATAAAGGAAAGAAACAGCTACTAAGCCAAATAAAAATGGCGCCGTGTGTATTAACATCAATTCAACATTATTTGTAGCTCTAGCTGCAAGCGTTGGTCGCGAACAAATGACAAGTTGCTAGATGGGCGTAGCTTAAATCAATGTGAAAACACGTTTGATACAGCAAAAGTATGTTTAAAAAGCTTTAAAAAAAAATGAGCTTACAAGACAAGCTTAAGAAAAACAGGATTGATCACCCAATTCTCTCTGAACTTTCGCTTCAATATTTGTTTGACACTCATAAGATCACTCATCTAACATACTTTCAGTTAGCATGGAACTTGGATGATGTTTGACATCAACAAAACTACCTTGTCTAGTCAGATTCATATCCCCTCGTGGAGAAAAAATTTCAAATTATATTGTACGTCAAAAAAAAACGTCGACTGATAACACAAATGTGTAAATAAAAATACAAATATAGACAAGTTATAGATTCTTTTGATTTTATTGTGTCAATACATAATACAATAATAGATAAAATTTCCATTTACATTCATTAAAAACAAACAAAAAACAGTTGTTATAATTACTTAAATGAAAATAAAATCAAATTTTAAACGTAATTTCAAAATATTTTGTATAAGATAAAATTTTACTATATTTTAATTTTTTTTTATCATTGATTTAATTAATTGTTAAGCATATTCCAAGCATCTTCTTCACTTTTATTTTTTTGTGTTAATAATTTCGATGTTGGTTTTGTTGATTTAACATCTAAAGCATTGAAATCGTTTGAGTACGATGATGTTTGTTTGGTGGCTGAACTTCTAGATTTTGTTGTTATCTGATTTTCATTTTTTATATCTTTTGAACTATCGGAATAGAAATCATTTTCAAAACCATTCCAGTTATCGGTTTTTGAAGTATTTTGACTGTAATCGAGATAAGAATATTAATAGTTATTTTATTTATTTATTTATTTATTTCAATTTAAGTACTAGCAAACGGAAATATTTCCAATAACATGCTAGTTATAAAAGTAATACAAATTAAAGACAATATTTAAAAAATAGTATAAAAAATTACAATAAAAAGTTTAAATTTAAAAGTAATACAAATTAAAGACAATATTTAAAAATAATATAAAAAATTACAATAAAAAGTTTAAATTTAGTTTATAAAAAGATAATTTTAATGTAATAAACCAAGAATGTTTAACACAAGATAAAATAAATAATATTAGAATTTAAAATATATAAGAAAATAATATTAATTTAATTTAATTTAACAATTTGTAAAAGGCTTCTTTTAAACTGGACTAAGTTGGAGCAAAACAAATTGATTTGATTGAATTTAACGTTGTGGCTGTACTGTAATCTAATCAACGGTGAATGAACTCTTAGATTTTAATTAACTCTTAGATTTTCACAGTTAAACTTGAAATTGTAACCACAAACCAGAAAATGGGTTAAATTTTCTGGGTTAATTATTTAATTAATTTTTTTTTGTTTATAATAGATAACGGGCACCAGTGTTACTGGCGAAAAAAACTGCAAATATGTAACGAATGGTTTGACAACTATTGTCATGGTGATTGACAAAAAGTATCTAGAAGTGCTAGAAACCTTCCCCCCACCGCATGGATCGATCGATTTTTATTGTTTTGAAAATATTTTTTATTTTTAAACCACGGGTGTGCGAAATCCAGTCCCTCCTTTTAACATACGAATTGACGTAAGATATTATATACCACTGGAAATAGCTGTGATATATCACTAGCCAAGGTGATATTTTTGTAGATTTTGGCAGATGAACTGTTTTCAGATCTGTGAAATATTCCTTGACGTATGTTGTGGGATCTTGATCGTAAAAGGTTTTTATGTGTTGTGACACATATTGTAATTCCTACTACACAACACATTTTATTAAAACAAAAATAAAACTCGACTTGACGCCGTATTCAGATATATACCGGAAATTTGAATACTGGCAACTACGAACGCAAACGTGTGGAAAAACATCAATTGTCACAAACCAGTAATGTCAAACGTCATGCAGGAAGATATGAAATTTGAAATGATGCTGATAATAGATATAGCAATATCCGTCCATCGTATGGAAAAGAGTGGACAAGTAAACAAAAAAAATTGAAATAAATGTTACTTACTAAGATGTATTCGAATTAATCGCATCTTCATTCCAATTCCAATCATCCCCATTCCCTGCTATTTTTCCAGCAGAATGGGATCGTTGATAGCCGCCAGAGTTAGAATGATTATCAAAATTACTCCCATATCCACCATTGGGTGATGAAATATTATTGCCACCCAGAGTATTCCAGCCCTTTTTACTTATATCTCCGACCTAAAACAGACATAAATAAAAATCAATTATTGTTCTAAAATGTTACTGTTACAGGATAAGGTTATAACATAAATCAAAATAAACGAGAAAACGAATACAAACCTTGGTTGCCAAATTACTAACTTGATTGCCCACCCCATCCAATAATCCCCCTTCTTTAACCTTTTTTTAAAACAAACAAAAATAAACAAATAAAAATCATAAACAATACAAATAACTAAAAAACAAATCCTGTTCTTGAAGCTTACGTACTTTTTGAGATGCAATATTTCCATATTTTAAAGCATTATCTTTCGCTGTCGATGCAATTTTCGTTGAAACTTGTGAAAATATATTCCAACCTGATGCTAATGTCGATAAGGTAGAATCTAAAAGTTCTTGTGGTTGACTTTTAGGCGGTGGGGCTGAATAATTGCCAAATCCAGCATATTTTCCTCCTTGACTTGGTGGTAAATGACTATACAAACAAAGCTAATTAATAAAAGTAAATTTATTTAAATTTTTTTCATATCTCACTCTGGTCGCATAGAATTTTCTTGTTGAACTTGTGAAAAGTATGCTTCTTTCTGATCTTTAAATTCCTGGGTATTTAAATTTTGATAGCCTCCTCCATTTTGATATCCATCTGATTGATAATCGTTAGACATTGGCAATGATCCACTGCTTCGCGAATGTGACATACTTGAATGTGATGAATTAATGGTGGAGCTTGAAAAACGTTTAGCTTGTGATGAAGATGGATCCCAAGATTTACCCTGTGCTAAAGCCAAAATTTTATCGCGATAGAGAGCTGCTGCTTTTGTATTATATTTTTGTTGTATTGACATTGTATCATCCCAATCAGACTGATTATCAAAAAACTCTCTTGCTTTTCGATTTCCACCAACCTAAAAATATTTTCAAACGATTACATCTACAATCAGTTTAAATATTGTCATTATGTAAATAACAAAACATGTGGATTAACTATGTCACATCAAATTTGTGTTAATTTAGTCATTTTGATATTTCAGACAACTTGTTTGCATATAACGACTAAAAAAATTAACTGTCTTTGTTTTACTTTTTACAGTTTTCAAGGATGAAATAAGAAATTTTTAGTGTTTGTCAAAACTTACTTTCATTTTCTCTAATTCGATATCTTTCCATTTATCCATTGTTACAGATCGTACAAAAGATAAATGAACTCCTAGTCCACGATGCTTTCCGGAGCATTCCAAACAAATCCAAATCCCATATGTTACAGATACCCATTGCGGATTATGAGCCCCACACTCGAAACATTTCTTAAAATAAATATTTAAAAATTTTATCCAACTTTTTCATTTAAATATAATTAAAGTTTACATTATTCTCATCGTTCGGTTTTAAATCTTGTAATACTCTTCGAGTCCTTGGGCTGGCCATGTTATTTCCTTTCTGTTTCACTTAAAAAAAACTAATATAAAAAAATATACCACAAATATGTTGATTTTGGATAAATAATTCAATAAAAACAAAACTGAATATAATATGATTTGATTGCACTAGTTATAAATATTCCATTTTTGATTATATAAACATTCAAATTAATAGTTTTATTTGCTTAATATTAGTTTTTACAGAGCAGCAAAATCTCCATCACATCACACTAAAAGTTTGCTTTCTCGTTATGGAGTGACGTATTTTGGTTTTTTTGTTTAATTTTGACAGTTGTTTGCAGTTTTTGTGGACGTGTATGTTGTGGTTGAGATTCTTAACAAAAGATGTCCACTTATTTTCAATGTTTTTGACGTTTGATTACAGAGACAATTTTAATTGCAACGGGGATTTTAGTCTTCTAGTCACGACAATTTTAATACTGTATTCTTTTTTTGTATTTATTATTATTTTGTTCGTTGTGAATTTAAAATGGACGTGTTTTGTATTTTCGTATTTTAAGTTTTATAAACAGTTTTAGTCACAAATTAATCGTTTTTGCTTAACGTCATTTGCGTTCTGATTAAGAATTAAACTTCAGAGTTTAGGGTGAGTTATTATGTATTCACGTTTTATAAGATTTATTAGATTCATCTTAAAAAAATAGCGATGGCGATCATCTTTGAATATATATCCATAAATATATATAGCAGGCTGCAGGTATACATAGCATATATATAGCAGGTTTCTTCGGAATATATCTGAAAGTGGTGTACGCAATTTTTTTTAAAGATTGGATAACTGAATCATAAATACTACAACATATTAAAACATGACATAAACCTGAGTGTCGATTCTGGTCGGTTTAGTCAATTTTTTCTCAATATTTTGTCTAAATTTTGTCTAATTCTCAAAAAAATATTTTTTGCAACATTTTCGTTAAGTTTGAATTTCTCTACAATTTTGTCTAAATTTTCTCTAAATTTTATCAATACCAAAATTTGATTCGACAAGCCATTAAGGAGGGGTAAGATTAATTTGTACGAAAAAAGGCATGTTTTTGTGAATTTTTTGTGACGACACAGTTAAAATCTCTTTATTAAAACCTATAGTACATTGAAGTATGACATTATTGAAGAATATTGTATAAAATTTTCAGGAAGAAATATTAAAAAACACGGCAATGGCAGCAATTATTCGGACGTGTCTCGGAAAAAAGTAGAATTGCTGTGCCCCTCATAACTTGGTGCTGGATCATCCGAAATCAAAAACTCAAAATTCATTCGTTAGATAATAATTTTCCCCAGGGAAGGTTTTTCGAAATTTTAATTTTTCACTTTTTTGGAACACTTTGAAGGGAAAAACGTAATTTTTTGCGAAAAAAAAATAAGCTAATCTGTTATTGTAAAATAAAAATTATTAACAAAATTTGCAAAAATTCTCCAGCGTTACCTCGTAAATTATGTACAGAAATAATGTTCAAAATTTCAAAAGGATCGGTGCAGTAGCTTTGAAGTTATGAGGGGCACCAAATTTGAAAACGTGAGTTATGGGGAAAACGCTTTAAAGTTTTTAACAATACAAAAGCTGGTATAAAACGTTCATAAGCAAATTTAAAAATACTCGTAACTTCGTCAATTTTGCTCCCATCGACTTGACTTGACTTCTTGCTCCCATTCTTAAAATATTATGCATTCAATGAAAAAAATTAAAAAATTACAAAAAAAAATTTTAATACCTTACCCACCTCCTTAACCATCTATTAAATAATTTCATTAATTTAATATGTATAGTAGTAAATAATTAATTGCGTTTGATATCAAAATATTGCAATTGAACGAAACTTCTATCCTGTGAAATATTGAACCTTACACACTACTCCTTTCCACCGTTTTGCGGTTGCCAGCGATCCATGGATCTATGGCTCTCAGGGATCTCCTAAGCTTCGGTTACATGCAGCAGCTACCAATGATAGAAGGTTGTTCAATAACTTTATCGTTTATCATAAAGCGTATAATTACTGTAACATGTAAGTAGTAGTAGGAACTATCTTGTATTTCAAAAAGAAAAATGTGCAATGTGCTAGTATCAGAGGCAGTGAGCGAGTGACATATCAACGGGCGAAGAAAATATATATCAAGTCTCAACCAAATTTAGCAGTAAGTAGAACGAATGAAAATGCGGATTTTTTGCGTGAGAGAAAAATTCAGCAACTGAATTAAACCATAACGCTACTTTAGGCCATCAACTGCAGTCACAAGTTCAACAATTACATGTATCTAAAAAAGGAGAACAAAACAAACTGCCATCACAAGAATTAAATTTAAATCAAACAAATATGCAAACAGGACAGAATAAAATCAAGAGATACCATTACCAAGCCAAGTGAGTGCATTCTTGTTGAGTTCAATCCAACCAAAACCAAATTATGACGTCTTTAATATTGTCATATTGTCACAATATTCAAATATCCCTTTGTAGAAGAATTTCTTTTCATAACGATTATTTTAACAGGAATGTTAAGTGGAATTCATTGCTCATTTCCGTTTTTTCTGATGCATTCAAATATTAGACATTATCAAAAAATATCCATCACCATTTAAAACAATTAGCTATTAATTATTATAACTAAAAATATTCTCATTCCTTTCATTTGCCCAAATTCTTTGCTATTTTAGTTGGCATTGTATTTGTGGCTCTTCAAATAGTTTTAATAAAGAATAGTTCATGCTTACTTTTCTAAACATGCCCAATTAATTAATAAAAATAAAAAAACTATAAAATTCTCAGTGCAAAATTACCGAAATAATTCTTTATCAAAACCAAATTTACATATTACATACAACTATTTCAAGCTCAGTGTCATATATTAAATTTATTCAGTAATTTTATGTATCTATCCATGTATTATATCATCCATACAGATGTTTTTACTTTTCAGACAAATTGAATCATCCTCAAAAATGTAAAATTGATTTTTTCTTTATCCATCAATTTATCTTTTGAGTATCAAAATTGAACTCTCTGAGCCTCAAAAGATAAAAGATGCTCAATTTGACGAAACAACTTTTCATAATTTGCGTGCTCGTTTATTAACGGAAGAATTGCGTATTAAAGGCCTAGGTCAGATTGAGAGAGTCGCTGACGTTGACGGCAAAATCAAAAAGGGCTGTAAAAAACAAAGTGGATTTTTCAAATCAACAACCATCAAATCAATACAAAACCAACAAAGATAGAAATGTGACAACATACAAATGTCATGCATGTGGCAAACCCGGTCACTTTCGTCGTGATTGTATTTTCATGAAGAGAGGAAACTATTCAGGTAATTTTAATAACAATAATAATGCTTTTGTTTGTCAATCCTCAGTTTTCAACAACCATGAAGATGTTTGGATATTAGATTCGGATTAGATACCTTTATCAATTAATGTTAAAATTGGTAATGAATGGGTCAATGATATTGGTAAAAGGAAAAGGTGACGTAAACATTTTATCGTTTGATGGAGTTAAATGAACTCCTAAATATATAGCGGATGTGCTATTCGTAACGGAAATCCACGTGAACTTATTTTCATCGTGTAAAGTGATAATATCTTGGTTATAAACTGGAATACAATAAAGATCGTTGTGAAATCTCTAGGAATGGACATATTTCTGCAGTGGGAGTACGACGACACAAATTATTTGTAATGGTTTTCAAAGTTGTGAAACCAATCCCTTGTAAAAAAAATTGATAGAAAACGATAGAAACCGATAGACCGTTTTCTATCGTTTCCTATGCGGTTTTTGAATGAGAATTAATCGTTTTTTCCCATAGAAACGGATGCGGACTCTTACGTTTTACCTTTTGTGGCGGACGCAATTTCTATCGTTTTTGGGTGTTTCTTATCGTTATTTTCTGATAGAAATGAAAATCTAGTAAAAAAATAGAACCGTTTTTTATCGTTTCCTATGCGATTTTTGAATGAAAATGAATGGGGCTGTATCGTTTTTTTCCGATAGAATGTTTGTATCGCTTTAATCGTTTCCTATCGTTTTTTGGTAGATTATCTGAATCGTTTTCAATGGGTTATTTCACATTATTTTTTTTCTGTCAATTCCTATCCGTTTTAATCGTTTCTTATCGTAAAAGGCGAATTTCAGTGCAATATCCTATCGTTTTGAATCTTTTTCAATGGGTTATTTCACGTTTCGTTTTAATTGTTTCTTATCGTAAAAGCCGAATTTCAGTGCAATATCCTATCGTTTTGAATCGTTTTCAATGGGTTTTTTCACATAATTTTTTTTTCTGTTAATTAATATCCGTTTTAATCGTTTCTTATGGTAGAAGCCAAATTTTAGTGCAATATCCTATCGTTTTGAATCGTTTTCAATGGGTTTTTTCACATTATTTTTTTTTCTGTTTATTCCTATCCGTTTTATTCGTTTCTTGTCGTAAAAGCCGAATTTTTAGTTTTCAATGGGTTATTTCACATTATTTTTTTTTCTGGTTAGAAATTTATTACAAAACTAACACGAGGCATCAATACGTTGCCGGAAAATCATAACAGATCATAAATTAATATAATTTAGTGAAAAGATGATACAATCAGCAAACTACTCAAAAAACCTCTCCATTTAGCGTTTCGAGAAAATATTAAAAAATCACAAATTCATATTTCTTTCGAAATTCCAAAAACATTGTAAAAATTAAATAAAATCAAACTTTTTCCAAAATTCTAAAAATATTCCGAAAATTATTACAAAACCAAAGATTAAACTTTTTTCAAAAATTCTGAAAATATTGCAAAAATTATAACAAAATCAAAAATTGAAACTTATTTCAAAATTCCAAAATTATTCCAAAAATTAGAATAAAATCAAATATTTAAACTTTTTCTAAATCTAAATAATATTCAAAAAATTCTTAAAAATTCAAAAATTCAAACTTTTTCCAAAATTCTAAAAATATTCCAAAAATTCTTACAAAATCAAAGATTGAAACTTTTTTCAAAATTCCAAAAATATTTCAAAAACTATAACAAATTCAAAAATTTCCATGTCACATTTACGTCATACAAAGTACAAACATCTAATTTTTTTTTCCAAAAAATTAGCTAAAAAAGTAAATGAAAATCATTTTTTTGACATACTTCACAATATTTTTTTAACAAACTTATAATGCAATAATCTAGTTTTTGGTCTCGCTTACCAATCCCAATCATCAAGATTTCTCCAAATTCAATGTTTCTATTCGTAATCACTTAAAATGAACGTTTTTTAAGCAAAAAATATGCAAATATCCTTGTTTTGACACACTTGACGATTTATTGACACACTTCCGGTACAGTTATCGAACACATCGTCCTTTCGGCTCTTCCCATTGAGTAAAGCTATTTTTAGAAAAAAATTTTGGAATCCGTCCAGCCGTTTTTATAGATTTCGTCGGCCGGCCGGCAGACAGACATACATTTTTTTTGTTGCTTTTTTAGAATTAGTAGGTCCTAAAATGTCGAGAAATGCCAAAAAAAAAATTAAAAATTTCACTTTTGATGCTTAGGTTTTTTCAAAACCGAAGTAATATCCCATAGGTGACGGTAGATGCCGATTGGTTTGTTTTTCTTGAAAAAATTTCAATCGTAAATTTCAGATTCAAACCGATAGGAATCTGATGGCGGAAAAATACGATAGGTTACGATTAGTTTTACATATGGAATGTACGATAGAAAACGTTTAAAAACTTGTTTAGTTTTACCAAAAAATTTCAATAAAAAACTTCAGATTCAGAACGATTAACAACGATAGAAATTCTATCGTAAAAAACCCCTTGAAACCAAATCTGAAATATCCCATAGGTGACGAATGATGCCGATTGGTTTGTTTTTCTTGAAAAAATTTCAATCGTAAATTTCAGGTTCCAGCCGATAGGAATCTGAAGTCGGAAAAATACGATAGGTTACGATTGGTGCTACATATGGAATGTACGATAAAAAAAACTCTATTCAAAACTTGTTCAGTTTTACCAAAAACTTTCAAGTCGTGATCTTCAGATTTAAAACGATTAACAACGATAGAAATTCCATCGTAAAAAAACCATTCGAACCGAAAAGTAAAAAATCCTATTGATAACGATAGATTACGATTGGTTGATTTCTCCTGAAAACATCTCAATCGTAAATTTCAGATTCAGCCCGATAGAAATCTAATGACGGGAAAATACGATAAGTTACGATTGGTGCTATATATGTAATGTCGGATAGAAAACGATTCAAAACTTTTTCAATTTCACCAAATAAAATTTCAATTGTGATCTTCTGATTCAAAACGATTAACTACGATAGAAATTCTATCGTAGAAAAACCATTGAAACCGAAAACTGAAAAATCCTATAGGTTACGATAGATTACTGGAACTATTGTTGAGAATATTGTTAACAAACCTATGTCACTCAAATCGTGGCATGAACGTCACATCAAAATACAGTGTATATGAAGAAATTTTTACAACGCAATCTGATCGATTTTATTGATGAAGATTTCGTATATGAAGCTTGTGTTGTTGGGAAACATCATCGTAGCAGTTTCAAATCAAGAAAAGAAAAGCCAAAGTCCTGTGGAGATCTTATATATGCAGATGTGTGTGGGCCAATGCAGGTTAACTCAATTGGGGGATCAAGATACTTTTGGCTTTTGAAAGATGACTATTCACTTTTTCGTTTTGTGTATTTTTTGAAGCAAAAATCTTATGTAACACTGCACATCAAGAATTTTATTAACCAAATACATCGCCAAAGTCATAAAGTAGTTAAAGTTTTGTGACAATGGAGGAAAATTTTTAAAGAATGACTTAACTAAATTTTTTTAATGAAACAGGTATTGATCATCGACTTACTGTTCCATACACGCCGGAACAAAATGGGTGTGTCGAACGCGAAATGCGTGCAGTTGTTGAATCAGCACGTACTATGATTCATTCTGCGGAATTAAGTCTTGAATTTTGGGCGGAAGCGGGTTATACGGCCACATATATTCTAAATCGAAGTGGTACCAGTACGATTGTTGATAAAACGCCAAATGAATTGAATCGGTCATTTAAAAAACCTCTTAAGTCACATTTTTTTCCAACATGCTTTTTTTGCAGAAAATGGTTCCTTAAAGGGAGATACGTATTCTGGGTAAAAACCACGCAAGTCGATAGCGATAGCATTCCTGCATTCCTGCGTAGGACGAGAGGAACCGCTGGTACGGACCCATGACACTCGTCCTCTTTTCGAGGAGTCTTATTATATATGAATTATATTCGTATTATACTATTATTTATGAATTAACTCATAATTAAGAATGTTGGAGAATATGACTATGTACCTTAAAGATATCAAAACATGACAAATTAATACATGTAAAAAGTTAATAAGATTATTTTTAAGTGTAATTCTCAATAATAAGCAATAAAAAATATGATTACTACGATTTTTTGGTTAAATTTTATACCACTAACCCTATTTCTCGCTAAAACAACATAAGTCAAGAACTGTTTTTCATGTTTTAGGTAGATTTCATATAAAAATCTACCTATTGCAATGGGCTTCATCTCGGAATTTCGGAAAAATTTTTGTGCCAAACGACTATATATGAAAAGCGGAGACGAAAAAACAAAAAAAAAAAAATTTATATATATATATATATATATATATATATATATATATATATATATATATATAAACGATATGAGATATAACGAAAACGACCGGCACTCTCACGGTCGCATTTGTTGAGGTAGATCAAAAAAATTTTCTGTACTTGTGTGTTCTATTAATATCTTGGACAAGTTTGTGAATCAGCAAAATCCGACACGTGGTTAAGAAACTAGAGGCTTTTTTCTAAAAAAATTGATTTTTTAAAACCGTTATAACGGCCGTTTGGATACTAATATTTCAAAAAATTTAACAAATTTAGAATTTTTGGAATCTTTTTTATCAATTTATTTTAAAAATAAACCTCTGCAGTTAGAGGTTCCTGAGTGAGCGGCTCCAACAAAAAAGTTTGCAAAAAAAAATTTTTTTTTGAAACAACCGGCACTCTCATGGTCGCATTTATAAGGCCAGATCAAAAAACCTTTTTTAAAAATGTGCGTTTTATTAATATCTTGGACAAGTTCGTAAATCAGCCCCATCCAACACATGGTTAAGAAACTAGAAGCTTTATAATAGAAAAAAACTCTGTTTTTTAGATCCGTTATAACGGCCGTTTGGATTCTAATATTTTTAAAAACTTCATAAATTTAGAATCTTTGAAACCTTTTTAATCAGTTTTTTCAAAAAAAAGACCTCTGCAGTTGGAGGTTTCTTAGTGAGCGGCTCCAACAAAAAAGCTTGTAAAACACAAAATGCGTTTAAATCAACCGGCGCTCTCACGGTTGCATTTGTAGAGCCAGATCAAAAATCCTTTCTTAAAAATGTGTGTTTTATTAATACCTTGGACAAGTTCGTAAATCAGAAAAATCTGACACATGGTTAAGGAACTATAGGCTTTATACTGGAAAAAAAAGTGTTTTTTTTAATCCGTTATAACGGCCGTTTGGATACTAATATTTTTAAAATCTTCATAAATTTAGAATTTGTGGAAACATTTTAATCCGTTTCTTATAAATATAAACCTCTGCAATTAGAGGTTTTTGACTTGTTGGCTTCAACAAAAAAGTTTGCAACAATCCCCAACTACAATTTCCAAAAACCTTATAACAGTCAATATCAACCTTATAACAGTCAAAAAAATAAAAGATTTGAATAGAAGAATTTAATTTTTTTTTCTTAGAAATAAACTATTTTGATATTTTGCAGCAATTGCACGACATATGATATAAAGTAGGTTTGTGTCATAAATTGTCACACACATGTTCTGTGGTAGATTTGTTATTTGTTTGTTGCAAAATTGGATAGATATAATATTGCTTGTAGGTAGCTAATTTTCTTTTTAAAATTTGTTTGATATCTGTTTGAAATTAGTTTGTTTTGTTTAAACTAATCTGATACATCAGATTCTACTGGTACACAAAACTGTCTGATCTCGAAATCTACCTATTTCTAGCGGATTTACGTGCCGCTTGGACTTTTTTTCATTATTTCTATTAATAAATTGTAAAGGTTATTCGCAATTTTAATTTTTTACCACTCAAATACTAAATTAAACATAAAAAAGTCCTTTAAAACTCATTTGTTTGTGTATGAAACAGTTTTTATTGATTTCTGAAAAATTCTAATTGAGTGACTTATGAGGTTTTTGAAATGACCGATTCAATTATGGTATAATAAAAAAGCTAAGATGGATAATCTTTACGTTTTTGGGTCATCAGTATATGTTCCCATACTAAAGCAAAAAAGGCAGAAATTTGATGCAAAGGCAAATAAATGTATCTTCCTCAGTTATGATATGAACACGGTGGAAATTGTTTGTGATGTAAAATTTATGGAAGAAGAACCTAAAAGTATTATTACCATAAATGATGAGCCCGTTGACGATATGCGTGCTATAATTGAAAAAGATTTAATATTACTATCTGATGAGAGTGATGACAATGACACAGTTGAACCAGCTCAATCAAGTTCAGAAGGTGTAGTGAAGGATGGAAGTCACTTATGTAATATAAATGAGAGAAATGTCATTGATAAACGATTACGTCATGGAAGTGAATCGAATAAATTGAATACATGCTGTGAGGCAACAAGCCATATAGCAATGTTGGCCGTATGTGATGAACCAAGAAACTATGATCAAGCAATGACTTCAGTTGATGCTAAAAGTTGGCAAGATGCTATGAACGAGGAATACAATTCTCTCATTGAAAATAAAACTTGGATGCTAGTTGATCGTCCAGACAACCAGAAAGTAATTGACAATCGATGGGTGTATAAATTAAAACATAATCCTGATGGAAGTGCTGGAAAGTACAAGGCACGATTAGTGGTTTTGAGGTTTTACCCAGAAATATGGTGACTACTGTGAGACATTTAGTTCAGTAGTTAAATTCACATCAGTAAGGTCAATACTTGCAATAGCAGCAGCGAAGCATATGAAGTTACGACAATTCGATATCAACACCGCTTTTCTAAATGAAAATCTTGAAGAAACGATCTACATGAACCAGCCAAATGGTTATAATGATGGATCAACTAAAGTTTGTAAACTCTTAAAGAGTCTGTATAGTCTAAAACAGGGATCAATATGCTGGAATAAGATGTTTACAAATTTTATTAAGAAGCTTAAGTTCAAAACATGCAATTCAGATGCATGTGTTTTCATTCGTAATTGTGATGATGGTATGAGGCAGAGACTTGAGTTACCCCTCCTGTGATATTTTACGTCTTAGGCCCCACTTCGGTGTCCTTCCCTTGAACTTGAAGTAGCTGACTATTATCCAGATCAAATACTCAGGAACATACATATCATTCAAGCGCTAACAATTCTGTTCCTGTTGGTAGAGTTAGACATTTTTGACATCAATAGTAAGTAAAACACAATTCTACCACCCGCCAACGCTTTCTGCGCCATGTCACATACTGTGCTAATTGCATCGATGGCGGACCGTTGTTTTTTGCATCCAAACTGCCGCTCACAGAGGTCGCCTTCGGCTTCCATAAAGTGCTCAAAGCGGTTACAAATTATTCTTTTCAGTACATTACCAGCTATTTCAAGACCAAAACAAGACAGCATCCTAGCCATAATTTCCGGACACACTGACGCAACCGCTTGTATACTTTTATGTCTTAATTCTGGTGAGAACCAGTCTATACGCACTGTCTCACGGGTGTGTTCTGGACCTCGTCTTCAAAAGCATTGCCTTTCGCAGTTCTTTGCGCTCTATCTTAAACTCCTTAAGCTAGTCTTTTAGTAGACTTTCGTTTCACTACACGTGTGTGAGTGTATCGTCGTATGTGGATCAAGGTTTGTCCAACACTTCTCCCAACCACGGATGATCCAATTTGAACAAAAATTGTCGCAATCGGTGTGTCTTAGCATAACTTGGAACCCAGTCCTTTTGCACCGAAGCTCATTTATTTTTCAGTGGTTTTTGAAAATATCTCTTGCAAATATCATGAGAATGAATAATGCTATCAATGTCGTTGACCTACCATTTTGTTTGTCATCATATTATAACTTTTGTCTCCCAGTTACTAGTATTCGGTTCGATCACTAGATCAGGAAATTAAAACAATGAATTTTCTATACGTTATAATTTTTATTCTTTCAAAATTTTATCTTATAAAATATTTCTCCTTTTACTATTAATTGTTCTTGTTTTCACAATAATTCTTCACATATGATAATCTCTATTACACTTTTAATAATCTCTTAATATTATTTTAATCACCATATATTATGACTAACTCATTATATATTATGATTTTATCACCATATATTATGACCAACTAACTCACCGCCACTTATATAACTGTTATTTCAAAATTGTTTATATCGCTTTAATTTAAATCTGAACTTGCTATTCCTAACGGACCTCTTATATACTAGACGAAACAATAGCAATATTTCTACAAAATACTAGAACACAAACCGACCCTAAACAACAAAAACAATAACGCGATCTTCTAAAGTTCACACATAGATGTGAACTATCTCCAACAATTCTTTTTAATTTGTATATTTATCTACGTTACCTACTCTAAGTAGTTTTATTTAATTTTCTTATTAGATAAACAACAATTTCCTGTTGCGTGTTATTTTGTTTTGTTATCTTCTTCATGTGTTTTATATTGTTTTGGTGGAACTATTTTATCTAAAGAGAATTTTTCAGAACGATGTTCGCATGTTCTGATGCTCGTCATACTTCGTAATCGTCACAATATCAACTATTTACAATAAAACTTAAATAAACAATTTTGCTATCTCATTTATTTGAGCTTTTTAAGAAAATGTGAAAAAATTAAGTGGAATTTTTATAACATGAGTAAACGCATCGGCATGAGCTCTTGATGAAACTGTGGTATACTGGTACATATATCATTCGCAAACCCATCAAGGTTCACATAAATATGGATGATCTGAATTCTTTTTAAAATGGGAATGTTGGAAGGGAGATGGATTGAATGATGGATGGATTGAATCCTGAACCACTGTTTATTTTAGATTTCAAAAATAATTTTTCCGTGAGATTGAATTTTGTTGAAACTTGGTATATAAGATTTTGTAATGTTTGTAATGACTTTACGAAAACGCTTTATTCAACCTGAGAAAGAACTAAATAGCGTTAGGGGTGTGTTGCACTCCAAAATATAACTGTTGATTTTTTTCATTGTTCGTCCATGAAACAATTTTAAAGATACATTAAGAGAATAATATGAAGTGTATAGCAAAGAACTGATTATTTTTGAGCGATATTGGAAAATGTAACGGTTTGCTGAGGATATGTTTGCAAATTCAAGAGTCAGTCAATCGATCACAGAATTCCAGTCGCTTTTACCCAGCAAAAGTGGAAATCGTCAAGAATCGCTCTAGATCGACATCCCGTTCGAAATTCTTTTTGCTGGTATCATAAAAGGTACCAGATAATCACTCAAGAGTGTTTAAAACCTTGCTTTTTTGTTTCACCAAACCATGACACAGTACAATAGATTTTGTAACAATACACAATTCGTTCGCTACGCTCGTGCTAATAACTACACTTTGAAAAACGCGTTTGGACTAATTATACAATATACTATTTCTATCTATCGCAAGGATCGATTTTATTCGATTTCAGTACAAAAGAAAATTACTGTGGCACAAAAGTGGTGACCTGAAATTTTTTTCGTTACGTGGGTGACGTGTACACACCTTAAGAAGGTATCAAACCACTGAGCCGAATATTTAGACTTTATGTAAATGTGATAACTATCTTACAATTTGCCTTTGTGTCGGTTGACAACATAGGATAGGATGGATAAAAACAGACCCTGCTGCACAATACATTAATAAACTCAAGTTCCAGATGTTTCTAATGTAAGTCATTTAGATGTCTTCTCTTATTTGTAGTTGAGTATCTCCGATTGTAATTCAATATCCATTTTTGACAAAAGGATTCACCCTCTCCATAGCGTTTTAGACGACGTGAGATAACGGTCACAAAATCCTATGAATAGATATGAAGTTTTATCATCGCCAACCTCTAATCACCTGATAGCTCTGAACATATGTTAATGCAAATAAAAATAATTATTTATTACTTTCTAGAATTATTTATTTGTATAAATGTATCTGTATTACACATACATTTTTTTAATATTAACAACCACTTTTATCAATTTTATATTTAATATTTTTATAATTGTGATATCAACTACATTCCTTATTTATTAATTATTTTTCATGTCTCAACTTAATTTTATATAGTAATTAATACTAGTTTGTTTTTTTACTTTTATTTAAATTTATGATTTTATTTTTATAGTTTTTATTTTCTAACAAAATATAATAAATATATAATATGTATATTTTGATTATTTTAATATCAATATATATTTGTTTGTATATATATACTATTTTATGTATATGTGTATATATAGTTTGCCAATGTTTAACATAAAAAATATTTTGCTTAGAAATCGCCATCTCATCGCCATCTAAAAAATTAAATTTTTTATTTTGTTAAATCAAATATAAATTTATATTTTTACTATTACTTGTGTTTAAAATAAAAAAAAAATATTATATTTTTCAAATTTTGAATTGAAGGCAAATTGTTTTTTTGTTTAATTTTTAAGCAGGTACAACATAAGCATAATTTTTCCAATAATTTTATTTATTTATTCCTGGAAAAATCAACTTTATATATTTAATTTTTCTTTTTAATTCAATTTTGATTTATTCATATTAATTTCAATAGTTTAAGTACAAATAAAAATTATTACAATAACGGGAATATAGAGAAGAATATGATTAGTTATTATCGAATAATTTATTAAATTAATTATTTTATTAAATAATTTAAAAAGGAATGTAATGAAAATAAGGTTAGCTTACTTAAGAGATATTTTCGACCTTTATTTCGAGTTAATGTTTTCATACATACATATTTGAAAGGTTTGAAACTTTGATTGTTATTTTGAATTTTTATCACCATATTTATGGATCGTTATTATAAACTCAAAACAGAATTTAAACTCGTTCTTTAAATTTATTAGTTCATCATAATTACAATTACTTTTTAAATATGATTATTACTAGTGAAAGATACACATACATGAGTTTTGGAATATATAAGTAATATATAATAGTTTTTTCTACATAAAAAATTAAAATTAAAAAAATATTAAAGTTATGAATATCATAAATATTTTCTTGGACTTTTAAGAAAATTATTTAACAAATGTCAAAAAAACAAATTATATTTATAATCTAAAAAAATTAATTGCACAAAAAATCATAAAAATGGACAATTTTAAATTGGGATCGGAAAACAAAAATATTAATGAATTATTCAATCAATATAAATCTTACCCATCTCAAAAATTCTTTAATAAATAATCTTTAAAAATAATTCTACTTATTTATTTAAATTCCTTATGATCGATTTAAAGCGATTTAATAATTAATAACATATTTCATTTGTCTTTTTCCTTTTTCTTATTATATTAAACAAAACGAAAGGTTTATTTTTTTCTAATTTAATATTACAGAACACATTAATTAATTAATACATTAAATTATAATAACTTTTATTTATAAATATAATTAAATAAATTTGTTCAAATTTTTATTATAAATGGCACAAACATAAAAATTATAAATTAAAAAAAAACCCGATATCTTTTAATATTTTTTATTGATTAAATAAAATTGCTTAACATGATTGAACACTTATTACTTTTGAATTAAAACTTAAAATTAAAAAAAAAAATAGATACATTTATTAAAAAATTAATTTTGGAATGTATTTGTTGTTTGCTCGGATTTTTTGTTTAAATAGATTACTAATAGTGTTATTTTCAGTCATTTAGCTAAACTTATTTATTAAAATAAAAACAAATTAAATTGTCAGATCAATTAATTAATGAGTACAAATGAGGTTTGCAAAATTAAAAAATAGGAAATGAGAAGGTAAATTTTCTTGCTGGGAGGGCAACGCGTTGGAATGTTATGTATGGTATTGTTTAAGTTTTCATAAATAATCTCGTCAAGTAAAAAGTTTAAAACTAAAAAACAAAAAAAAAAATATGTTTGGACGCAATTTAAGAAAAAAAATTAACATTAAAAATTAGAAACTCTATCAAAGAGAATATTAATCTTTTGGCACTAGTCTAATTTTCCTAAATCGATTATTCTTACTAGTATAAGATTAATTATAATTCTTAGAATTATTATTATATTTATTCAAAATGAAATTAAGAGGTCTGAAATGTTTTAATTAAATTTTTTAAACATTAATTTTTTTTTGGATATTTATTCATCAATCAATTCTTTATTTTATTTACATTATTTTTAATTTAAATATTTTAAGAGAAAATTGTACTTTATTTTTGTTTTTTTTTTTAATTTTATTTAACATAGTTTATATAAGTAATAATAATAATAAAATATTCGATTCGAATAAAAATAATTAAAAATATAATTAAAAAATTAGCTTAAATTATTACTTTTTTTTTAAACAACAGTTTCAGTTTTTTTATGCAATATGTTTTTATTATTAAATTGTGTTGCAATTGTTGTCATATCACTTGTTTGTTCCGAATCTGAATCACTTGTATCACTATGTTCATCAGAATCGTTTGGTCTTTTATTATTCATACGTTTTATGACATTTGGAATATCTGGATTACTTTCTAATGTTGAATGTTGACTTGATGGCGAGTGACTATATTCTGATGTGTTTTCTTCGTCGGATATTATTGCAGAACGTCTATGCACGGCGGATGTTTTATACTGACGAGATTTAACACCGCGTCCGATTGGAAGGCGAGCAAGACTGAAAAATTATAAAGAAAATGTTTTGCCTTAGTTTTATTTTAATTTAACCCAATGAAATTCTCTAAAATGTAATGACATGGTTCAATTTCTCCAATAAAATTTGAATTATACTAATAACAAATAGTTATACGTCTGGGCTACTGCGATATTAAAAATTATCAAATAATTTTTGAAATAATTAACTGATATCCCAGTAGGCCAACTTAAAATTCATAAAAATATATAAAGAAATGTAAAATGGCAAAAAAATTTCTAAACGAATTCCACTCGTTCGTTGATAAATTCTCATAATTTTTTGAAAATTTCGAAAGCAAGTGGTATTGATAATAGTCCTCGGCCTACGACCTCGTGCTATTATCGATATACTTGCTTTCGAAATTTTTGGCAAAAAATTATTTCGAATGATCACCGCCCTTGGGAAATTAAATGCAAAGTTCATTTAATAATAAAATATTTGATATTTAACATAAAAAAAAATCTGAATCTAAAAATCGCCATTTTTATAATTTTTTTTCAGAACAAAAAAAAAACTGATCCCGACAGTCATATGCACAACGAATTTTATCTTTAAAACAAAAAATAACGCGTGTCCTAAACTTTCACAAGTGGTTAGATATAAAATAAGCTTCAATTTAGTTTAAAAAAAAAAAAAGGCTATGCCATCTTTTTTTCAATTACACCGTTTTTTCTTATGTTACACCGTTAAAAATTATTTCAAAAAATTAACAGTGTACATTTTTAAAAACTTTGTTCTAATACCTATTCAACGACATATCATTTATGAAAATCGCACTCACATCACAAAATAACAAAAAATTGAGGAGCACCCTGTGAAGACCCCTGGTCGAAAAAAAAAATTCTAAGAGAACTTGTATTTTTTATTTATGAAAGACTATCCATAAACAAAAAATAATCAAAATTAAAAGGGGTCAAGTCAAAATTTCCCAAAAATTTGCTGAACTTGTGTGAAATTGCTCATATAAATAAATGAAAAATGGCAAAAAAATTTCTAAACGAATTCCCCTCGTTTGTTGATAAATTCTCATAATTTTTTGAAAAATTCCTCAAGCAAGTGATATTGATAAAAGCCGTACGTGCTTTTATCAATAATCAATATACTTGCTTTCGAAATTTTTGGCAAAAAATTATTTCGAATTATCACCGCCCTTGGAAAATTAAAACTGAAAATGTTTTGATATTCTTACTCAGATTTATATAAATCGTTAATTTATCTTTGATAAACTAAAATGGATCTGGGTTTTATACACTAAGTGCTTAATATACGTTCAAATGGTTACTTCCGGGCAAATAATATTAACCGGCAACTGCTAATATCAGTCTCAGTAAAAAGTGCCATACTATATCAATTGACGAAAGACTGTTCGTAACACATAAAAAATAAATTGACCAATTATAAGTGTTCAAAATGATGAGCAAATTAATAAAACAAAAAAACCTGTATGTAAATAAAATATAAATTAAGAAAAAATAGATTCGAATTAAAAATCTTTTTTGATATCATTATATTATTATTACAAATGTAAACGTTGCGACGAATAGAAGTGTTTTTAATAAAATATAAAATAAAAATTTAAATAGCGTTTTTTATACTTTTACAAGTTTCATTCAGTTTTAAAATTGGTGTTAACAAAGTTAAAACTAGCATCATTTTTTGGTCCTTTGAGCCGGATTACTGATTAGAAATCAACAATTCAACAATTCAAATCAACAATCATTATTATCAACCAAGATAAGTATCAAAAATTTATATTTTTATTACTGATTTGATAACATGTTGCGATTATAAATCTTGTTTTAAAACTGTTAATTATTTAAAGACAATATAAGTTATATAGTGAATATACGGTTTTTAGTAATCATAAAGAAAAATTTTGTTAATTTTGTGTGAATTTGCATTTAAAAAGCGTGTAAAATGGCAGAAAAATTAGGTAAATATTGTGAGCAAATATTTGAAACTATTAATCGTTGAAGAAATTTGCCGATGGTATATAACCGCAAAAACTACCTTAGAAAATTTAGAGGTTAGAATTCTAAAACTGGATGAAGCGTGGGGAGATTTTAAGGAAGTTGAAAAAAAAAATTAATAGTTTTACCTGAGCAAAAATCATTTCAAGGTGCTTTTAAAGATTTGTTCTATTCCGTTCATGCACCTTTTAGCAAAGCGTGTAAGACTAGCCAACCAAAACCTGAGCACGATTCTTCTTTAATTGACTTAAATCAAACTTCAAATCAATTTGTTTCTCAACAGAGATCGTTTTATTAAGGAACTTATACAAGAGGTGTAAAATTACCAAAAATAAATATTGAACAATTTGGTGGAGATTATAACATGTGGCCATCATTTCATGATTTATACATAGCAAGCGTCCATGAAAATGAATCGATGCCTAATGTTCATAAATTTCAGTTGCTCAAAGGTTTATTGAAAGATGAAGCTGCAACATTAGTCCGTCATATATCATTTACTGATGCAAATTAAATGATGGAGGCATGGGAGAAACTCTTCGAGCGGTACAAAAAGAAAAAAATTATTACGACTTCTCTTATTAAAACATTTATGGAACAAAGACCACCTACCGGGCCAAATGTTAAAGAAATAAGAAAAATTATGATGTCACCACACGAAGAAACATGGTTAATCAATACGGAGTTTGTTACAATTGCTTACGTCACAATCATAATAGCACTAACTGCATGTTCAAGGCATTATGTCTAATATGTCAAAAAAAGCATCATACATTATTGCATCTTTCTGTAAATCCTAATCTGTCTCAACCAAATACTACACGTCCATCGAAACAGCTGCACACACAATCAACGCCATTTAATCGTCCATCAACATCTCATCATAATACAACAAATTCAACAAATACATTTCAATCTACCGCAACTACCAATGCATATTTACTAGCAATAGGACCTACACTCAAAATACCACATAGTTCTGTAAATCAATCAACACAAAATACTGAAGTTAACGTTGAAGAAACTAACATCAGACAATACTTCAAACAGCATTGATATATGCACGTGATTCATTGGGAAACTTTCAACACGTTCGAGCTCTTTTAGATTCAGGTTCTCAGTCCTCTTTCATTACTGAGTCTTGTGTTCAGCGACATGGCCTGAAACGCACACATGCCTGTGTGAAAATATGCGGTCTTGGATCAACACAAGCTGGGTACACCAGAGGACTAGTCATTGTTCATATACTTTCACGTCTATCAAAAACACACAATTAATATAGAAGCATTAGTTGCTAATCAGCTGTCTTCATATTTGCCGGCAGTTAAAATCAATATTTCCAATTGGAGTCACATTAATGGTCTACAGTTGGCTGATCCAACATTTAATGTACCGAACTGCATCGATATACTAATTGGAGCAGATTTTTTTTTCGACATTTTATGCTCGGAAAAAATTCAGACTGATGGCTTTTCAACGGTGCAAAACACCAAATTTAGATGGAAATTATCAGGAAAAGATAAACCAAGTCAATCAACTAACTCCAACAGTTTACAATCGTATCATACTTTTACGCAATCATCATCTTTCGCTGAAATTGTATGATATGATGAAACAATTCTGGGAAATAGAAGAAATACCAGCTTTGATACTGCAAACAATAGAAGAATCATACTGTGAAAAATTTTATAGTGATACTTATAAAAGAAACAATAACGGAAAATATATTGTAAAGCTCCCATTTAAGTCGACAGAAGATAAACTGGGTAGTTCGTTCATACAAGCAAAAAACCGATTGTTTGCTATGGAAAGAAAATTTCTACAAAATGAAAAACTGAAAAAAGATTACAAACATTTCATGGCAGAATACTACGCCATATGAAACTTGTACCTCAACATGAAATTATAAATCTCGATCAAAATATATATTATTTACCACACCATGCAATTTTTAAAGAAGATAGCACTACTACTAAGCTACGTGTGGTATTCGACGGTTCTTGTAAAACAAGTTCAGGCAATTCATTAAATGATTTACTGCTTACAGGTCCCAAAATTCAAAATGACCTGATTACGATCGTGAATCGATTTAGAATGCATAAGATTGCCTTTACAGCTGACATTGAGATAATGTATCGTCAAATTCTAATTGATGAACCTGATACAAATTTTCAACGTATTTTATGGAGACATGATACAAACTAATCAATAAACCACTATAAACTAAATACGATTACATATGGTACATCATGTGCTCCATATTTAGCGATTAGAACGATCAAACAACTGGCGCAAGACTATGAAAAAGAATATCCAGGTGTATCTGAGCGCATAAATTCAGATTTTTACGTAGATGATATTCTTTCGGGTGCTGATTCCGAAGAACAAGCCAAAGCTATTCGTGATAATCTAAGAAGAGTAATGCCAAATGTAGAGTTTTATTTAAGAAAATGGCAATCCAACTCAAGTGAATTTCTGAAAACGTTTTCTATTAACTGTGAAGAAAATCAAGACGTTCAAAAAATTATTCAAGAAACTGAAGCAATAAAAACACTTGGTTTATATTGGCATCCTGTGAATGATATTTTTTCATTTAAGGTTGTAATAATGGCAAATATCACTGCAACAAAAAAAAATATATTGTCGCAGGCATCTAAAATATTCGACCTCCCACGCGATGGGTATCTCTAGTAATAATTAAGTTAAAAATCATTTTGCAATCACTTTGGATGATGATATTAGATTGGGATGAAGTACTTCTAAACAATATTGCACAAAAATGGTTTTCACATTATCAAGAACTTCACCACCTCTGTGCTGCAGTAATACTATGTCGTTTAATAACATTTTTAAAACAACCCTTATCATTTGATCACATACAAATATTCGCTTTGACAGATTCAAAAATCATGCTACTCCTAGAAAGTGGAAGTCCTTTATCGGAAATTGGACATCAAAGATTTTTAGATATTTTACCTAGACTTAATTGTTCACACGTAAAATCTATCGAAAACCCAGCCGATCATTTAACAAGAGGAACAAATCCACAAGACATTTTAAACTTAAAAGGCTAGTGGGAAGGTCCAAATTGGCTTCGATCGGACAAAATAAACTGGTCATCCCCAAAAATTGAAATAAAAATTGATGATACTACAATTTTAGAAGAAGAAGATTTTGTTTCACAATTCAAAATCTATACCTATATAAATAATACACTTACACTAAATACCAAAATTAAAGAAAACATAATTATTAATCTCCTTAACAAGTATTCAAAACTGCCAAAAATTATAAAAATTCTATCTATAATGTTAAGATTTATAAATAAAATAAAATTAAAGAAAAAGGAAGATCGTTCAACAGGAGAACTCACGGTTCATGAAATTATACTGGGAGAATAATTTATAATTAAATCTTTTCAAATTGAGGAATTTTCAGTAGAACTAAAAATTCTAAAACATAATAGAAAACTTCCAACAAATAATAAGATTACATGTCTGGCACCGTTTATTGATTTAAACGGTTTACTTCGCGTGAGAGGTCGACTTGAAAATATGTCATCACCATTGGAAAACAAACATCCACGCATCCACGCAGTGAAAGAAGTAATCCAGAAGTGTGTTGTTTGTGTTAAACAAAAAGCAGCAACATCGAAACAGCTAATGGGGAATTTACCAGCAACGAGAGTTACCAAGAGCAAGCCATTTAACGAAATGGTATTGATTACGCAGGGCAAATTTACATCCGTACCAGCAATCGCGGAAATTCTCCAACGACAAAAGGCTACATATCTATATTTGTATGCTTGGCAGTTAAAGCTGTTCACATTGAACATTCATAGCCGCATTACGTCGGTTTGTGTCACGTCGAGGAATTCCAAAAGAAATTTGGTGTGATAATGGCAGCAACTTTTTTCAGATTTGAAATTTAAAATTTTTCAGATTTTTAAAAAAAATTTTACCACTCGCTATTTTATTTTTTATGTTCAAGGAGCAAGGAAAACAAGATACAATCAGTTTTTGCAATATAACTTTTTCAGTTTTGATTTTACAAATAAATTGAATGAGTAAAAGTTGTAGATCTTGAACAGATATATCGAGTTTTTTCTTTGTTTATACAGACAAACATTTTCAAGCTAAAATAGGACGATTTTTTGTAGTCGAATTTTAAAAAAATAACAAATATCGTTCGTTTTTCGCCTATAACTATTTCAGTTTTGATTTTACAAAAAAATTTTGTTAACAAAAGTAGTAAATCTTAAAAAAAAAACATCGATTTTTTCTTTGTTCAAGCAAAAAAATTTTTTTACAAGCTTAAAAAGAACGATTTTTCATAGTCGAATTTTAAAAAAATAACAAATATCGTTCGTTTTTCGCGTATAACTATTTCAGTTTTGATTTTACAAAAAAATTTTGTTAACAAAAGTTGTAGATCTTAAAAAAATACATCGGTTTTCTTCTTTGTTCAAGCAAAAAAAAATTTTTACAAGCTTAAAAAGAACAATTTTTTGTAGTCGAATTTAACAAAAAATAACAAATATCGTTCGTTTTTTGCCTATAACTACATATTTCAGTTTTGATTTTGCAAAAAAAATTTCGTTAACAAAAGTTGTAATCTTAAAAAAATACATCGATTTTCTTCTTTGTTCCAGCAACAAAATTTGCGAAAAACTAACGATGTTGGTTATTTTTTTAAACTTCGACTACAAAAAATCGTTCTTTTTAAGCTTGTAAAAATTTTTTTTTGCTTGAACAAAGAAAAAAATTGATGTATTTTCTTAAGATCTACAACTTTTGTTGACAAAATTTTTTTGCAAAATCATAACTAAAATAGTTATAGGCGAATATCGAACGATATTTGTTATTTTTTAAAAATTCGAGTACGAAAATCGTTCTTTTTAAGCTTGGAAAAAATTTTTTTGCTTGAACAAAGAAGAAAATCGATGTATTTTTTTAAGATCTACATTTTTTGCTAACAAAATTTTTTTGTAAAATCAAAACTGAAATAGTTATAGGCGAAAATCGAACGATATTTGTTATTTTTTTAAAATTCGATTACAAAAAATCGTTCTTTTTAAGCTTGTAAAATTTTTTTTTGTCTTGAACAAAGAAGAAAATCGATGTATTTTTTTAAGATCTACAACTTTTGTTGAAAATTTTTTTGTAAAATTAAAACTGACATAGTTATAGGCGAAAAACGAACGATATTTGTTATTTTTTTAAAATTCGACTACAAA
This sequence comes from Diogma glabrata, assembly GCA_963693315.1. Taxonomy (NCBI): domain Eukaryota; kingdom Metazoa; phylum Arthropoda; class Insecta; order Diptera; family Cylindrotomidae; genus Diogma; species Diogma glabrata. The sequence goes on from OY856186.1 coordinate 424,876,086, forward strand.
AAATCGTCATATTTTAGCTTGAAAATTTTTGTCTGTATAAACAAAGAAAAAACTCGATATATCTGTTCAAGATCTACAACTTTTACTCATTCAATTTATTTGTAAAATCAAAACTGAAAAACTTGTATTGCAAAAACTGATTGTATCTCGTTTTCCTTGCTCCTTGAACATAACAAATAAAATAGCGAGTGGTAAAAATTTTTTTAAAAATCTGAAAAAATTCAGGGATGCTTTTTAGATCATAAAGAACCTAATTCCGGTACGAGGTTGTGAAAATTAAAACAAAGCTGTTTTGGTGGGACACCCTAATGTACATATTTTTATTTTATTTTTCATTCTATATGCAAAAAAGAAATTTAATTTTGTCATCTATTTTATTTATTTTTATAACAATATTTGCATAATTGAATAAAACATTAAGACATATCGGATTGGTTTTTTTGTGAACAATTAAGACATATAATTTATTTTTATTTTTAAAATTAAGGAAAGCATTTGAAACAAAATATTTATTTCGATTTAGGAGTAAGAATATTTTTTTATTTTCACTATGTTCTTTTTTTTAAGTTACTCGCTCTGAAAAAAACGAAGAAAAGGAGTGATATAAAGAGAGTTTTAAGCTGTGACTAAAACCAACCGAACACGTTCCAGCGCATACAACCTGTTATATCGGGAACAGTATCAGATCAACTTAAAGGTTATCTGATTTCACAAATATATTGAATCCAGTAGTCCCTATCCTTTGTTTTTGTTGTCCCAAGTGGAAAATGAAAAATTTTACGTTCCAAAATAGTAAGTTCTGATATTTCAGTTTGTATAAGAATGTGGACAAGGAGAGGTTTAATTGAGTAGAAGTTTTGAATCCCTACGATTCTAGCTTTTATATATCAAATATCTCGACTCAGTCTCCCTAATATATAACAGATAAAACAAACCATTTAAAAATATTAATTTCCAAGAAATAAAATGTCTAAAAATTCAATAGTCTGAAATTATTGAAATATTAAAAATTTTTGTGACCAAGTATTTCAAACATTCCTGTCATCATAAAATATGTGTACACAATACAATATTACAATTAGGTACATATTTAGTGTGTGATCCGGTTATTTAACTTGAAGATACAATAATTTCCAAATTCTAAACAATGGACATATTCTGATAACAAATTAATTAAATCTCTCCTTTATCTTAATATGTTCATAGAAATACTAAAACACTTGTTCAAGTTATCAGTATTATCTTAAAATAACAGCCAATTAAATCACAAGACAAAAAAAATTCTTATGACTATATTTAAATAAAATTAAAACAAACAATAACAGTATCAGAAGCACTTGTTGCTGAACACATAAATAAATAAATAAAATTCTTGATTAATTCACGTATCTATCGTATGTTCGTTTTCTATATGTAAGGAAGGAATTTATTTTTTAATAATTAAAACAATCAGGTGATTAAAATGATAAAAATAAATGAGTCACGCGTCTGAAAATAATCCCAATATTCATAACATATGCAAATAGATAAAAAATTAACGCTTACCTTTTTCGTCTTAAAGAATAATTATAATCGGGATCTTCACCTTCTTCATCAGTCCAGCTATCCTCACAAAAATCATCACGACGAGATTCACAATTATTTATATCTTTCGCACAACGTGTTATCGTTGTGTCACATTTATCGGTTCTTTTTTTATTGCTAACCGAATAGATAAGATCCGTTTCAATATTATTTACATTTCCGTTTTCTGAATTATTCGAACGAATTGATAGACGATTTTCTGTTAAAAAATCACTTACTTTTCGCCCTAACGTTTCCAAATGGTCATCATCACTACATTCTCTTATCTCAAGACGTTCATTACTATTCATAGCATCGTCTAATAAATCCGGACTTGAACAAGCATCATGATATGTTATATCACTTGTGCTCATTGTATTTCCATTAGGACTTGTTGGACTTACTTCTTGATTATTTAAATTATCGTGATGATTATTGAGTTCATGTTGTATTTGATGATCATCATCATCGTTATTGTTTATCAATAAATGTTTCATACTACAATTTTGTAAATCTTCATTTGCTTTTTTTAAACGGAGGGACATTAATTCTCGTTGTGCTAAAAATGGACTTGGACAACCATCTGTTTCGCTTATATCCATCGCGTCTGTTTGTGTTTCAGTATCAACAAATTTTATATTTCGACTCTCCGGTTCACTTTGATATCGTCGATCACGATTTGGACTTGATTTTGGGGATGCTAATGTACCAGAACCGACACGACGATGCCTCATTTTTTTTGTTTTGCTTGGTAGAACTGCTACTGATTTTGGTTGAGCTAATGAATCTAGTTGTGTGTAAAGTGTTGCTTTGACTGGACTCTGTAAAACCAAAAATAATTTTTTTTTTGCAAATTAGAATCGGATTAATTCAATCTTGAAATTACCTGTGGTGTTGAATCAGGACTGGGTGTTGTTGTTGAGTGATGTTCCGGTGTTGTTGCTGTTGATTGATTACTACAACGTCTTCGATATAATTTTTCACTTTGTTTTTTATACGAAAATACTTTTGAACGGAATTGTTGTTTATAACCAGGCAAATGTTTTTCTTTTTCCGCTATTAATTTTTCTCGTTCTTCCAGGTGTAAAAAACATGCGCTAAGTTGCATTAACAAGGTATCGGTACGTTCCAGTTTCTTTTGATAAATTAATCGTATATCCTGAGCATGTTTCCATTCATTTTCCCTTCGTTTTATTAGATCTTGTTCATATTTTGCCAAATTTGTTCCATTACTGGCCATCTTTTCCATGTGACTTCGGATCTCCTCTTTCCATGTTCGTTGTGTTTCGAAATATTGCTTTATCGATTGTTTTATAAGTTCAGAACCAGCTATTTCTATATGACTTAATATAATTTTGAATGATGGTCTTGTTTTCGGTTTTACACTCCAACATTGTTTAACGAGAAGTTTAAAACCTTCTGGACAGCTTGATGGAATTGGAAGATGTAACGAATTGTTACCAACACCCCAAATAATTGCAGATGAATCAACATCTTTGTATGGAATTTCACATGTGAGCAATTCCCACAGAACAACACCAAATGACCATATATCAACTTTTTCCGAACAAGGTTCATTTCGTATTACTTCAGGCGCCATCCATGCAACTGTTCCAGCGAAACTCATTTTTGTACTTATTTCATTCCATTCACGACTTGTACCGAAGTCACTTATTTTTACCAACTCGTATTTGTCGATTAAAATACTGCAAATGAAAAATAAATTTGATTAAAAATTTTAAGAAAATTGATGATTTTCGAATGGCTACGAAGTTGTCAAAACTTTATAACATAATATTGATACCAAACCAAAACCAAACACTTTAACAACTCGTCTTCTTGATATATGCTGGAATTTGAATTTCTAGAATAGTCGAATGACGAATAGTAAGTTACTATCGTTGCTGTTATGACGCACGGTATTTTTATGACGAAAAATTGTATCGATGCGTCTTTTCTAACTTCGAAAATAGATGTTGATTTTTACTAATAGTATATTGTATATTGTACAACAAACACAGAAGTAAAAGGTATATCCAATGGTTGTACAATGTGATAATTTAAAGCACAAACCTGTGCTAAGTACCCTAATAGTTAGCCAGTTGGAGTTGTACACAGATTGTATTTAATTGAATTTAACAATATCAACAATTAGTTCATATTTCTATCTCTGTCTAGTTTAGACAGTTTATTATTAATGCGGAAAACATTTCAGACTTCATACAAATTTATTTTTTCATGTTCCTAAAGGCAAACCTCTTTAATCCCGTGCGAAATTTAACAGCATTTAGAACGATAATTTAAATTTTTCTGAAGAGTTACTCAATATCAATTTGATTCCTATCAACCCGTCAGAAAATAAATATATGGTTCAATATATGCATAAATTTGTATTTTATCCACTGATTATATCTGGCTGTGTCATTTGATATAATTTTGCGTTAATTGTTTTTTTTACTATCTGACATAACTCTTTAACCACATAAATTACAGCAATCTGATATTAAATTCCTGTTTCAAAAGATAATGAAAAAATTACAAACCATTTAAGTATTCCAAATATTTGGTTTTTTTTAATATTAAGAACGTGGCCACGTAAAGGAGATTGACGGTAATAACAGGAAAAAGAAATAACAGAAAAATTTGAGAAAAAAAAAGAGATAACGAAACAAAAAAAATTACCAACATTTTTTGTTAGTTCTACATATCATGTTGCATGCAAAGAAATAGTCAAGCGCAATTTTTTCCTTTTTTTAATAACGAGGCGAATTTTTTAATTTTTATTTATCTGATTATGTAATGCACTTTTTATTATTTCATTTAGAAATATAAAATATAAATCAGTTTTCTGAAAACTCCATGATAACTGAAATGACACTCCCCAAATCAGATAATTTTTTTTCTTTAAAACTAGACAATGATTTAGAATTAAGTGTCTGAAATATACAACCATTTTTCATAGCCCTAGTTTGTCGTAAAATTATTTTTTTTTGATACGATATATAATTGTGACTACACATTCGTGGAAGTTTGTATGAACGAATAATATAAATTAAAACGCACGCAATGCATTTGAGAAATCGTAAATTTTATTTACATTTTTTTTATTTATTAAATTATATGGTTGAAATCATGAAACGTTGGAGACTTTAGAAATGTTGCAAGGATATTATCATATCATATGGTCACACAGATCAACATCGTAAATTTGCGATAGGTTGCAGCTAAGCTGATACAGCGCAAACTGGAGAGATGATACTGCACAGCCAGCAACACTAAAACTAGTCAATAGGCAAAGATGGTATCCAATCAGCGAATCTCTCATAAGCCAACGAGAAAAGCAATTATGAGCCAACCAGAGAAGATGGCATAGACTGATCAACAAATTAAGAGAATGCTTGTAAATATCGACCAGAAATTCTGTCACAGTCCAAGCGGTACAGTTGGCAAAAGACCGACCTGCAAAACTAACAGGCCGATCAGATCATCATAACTGAAACATACTGACTGGCAATGGTGGAATAAGCCGACCAACAAAGCTGGAGCATACCAATCAGCAAATCTGGAACAGGTCGACCAGCAATGTTGCCGAGATGAGTCAGAAAATTTGAAGCCAGAAGCTGTCCAACCAAGTTGAAACAAGTAGACCATAAAAGCAACGAACAAACCGAACAGCAAAACTGCCACAGCCCGACCAATCTGGTATAAGCCAGACCTATCGGCAAAAAAACAAATATAACTGATCGGTAAAACTGACATAGGCCAATCAGAAAAGCTTTCAAATGTTTGTCAGAAAAATGACTAAAGCCAATTAGCAAAGCTGACTCAGACTGACCAGAAAAGCTGACACAGTTCGAGCAGCAAGTACGAAACTGACCGAGTAGCAAAGCTGTAACAGGCCCATTAGTAAAGCTAGAACAGGCCGACCAGCAGAGCTGAAACAGATCGACCAGCGAGAATGGAACTGACTATGCAGCAAAACTGGATCAGGCCGACCAGTAAAGCTGGAATAGACGGATCAGAGAAGCTGAAAGATACCGACCAGTAAAGCTGGAACAGGTCGAAATGCATAGCGCAGTAACGGCTGATCACTGCAAATGCTCTAAACTATATTTTAGTTAACTGTTCGAGTGTAAGCAAAAGTGAGGTTCTAAATATGTGACACAAAGCTCAGGGGTAACTAGCCATAACGTTGTTTAATTTAATTACTGTTGCTATATTTCTACCGTATTTTATCTGCTAAACCATTGATCTTTCCAAACCAAACAAACAAACTATAATTTGCATTGAGCTATTAAAATTAACATAATATATATCACAATCATAAAAATTACAAAAAAGAAAACGAATAAATTATAAATTGAACAATAAAATTAAACAATAAAAACTTACTTTGGACTTTTTAGATCTCGATGTATTATTTTATGTATATGTAAATATTGCATGCCGCTTGCTATTTGTTTTGCCCATGATACTAGCCGTGTTGGTGGGACGAATTGTTCTGTTTTTAATACATTTTGTAGCGTCCCGTATGGACAAAACTCCATTATTATACAAAAAACTGGCGCCTGTGTACATACACCTCTGTAAAAACAAAAAAAGTGAAAATATCATAAATTTATGTATAAAATTATAACAATAAAATATATAAATAAAGGGAAATATATTTTTAAATTAGGGATGAGAAGGAGATAGAATTGGGGTGGAAAAATAAAAAGAAAATCGTCTTATAGAAAAAATTATATATTTAGTTTCGTTTTGCATTAGTTCAAATTTCAAAAGAAACTTCAATGCCAAATTGTATCGGCGACATATCTATTTTTTCATGTTAACTGTTAGAATTTTTGATATTTATTTTATTGTTTCCAGTTAATTTTTGATAATTAGATTAAAGCTTTTACTAATGATTTCTGGAATCAGAACGGATACGCATACTTGGGTTTGAATTTTCTTTCTGTATAAATTTGATTAATGTGAATTGTATCATTTATTATTTCAAATAATTTTATTATATTTGTTGAGCAAAAGACTTGGAGCGAAACCCTGGGAATTTACAATACCATTGGGGTTTAGTGTTGCTACTATTTTTTGTGTTTTTATATATTTTATATGAGAAAATTGATTGGTGAAAGGTTGACAGTTGAAAATTTTAATTAGGTTATTGCCTACGGATATTCTATAGCGTTAAAATATATCAAAAAATTAATTTGGAAACGTTAAATGTCTTGAATGAAAACAAAAAAAAATATATGACGATTCGTATGTAGAATATTTTTGGTATTTTTTTTGGCGATCGATTGTAATCTAACCTTGGCAGATGGTTTTAGTTAATACTAGGACCAAACAATGGGTTGGATTATAATCGCTTCTAATCAAAATGGTGGAGGAACTAATTGGCAAAAAAATTTTGTCGTGTTTTAGTAATCTCGTGTGCAGGCGAAATTTTATTAAAAGTTTTAAAATTAATCGAGAAAATACTGATGAATTTTTGGGTTGGTAATCGCCCGAACACCTGTTTATTTTAAAAATCAAATTCAAGTTCTGATTTCGGATTTTGATGAAATTTAGTTTATAAGCTCTTGTCAAAAATCGAAATTCTGCCGAAATTCCAGTCAAACCATTTTTAAGGCAATAACTTGTGCACTAATTTTCCTAAAATTATAACATAAAAAACTCTTAGTCCAAGAGCTAGTAAACCTTTTGGGTAACGGTCGTTCTGTAAAGCTAGAATTTTTTTTAGTGATAATTCATGAAATGTGAAGTACGGAAACCACAACCTGGCAGGCATTAGCCGTGCACGTCATCATCCCTATATGTTTGAAAGTGTAAAAAAAATTAAAAAAAAAAACTTCCTCCTGTAAGCTTGAAATTTTTATATGATTTGGCTCACTTATTGTAGAGTACAAAATAATGTTTTTACCCAATTTTTAGGAAAAAAATAAAATTAATTATTTGTACGACCTAAAATTTTATTATTATTATTCAGAATTATGGCATTATAAGTTTGTCAAAAAAATGTTGTCAAGTGTGTCAAAAGAAAGATTTTTATTTACTTTTTACCCAATTTTTCGGAAAAAAATCAAATTAATTATTTATACGACCTGAAATTTTATTATTATTATTGAGAATTATGACATTATAAGTTTGTCAAAAAAATATTTTCAAGCATGTCAAAAAAATTGTTTGTATTGCTGTTTGTATGACGTAAATGTGGCATGGAAATTTTTGAACTTGTTATAATTTTTGAAATATTTTTGGAATTTTGAAAGAAATATGAATTTTGATTTTGTAATATTTTCTCGGAACGCTAAACGGAGAGGTTTTTGAGTAGTTTGCTGATTGTATCATATTTTCACTATATTATGTTAATTTATGATCTGTTATGATTTTCCGGCAACGTTTTGATGTTTGGTGTTAGTTTTGTAATAAATTTCTACAGAGAGATAAAAAAATACATGCACTTTAACAAAGAGGTTTGTTTGATATACATCGCTGCCCAAAACTAAAAACCATTTCCTCATAAAAGTTTTATGCCGAAAACTATATCAAAATCCTTAACCAAAACCGAATTCTTGATATCTCAGAGCTTGAGATTTCAGCCCCTCCATTAATACTACATTATGATGCTAGGACGTAAAGCTAAGGTATCCCTGTTTAGAAATTTATTACAAAACTAACACGAAACATCAAAACGTTGCCGGAAAATCATAACAGATCATATTTAGTGAAAAGATAATACAATCAGCAAACCACTCAAAAACCTCTCCATTTAGCGTTTCGAGAACTATTACAAAATCAAAAATTCATTTTTCTTTCAAGATTCTAATAATATTGTAAAAATTAATTAAAATCAAACTTTTTTCAAGATTCTAAATATATTCAAAAAATTAAAATAAAATCAAATATTTAAACTTTTTCTAAATTCTAATAATATTCTAAAAATTCTTAAAAATTCAAAAATTGAAACTTTTTCCAAAATTCTACAAATATTGCAAAAATTATAACAATATCAAAAATTAAAACTTTTTCAAAAAATTCTAAAAATATTGCAAAAATTATTACAAAATCAAAAATACAAGCTTTTTCAAATTTCAAAAAATATTTCAAAAACTATAACAAGTTCAAAAATTTTCCATGCCGCATTTTCGTATTGCAAACAGTTAAATTTTTTGACATACTTGACAACATTTTTTTGACAAACTATAATGCCATAATTCACAATAACAATAATAAAATTTAAGGACATACAAATAATTAATTTAATTTTTTTCCCGAAAAATTGGGTAAAAAAATAAATAAAAATTTTCTTTTGACACACTTGACAACATTTTTTTGACAAACTTATAGTGCCACATACCATGGTATCACATACCACTCCCGACCATCGAGATTTCTTCAAATTCAATGTCTATATCAGGAACCACTTAACGTTTTTTAAGCCAAATGAACGTTTTTTAAGTCAAAAATATGCGAATTTCCTTGTTTTGACACACTTGACGATTTTTTGACACACTTGACGATTTTTTGACACACTTCCGATACAGTTATCGAACACATCATCCTTTCAGTTCTTCCCATTGAGTAAACTTATTTTTAGAAACAAACATTTTTGAAATCCGTTCAGCGGTTTTCTAGATTTCGTCGATTGTGACGGCCGGCCCGCAGGTTTTAACACCTTTCGATTCGCCTGGCAGATACTTGTGCACCTCAAAATCGCCTGTCAATTTTATTTTGTACTCTACAATAAGTGAGCCAAATCATATAAAAATTCCAAGCTTACAGGAGGAAGTTTTTTTTTTTAATTTTTTCTACACTTTCAAACATATAGGGGATGATGACGTGCACGGCTGATGCCTGCCAGGTTGTGGTTTCCGTACTTTACATTTCATGAACTATCACTAAAAAAATTCTAGCCTTACAGAACGACCGTTACCCAAAGGGTTCACTCTATAACAAATGGTAATCATGAATTAAAGAATTTAATGAATGTAAGCACCTATTTTCAGAACTGGTGGTCAATCAATTTATAAGCGTAGCCACTTTTTTTCTTTTTTTTTCAATGATTTTGTAAATCACTTTGTTCACCTTGTTGGAATAACATAACAAATTAAATTAAAATATGTCTAAATGTCACAAGAAATCAGTTAAAAAAAGAAAAAATCATAAACTTACTTGAATTTAATAATATTTTCATGATCCAATTTCCTTAAATGTTTTATATCTGTTTCTTTAACATCTCGAACTTTTTTCACAGCTACAATTTCATTTTTAAGTTTTGCACTAAATACAGCACCTTGTGCTCCCGATCCTAACCATTCCAAGTCTGTCATCGATTCAAATGGTATTTCCCAATTTTCTACTTTATTACTTTTCATTTCCATAACAGCCGTTTTTCCGATTAACGATAAAACTGGACGCATACAACCCAATAAACCATCCATCCAGCCAACTTGTTTACTGCCATGCCCAAATCCTGGACCAACAGGTGGCCAACGATTTGGACATGTGTTTTCTGCGCTACTATCTGTTCCTGGTTCATCTAAACCATTGTTATATGGTAGATCATTTGAGATGCCCATATGACCTAACTCTTCTTTGATACATAGCATACTGTAAATAAAGTAAAAAACAAAGTTTATTATTTGAAACATAAATTTATGTTGTGAATGTTATATCTATAAAATATTTTATTAACTTAAAATTAGAGTTCCTAATACGTTCATTATTTTTTTTCAACTATATTAGAAATACTAACATGATAATTCTTTTTGGAATTGTTGAAAATAAAATTGGATTAGGTAAGGGTAAGTTAGAAAAGAAATTAGGCGCTGGTATTATTGATTAAAAAGGTTTGTTTTGTAGACACAGAAATTTTTATAAATAAACATAGGTAAATTATTAAACAGGCGGTATATGTGGGTGTATTGTTTGAAGACCTGTTCTCTAATCCTCATTTTTTGTTTTATTTTATAAAAGTGAAATGGATTTTATATATTTAAAGCAAAGCTCGATCAATTAACTTAATTAGTGGTTCGGAGTAAAATAACCGAGGTGTCATAATTTCGGTTGGTTCGGTGGCAATGGTTAGTACAGTTTTTGAAGGTGTAGAGCAGGTGTTTTTTTCATTGGTCAGAGGTGAATAACAAAGACAAGTAGAGTTCGTAATAAAAAGTTCCGCCATCTTAACAGTTCCTCCTTATTTGATGTAGCTGAAAACCATCAATAACTCCAGATTCAAAAATTTACAAAAAAGTGTGAACATTTTGACAATGCTACAACCAACCAAAAAGATTTAGATCATTGCATTAGCCCAACAAATTTTTTTCGTTAGACAATTTTTTGTGACCTATTATAAAACGTGTTAACAACAAGGTTGGCCAATATCATGATATTTATATAAATATCAAAATATCCGATATATATATATCAGATATATATCCGATATATATCAAGTTCTGATATTTATTTTTGAATTATTTTTGTTTATCTATCTATCATAGCTGTCCAACTATGTTTTGTGAAGTCCGGGAAAAAAAATTTCCAAAAAAAATATAAAGAAAGAAATAAAAAAACAGCAATTTTACTTTGCAAAGGAACAGTTTAATAATTAATTTACTTTTATTATTAAAAGTTACTAAAAATTACTGAAAAAAAATATTATTTGATAATGACGTCTTTGTCGTCGGTAAACTAATCAAAACGGTAAACTAATCAAAACTGTCATCTTCAGCTATTTCGTCTACCTTGGTATCCGACGAATTGAACAATGCTGGCTTTACACGGTATTTATCCACCTGACATATTTTGTTTAAAAACTTTCTGGCATTCTGGATGTTGTGAAACTCAGAACATTTTTCTAGCCTGTTGAACTTGACCTTAACTCTAGCGAGAATGTTTTCAATTTTTAGTGCTCCTTTTTTGGGCGTCCAAATGTTGTTTATATAATTTGCAAACCGCATTCGATTATTGTCACCAGTTCTTAGAAAGTTAGCGATCGATCAGCAAAATGACGAAAAAAATGTATAAATTTTGTTTGAGTAGACGATGCAGATGGTGGTGATGCTTCTTTTAAATATTGTTCCAGGAAGGCAAATTGTGTAAAAGATTTATCGGCGTCTTTCACATCAAAATATTTGCAATCAATCATCGTCAACATCATTGCATTTTTCACAACTTTCCATGTTAGTTTTTTATTGAGTCGAACCCACATGAAAACTTTAATATCGGGTAACCATTCGCACCATGCACTTATTAATTAAGTATGGTCGAATAAAATTTTTTCGTTTAGATTTTATGCCTTTTGACGCAAAAAACCATCGCAGTAATACAGGAAACATTCTAATAGCCTTGCGATTTGAGGCGTCACGAACTTTTAATTCGAATATAACTGATGCCAATTCAACTTTGATTTCTTCAACGATTCGGGGAGCAAAAATATTGGAAACGATGGGCGCACATTTCGTTCGTTCGTTCTGATGAACTTTGGGATAGCACTCACATAACAATTTTGCTCAAAACACGTTTATAGTTATGTAGTTAGTAGCATTTTTATCGTTAACGGTGGCTAACTGACCGGTGTATCTGATACCACCTGTTACCACCTCTGAGTTGGCGTTTTTTTAGTTTTGATAACAATACTCAATATTAGTTTATAAAGCGGTAATCAAATATACGAATTGCGCGAGTCAAAAACGCGCTACATGAAAAGCCTCTTATTTGTTTTCTTTTTATGTTTTAAATTTTTTGTCACACGAACGCCGGCATTTGTCGTCCGATTTCCGAACTCAAAAGTCAGGTTTTCCTGGCTCAATCCGGGTAATTAAGAGGGCGTTTTTAAGCAATATTTCTATGATTTTAGACCTCGATAAGCAAAAACTTTTATAATTTTTTTTATCTTACATAAGATTTTTGATATTTCCCCTACCTTTGTCAGCAACAATAAGAAAAAAATCGAATAATAGGCCCCTCTTGCCTAAGCCTTCACTTTATTGGAACACTCGCTCAAATCTATCTGATTTAAATAAACACGTCAGTCAGTTTTTTCGTTTCCAAGCTTATCACGTAGTTTCGATTGCACAAGTCTAAGAGACGAAAACGTTTTCTCAATAGATGTAATAACCCAAACCGCACTAAGTGGATGTCATTTTTGTAGGCATAGCTGAACCATATTAGCTCGATTTTCCAAAAATGACTTGTTAGCATCGATCATCGTGTTCCAACGAACTTCATAGGGTAAAATAAGTTTCTTTCCCAGTGTTTCTTCTTCAAATGGGGGCAGGTATTAATGTTTATTTCGAAAATATATTATTACACGTAAAATGTGACCCGCAAATGTAGAATCATGCAAGTCTAATGCCAATAAGTTTAATATATGTACATCCATATTGTATTAAGTTGTCACTTTCTAGTTACCTTCTCGTTTAAATAACATTAGTATAATCTGCAACTATGATTCGTAATGATACTCCAAATTTTTTAGTAGCATAAGAGATTGATTCCAAGGCAATTTCTGTAAGTATTTCTGATGTATGTTTTTTACCAGAAGTATCAACAGTATCAATAAGTACCGATTCACCGAACTGAGTTACAAAAGATATACATATGATTGATTCGTTATGTATGTTTCTCCCTCTACTCTGAGAGCATAACTCGGTCCCGTTTGCAATTTTATTACAACAAAAAACAACACATCAACGTTATAATATTAACAACTCAACACAATGCCTATTTCAAATCGAAAATCTCCCAATCTCCTGACGAAATAATGAAATAAAAGTTCATTCGATCTTGTTTCTAAAACAAACCGAAACAAATTCGGAGAATTATGTGAATAAACAAGATGTTTCATGATAGGTATGCGTTTTGCAGGCAAAGTATTGCCACTGTTAACTGTTTTTCCAACTTTAAGATAGAAACAGTAAAGCATGATTTTTTTATAAATATCACGGTATATGGAAAAGCCTCAGCAAAACTCCTACGGAAAAAGAAACGCGAACACATGAAGAGCTGTATCGAAAACATCAACCAACATGCGGCTAATGGAAATTCGAAAGAGTGTTTTGCCAATGCGCGGAATCTGACCAAAGATTTCCACCCAAGATCTACAGCCATCAAAAATGGAAACAACGAGCTTACAACAAGTGAACGTGATGTGCTGGAAGTATGGCGATCCCACTTTCAAGACCTACTGAATAGGACGAACGAAGTTCATCCTATTCGAGCAATTGCTCCGTCAAGTGAGGAGATTTTTGTCCCTTACCCAACAATAGAAGAAGTGGAAGCTGCCATCAAAAAATTAAAAAATTAAAAAATTAAAAAATGGCAAATCACCAGGTATCGATGGAATCCCTGCAGAACTACTTAAGAATGGAGGAGCAGCTCTGGTCTCACGTATATATGATCTGATTCTTGCAATCTGGGACCAAGAAGAACTACCTGCTGAATGGAAAACAGCTCTCATTGTTCCGCTACATAAAAAAGGTGACCGCCTAAAGTGTGCAAATTATCGTGGAATCGCACTGTTGAACACTGCATATAAAATACTAGCTAATGTCGTACTCGCTCGGCTCATCCCGTTTGCCGAATCTATCATCGGCGACTATCAGTGTGGTTTTCGTCCCAACCGTTCAACCACAGATCAATGTTTTACCTTAAGGATGATTCTGGAAAAATGTTGGGAGTACAACATCAGTATTCACCAGCTCTACGTTGATTTCAAGCAAGCATATGATAGCATCATCCGCGACAACCTCTGGTCTGCACTCATATGCCTTGGTATTCCAGAGAAACTTGTTTCTCTGTGCAAACTCACAACATCGGGATCAAACTGTAGAATAGTAATCGAAGGGTCAGTTTCTGACTCTTTTGATATAACATCAGGTGTTCGACAAGGTGATGCACTCGCACCCGTACTATTTAATTTGGCGCTTGAGTACGCGATAAGAAAAAGCCGCATTGAGACACAAAACTGTATATTTAACAAATCTAGTCAAATTCTTGGCTATGCAGATGATATTGTGCTTCTCGGACGTAGAACAAGCGATATCAAGGATAGTCTCTCTCGGCTTGAAAGAAATGCTAAACGACTTGGATTATGCATTAACACCGGCAAGACTAAACTATTAACAACATCCAGGAATAAACCTCCCGGCAATCTGAATACTGGCGACTATGAAGTGGAACGTGTGGAAAACTTCAAATACCTCGGGTCTGTAATAACATCGTCAAATGACATGCAGGCAGATATTAAAGCTCGTGTCTCAGCCGCATACAGAGTTTTCTACGCATACTCAAAACTTTTGCGATCTAAACATCTTTCGCAGTCGTGCAAACTCACACTTTACAAAGCATTAATTCGACCTGTGCTTACCTTTGGAAGCGAAAGCTGGACACTGACTTCCTCCGATTGTAGAATTTTATCAACATTCGAGAGGAAAGTCATACGAACAATTTATGGTCCATGTAAAGTTGCTGAAAATCAGTATAGAATCCGAATGAATCATGAAATCAGACAGCTTCTTGGAGGCTGCGATGTAATCGGATTCATTAAATCTAACCGGATTAGATGGTTTGGTCATGTAGAAAGGGCACCATTAGATAGAATGATTAAAAAAGCGTCCCAACAACAACCAGCTGGTGTTCGTCGAAGAGGAAGACCTAGACAACGCTGGCGTGATGACATCATCCAAGACCTTCGTGATATAGGATGTCGAAACTGGGGTCAACTGGTCATGGAACGAGACGATTGGAAGCTGATTGCACAGACGGCAAAATCCCTCCATGGGATGTAAACGCCAGAGAGAGAGGTATATATATCAGGGAATAAATATCGTGATATATATCAGATATATATCACTGATATATATATATATATATATATATATATATATATATTTATATATATATATATATATATATATATATATATATATATATATATATATATATATATATATATATATATATATATATATATATATATATATATATATATATATATATATATATATATATATATATATATATATATATATATATATATATATATATATATATATATATATATATATATATTTCATGCCAACCTTGGTTAACAAATACTAAAAATGTGTATTATTTTGAATAAGAATAATTCGCAAAATCTAAAACTTAGGCCTTTCCGAACCGGAATAAAAACACAGAAAGAATCTTATACTTCACTCCAGAGAAACATTTTACTATAGTATATTCTCCCAAAAAAAAATCTTTCTGATATAATTCTTGCTGAAAAAATATTACTGATTGACACCAGTTTTCACATCCTTTAGAAAGAAACTCTTAAGTGAACATCGTGCTTGTGGTGTGTACTGTGTATGTCCCTCCGGCTTGTTGTTGGGATACTTTTATTATAATGGGAGCCTATTCACCGAGGGGAGCAATATTCACCTTTCTGACTAGTCGTAGCCTCTTTATAGAAATTATTCTTCAAAGATATTTTGTAACTAAAGTTGTTAGACTAAATAATAACTGCCAAACGTTCGTTGCGCTTTTATTGGCAGAATTTGGAAAATATCGAGAAGGTTGAGAGTTGCATATTATATAAATTTGAAATTCTATCGACAATTAACCGTAGTAATAAATTTAAAATATAATTTCAAGATCTCCAATATCACACACTCGTCTATTTCTAACACATTTCGCATGAAAATCTAATCAAATAGTTTCTAATGCATCGTAAATAATATTTGATCTACTCCAAGGTTGCCCTTATTACAAACTTTATTTATTTAAGTTTTCAATAAGTTTTATCAATAGTTTAGATAAAAAAACACGTAAAAAAATAAACATTTTTATTTTAAAATTGTAAAATAAATTACGTACAACGAATTTAGTACAGAGAGAAACAGAAAAAATATTTACATGAAAAAATGTATAGGTCAGTGATTAAAAATAAAAAATAATTTGTTAATGCTTATGCTTAACCTTAAACTTTATCATATCAGTTGATTGTGATTATTAATGTAATGTTTTTGGAATGAAAGCTTTAGTAATAAATATGGTTTGTTTATGTAAATAATTATATGTAAACGTATATGCATATGCAACTTTTTTAACAGTATGTTCATACTCCCGTGCAGTTGCATGGTTGATTTATTTATACTCAACAACCAACATGTAATCTTATTTTGTTCAAATTGCAGTCAGCGTTTCAAAATGAAAATAGGGTTTCAGGGTTCGTTTTGTAACGAAATATAATCTTACTAGGGGACCCCTGTGCATTTGCCCAAAATATTTTTTCATAAATTAATAAAATTAAACTAATTAAGCAAACCCCTGATTGCAACGTCTAGTTCAATCAAAGAATAAATTGAAACTGAAATGAAAATAAATTTGGAGAAATTTTAAAATTTCGTTTATTTGTTTCGTTTTTGATTTTTATTATTTCCCTTCCGTATTCTCTTCTGTCTTATCGTATGGTCTGTCTACGCTTTTTTCGTGGCTTGTGTATTATATATATGATTCCACCCAATTTAACATCTTCCACAACTCTCGATTACTGCTTTCAATACCGATAAAAGTACTATCGTTAATGCCATGCCCGTAATGATCCTTCAATCTTATTTCGGTATTACCCGCATTATGCCTGGCTATTACCGAATTAAAAAAATTTACATTTACTAACAAAAATTGTGCCACTATAAATAAAATCCATAACACAACTAAAAAACGTTAACTACAAAACTTTAACTTATTCTGGGATCCCATTCTCGAACAAATGTACATTTTTTGCAATATTGGAAAGTTCGCATTGCATAACATTAAACGGTTACTGTAACGATATTACTAAAAACGAAATTCAGTTTTCACAATATTATCTAATTTGAATTCGACCTTCACAATATGCTCCAAATTCACATATATGTGTTCAGGAATAGGGCCCCTGCCTTCATAGAAATAAATAATTATAATCCAAAAACTTTGAATATTACATAGTCTGAAATAGTTGACGCAATACATTATTCTACAGTATATCCCATACAGAATATAAAATTAGTTTAAATTTTTTTCGAGGATTTATCGAGGACAACCAGTAAATAAATTAATTCAAAAAGTTTAATTATTAATTAATTTCCAACAAACCTTTCTAATCAAACTCAATAATCACTAAACACAAAAGTCTGCAAGAATATAATCCTCATAACCACAATATAATATGCCTATTTTTCATTCCTTCCCTATACAATTTTACATTAGACAAAATGTATAAATCAACGAAAGATTTATATTAGGTGCGTTCGATTTGACTAAAAAAACTGAAAAAACAACAACAATTGCATACCATTTTTCAGATAATTCAGTTAAATCGAACACGGCTATTATGAAATATTTCTCTATCTTGTTTTGCAAAGAACGAACAAATCAATTTTATGACTTGTTTCTTTAATTTCTAATCAATAGAAAATATTTAAAAACAAAGAAAATTATGACTAAAATAAAAGTTAAGATTTAGAAGAAAGCAAACTTAAAATAATTTTTTTTAAATCTTTCCCCATGCATGAATTTTATTTTTAATTTTCCGAAAAAAAAAGTGAAAAATGAATTTAAACACAGCTAAAATTTTAAAACAAATATTTTTTTCAGCCTGAAATAAATTAAATCCAAAATAATACGTCTATCCACTGCGCAAGCAAAGCATAAACTGAAATTGAAATTTGAAGAGAAGAAATTTAAAAAATTTCGTTTATTTGTTTCGTTTTTGATTTTTCTTCTTTCCCTTCCCTATTCTCTTCTTTCCTATGATATGGCTACGCTTTTTCGTGGCTTGTGTATTATATATATGATTGGACTCTGTTTCGTCTGCTGCGTCAATTTTAAACTATATACATTTCATACGCATAACCAAATTATATAAACCTATGTTAATTAAGTGTTTTGTACTATATTCTACATTTTACAAAGACACAAATTTAATGAAGGCAGTAAAAAAATTGGCAAATCAAATGATTTTGTAAAAATCTCGTAAAAATGATTTTGTAAAAATTGTTCACAAGTGTCCTGCATGTGAGGGCACGCCACATGATGCCAACCCCTTATTCAATTGTCCAGAGAAACCAACCAACCTGACGAAGGAAGATCAGTGGTACCGCCCAAGGGCAGTAGCAGAGTTCCTGAATCTAGACTTGAAGCAGGCAGAAAAGCACCACATTTCGTCGCTACAACAACAAAATTTTGTAAAAATCGTTGCACTACTCTCCCTTTAGGCCTGCTTGTCCCGCAAAACAATTTGAATCTGTTTGACCATAGAGTGAATTTCTGATAGTGTTTAACATTATCTGTTATAGCTCATACTTCTATGATTAACACTGTTTGCCGTTGGCTCATACTTCTGTTCTGATGAAAATTTGTTTCTTTTCTAATGGTGCTTATCATTTTGATCAACTGCACTAAAACTGCTTACACTGTCGAATTCTTTAGACACTCGATGTTCTTCGTTTTCGCTACTCTTCAATTGTTGTTTACTGACGTTCGATATCTTCGTAGTCTGCTTTATTTAACAGTAGCGTCACCACTACATTATTAAAATGGATGAAAAATTAATTTGGTTTATTTTTTTTGCAAATTGAATAAAGTTTTAGTTGATGCTACAAAATTGTTTTTGTTGAACTCAAATTTTTTTCTGAGTATATATCAGTACATCTTCCTATTTTCATTTAAAACTTTAACCCTTCTGATGGTTGCATGGCTCCCCACGTCAAACTTACGAAAATTGCGTGCTTCACCCGTATCTAATGTAGTGAAACAGCTTTTACTCACAAGTCACAACTTGGCACCTGCCTTTCGTAGCTCATGGGACTGGAAAATCTGCTGTTTCAACAGTTCTGTGAGATATGGTCCGAATTTCCACATATCCAAAACCAGAGTTTTTAAATTCTGTCGCTGTGCCCTGTGTCTGCTTTGAATTTTGCCTACATTTCCGTGAAAAATGCTTTTCTTTATCACACCGAGCATTTTTAAAGCCGATTATGTCCGAATATTCCAAACTTCCACTTTTGTTCGATCTTTGGATCCCTTTTGCATATATATCATGTTCTGATATTTATTTTTGAATAAGTTGTTTATCTTAAATATTATTCAAAATGTGGCCCTTTCCAGGCTTGTGTGCAGTGCAGCGCATCACTTCCTCGTTTCTTACCTCTTTGCCTATAAACTAAATTCAAAAATGGCAACTCCAATTTAGTTTATCGGCATTTATCAAGCCTATTCGTCCATATCTTCAATTGCACAAGTCCAAATGATGAATACGCTTACTTGCTTTGCTTTGTCTTGTTTATTTGGTCAAATTGCATCATCAATACCTATGCAATATTGTACAACTGGTCCAGTAATGGTCCATTGTTGGCGATCAGCAACGGTAGAGTTCTGGCAACTATAACTGGATCATAAACATCATGTAACTTTATGATGGCTCATACAAGGTTATACAACTGGTCCAGTAATGGTCAATTACTGCCGACCAGTAATTCAACAATGACCAGGTACTAGCAACCATGGCTCATAGTACTAGCAACTATGACTTGATCATTAACATACTTTTACTTGTTGATAACTTCGGATAATAAATGACTGCCATTCATTTGCCAGAGAGAGAGCAATGAATGGTCCATACAAGGTTGTAAAACTGGCCCAGTAACAGTCCAATAATGATGACCAGTATTGCAGCAATGACCGAAAACTGGCAAACATGACAGGGTCATTAAAAAAAATATCATCATATTTAAATTTAAATAAATTAAATACAAAATATTTAAAATAAAGTAAAAGTGTTCAGAGAAAAAAAATTTAAAACCTCTTATACCAATTTTAACATTGCATATTATCAGTCTTTCAGCATAGATGCGATAATTAAACTATAGGTGAAATTTTTCAAATTATATATTTCTAAAATGGATAACACTCTAGTGTGTTTTAACCAAATGACAAAGATCGGCCAATTTATGGTCCAGTGCTGGCTCAATAACAATAGCCAATTGATGTTAACCATTAACGTGCCATTACTTAGCCATTTAAAGTAAACTGAACTGGTTATTTTCTATAAACCGTAGATCTGGTGATTCATGGTTCCAGCAATGGCCCAATAACAATAGCCATGTGTTGTTTACCATTCATTGGCTAGTGCTTAACCATTCAAAGGTAACTAAATACTGGCTATTTTCTGTTAACCATAGATCAGCCGATGAATGGTTCTAGTACAGGCCCAATAACAAAAGGCAAGTCTTGTTAACTATTAATAGACTAGTGCTTGGTCGTATTTCAAATTCTGGAATACCCTGCTTGGGTAGGGCAGTCATTCATTGGGCAGTCATTCCATCCCACCACACCATTGGTGGTGTATTTCTGAACTAAGAATGAAATACATATTTTGAAAAAGGTGTAGATTTAGTTAAAAGCGCCATTACAAATGGAATGAAGACTGAAATAGTTATATTTAAATAAGGAAATATATGCTTCTTCTCTTTGGTGGTTGTTGTAACGTTTACTTACCTAAAAATCGATGGTCAAGCATAAATTAGCTAAGTGATGACTGATGAGGTGCATTTAAAGCCATGTTTATTCTTCGATAAAGTTTCTTAACTTCTAAAGGTTGCTCTAGTTTAAGATCGACTACCAGTTTTCCAATCAGGGTTTGCCGGACTCTGAAATACGGCCAAGCAAAGGGCCCATTAATGGTAAACAGTACTTTGCTATTGTTATTGGTCCAGTACTAGAACCATTCTTCGGCCGATCTGTGGTTTACAGAATAGAGCCAGTATATAGTTACCTTTGCAATGCTTGAATATTGTTATTGGGCCATTACTGGAACCATAAATCGGCCGATATTCGGTTTATAGAAAATAACCAGTACACTTTAGTTTAAATGACCAAGCAATGGCTCGTTAATGGCTAACATTAATTGGCTATTGTTATTAGGGCAGTACTGCAGCCATGAATTGGCCGATCTATGTCAGTTGGTTAAAATTCACTAGACTAAAATCCATTTGAGAAATACACATTTGAAAAATTTTCATCAATAGTTTACTATTTGCTTCTCAACTGAAAGACTATGATAATATTGAGAAGGTTAGTATAAGTTTTATATTGTTTTTCATTAGACTTTTTTATTTTATTTTAAATTAGGAAATCAAATACAAATAGTATTTAATTTATTTAAATTTGCCTGTGATAATATTTTATGATTTTTAATGGTCCAGTCACGGCGGCCAGTACTCGGTCGTTGTTGCAATACTGGTCATCATTATTGGTCCGTTACTGGGCCAACTATTCAACCTTGTATGCGCCATTGCTGTTTTTTTTCTCTGGCCTATGAATGGCAGCCATTTATTGTCCGAAGTTATCATCCAGTAAAATTATGTTAATGGCCAAGTCATGGTTACCAGTACTCGGCCATTGCTGCGTTACTGGTTGCCATTAATGGACCATTACTGAACCAGTTGTACAACCTTGTATGGGTTATGCTCAATTTTAACTACAACTGCAATAGTCGTTTTATCTCTTTGAGTTCTGTCTAAAGCGACTGCTATTGTCTTTAGATAACAAAGCATATGTTTAGCATTCATTACAATGTTTGTCATAAGATTAGTTTTGTCAGAATCTATGTCAGCTTTATGGTCTTGGCATAGCTGAACCAGGCTACCTCGATTTGGCATGCGTTTTGCAAGCCGTGGTGCGACTGTTAACAGTTTTTTCAACTTTAGGGTAGGAATAATTAATTATTTATTTTTTTATAAATATCATGATATATATCAGGGAATAAATATCATGATATATATCAATGATATATATCGGATATATATCATTGATATATATCATGCCAACCTTGGTTATGAATACATGTAGGTAAGTATAAAGTTAGAAATTTTTAATAAACATTTTTTTTCTGCCTGATCCGGTTTGGATAGTTTGAGGCGTTACATTACTGATCAGGAGCTGTTCAGTGTGCCTGATACGGTCCCTATCAGTAGTAGGGAAAGTCGTATCCGGTCCAGATCTGAGCCCTTACATGAGTCGGGTTACTGGTTCAGGGCCTATGAGCCTCCCTGCAAAACTCTTTGCTAAATCATTAGCTTTTACACTTAATAGTGTAGTTTGCCCGAGCTTTTAGAGCATCCTGACTATCAGTAAAAATATGAATCCTTGCCAGACCACAAGCTCCATCGCCCACCTCGATGCTGCATTTATGGCGAATTCCTCAGCTTCAAAGACTATGCAGTATTCGCAAAGTGGAAATTGTGATTGATCCATCTGTGTAGATGTCCAACGTGTTGACCGCACTACCCAATAGCAAATCAACTACAGAGCGGTCCTCTGTTGTTGGAATTACAACTCTATACAGATACTACTTTCGAAAGGCAGTTGGAGGTACTGTGTCATCAGTCGGCATGGACAAAACTCCTCCCTTAGCGCATGATGATTTTTCCTACAGCTCCTGGTGATTCCCAGGAGTCGAGCCTTTTTTGTAGCCTTAAGAGTCTCCATTCTTACAAATCTATGCAACGGAGGAAGCCCTAATAAAACCTGCAGACCCTTTGTAGGCGTTGTCCTGAAAACACTAGTGATACATAATCAAGCAATTCTTTGTACCGCCTCCAGTTTTTTAATCGCATTCCCAACAAAAGTTTTTGAGAGCCATGCAAGGTACCCATAGCTGACAATGGGTCTGAAAACTACTTTATACAACCAGTAGACCATTTTAAGAACAAGCCTTCAAAAGCCCTCTTGCATTGCCACAGACCTCGAGTTGCTTATGCGCATTTAGTCTCAACATGAACAGCCCAAGAACCGCGTGTTGAGAGTAACACCAAGATACTTCACACTATCATGGAGTGTTAATAATGTGTTATTACCGATTGAAGGAAAATTGTAGTTATTTAGTTTCCTCCTGTTGGTAAACGCAACGAACTGTGTCTTAGAAGCATTGATCGAGAGACAATTCTTATGACACCAACTATTGCTAATGTCCATGGCGTTCTGCGTTTTCCCGTAAAGATACTCCACATTGTCTTCTTTCAAAAGTATACAAAAGAATACGGTAAAGCCGTATGTGTTTAGTCCGTTATCATTTAATTCAATTAAAAGCTGGTCTACCATCATGTTCCACTGCAGGGGTGATAGAACGCCTCCTTGGCGACATCCAAGCTTCACACCTACCTGGATTGTGGTGTTGTCCGTCTTGTGAATAAACAATAAACAAACATCGATCTTCAAGCGCCCATTGTATTCCACTTAGGAATGTTTTGTTTACACCGTACCTTTCCGTTCTGTTAAGGCGCTCTCTGGCACTTACGTCCCAAGTAAATTTGCCATTTACGCAATTAGTTTCCATTCATCTCGTTCAATCGCTAATTGGCTCGAGTTTTGGAATCCTATATTGAAAGGTCTTGAGTGCGTTGTCTCTGTGTACCGGTACTAACTCTGTTATTACTTATATGCTTCGTATACAAAATAGTTGGCGTGAAGATCACCGAAATGCCTCAAATATATTTCTTGTTAGGATCAAAGAACAATGAAGAATATCTGTTAACCATAATGTTAAAAGATAATAAATTGATTTCGCCGTTGTGATCGATGAGTGTAATAAGGAACCAAATCTCATTTATTGTATTTTGTTCTTCCATTAGCAACCTTCTGAGCCTTTCTACATTTGACTGGTTGTCACACGTTTATTATATCGAATTATTTGTAAATGGTTTAAGCTGTTCATTATCTACCCAGCTTTATCAATTGGTTGTAACGCTATCTCCTCGTTGCCCGCAGGTTTATATTTCTCATCGTCGTCATCCCAATCGCTTCAATTAAGTGAAGTTAGCTCCAAAATAAAATAAAGATTATTCAAAAATTTGGCATTTAGTTCAAGTGATGCAAACAAACAGCAAATTATGAACTCGTAAGGTTCCAGAGGCATCTGTCAAAAAATTACAATGAAATGTATGAGCGAAACAATGTGCGATGCTATATTTTTAATTTTGTTAAATGGCAGATTCGTTGCAAATGAAAAAATACTTTTCAATGCTACTGCTTTGATGGTTTGTGAAAATGGATGAAAGCACCTTTTTCAAAATATTATAGCACTTAACTATTTGTTGATGATTTGACAACGAAATCAAAATATTGATTCAGATTTTATTTATGTATTTCTGTTCTATACATATAGAAAAAGAATTTCCATTATTGATTTATCTTGTTTCTATGATTTTTTTTTTATTCAAAGTTAGGCATGTTTAGTGTTAATTATAATAAATTATAATTTAACGTCTCTGAATATCTGAAGATACCATGCGAACTAGGGATGAAAATGGAATGCAAATTAAGTTTCTCTGAGAAATTTATGAACGCTAACTTTAAAGCTTTGTGGATTAAAGTCATCAGGGAAAACCCAGGAAGGCAAGGCATTCCAAAGATGAGAGACTCTGTTGCAAAAATCACGTTGGAAGGCTACAGTTCTACACCTAATTATTTGAACCGCAAAGGGATGGGCTAATACAGTTGCTCTGGTGTGACGCGAAAGGTTTGCTGATTTAGGTAAAATCGATTTGATCTCTTCAAAAGCTCGTTCATCCATAATATATTTATAAAATATAGTCAAATCAGCTACATTTCTTCTGTGCTGTGAAGAATCAAGACCGTTAGTAAGACTTGAGTTACCAATGAGTTTGATAGCTCTACGCTATACAGAATCAAAGCAATTTAGACTGCTCAAGAAAGCTTCACCCCATATGTGAAAATAGTATTCCATGCAGGGACATATAAAAGATTTATAAACTAAAAGAAGCTGTTCGCTATTAAAAAACTTACGACATCGCCCTAAAAATCCTAACTTTTAAACAGCATTCTTAGCCACATAAAAATATGAGAATTCCACTTCATATTATTTTCAATCTCAACTCCTAGAAGTCTGACAAACTCATTCTCTAAAAGATTTTTGGGGTCAAACGTTAATAGAAAAGGATTAGGTGTCGTTATTCTAGAAAAATGACAAACCTGTGTTTTGCTTGTATTGAATTCAACACTGTTAGCAATACCCCAATCCATAATTGTTTTAAGATCAGTGTTAAGGGAATCTATCAATTTTGACCTACAGTCACAAAGCGCTAAGGGTGTATATAATTTAGGTGCTTCATGAGACGGATGAAGCGTGCTATCATCAGCAAAAGTATGTATAGGATGAACCGTTGAGGCTAACAAATCATTAATATAGATAAGAAAAAGAGTTGGTGACAAAGCGGAACCTTGAAGAACTCCTGCATTAGTTGAAAAAGTATTCGATGATACACCGTCAACATTGACCCGAAATTTTCGATCAGATATAAAGCTCTGTGTCCAAGATATAAGCTGCTCGTTTAAACCATAGAATCTCAATTTGCTCAATATGTTGTTATGCCATACTTTGTCAAATGCTTTGAAAGTATCAAGAGCAACACCGAATGTTTCTCCAAAGTTCTCAAGTGACTTGTTCCAGGACATGAGTGACAAAAGACAGTAAACCTCCCGTCGCTCTTCCTTTTCGAAATCCATATTGTCTCTCATTAAGTAATTTGGAAGACTCTAAGAAGCTCATTAAATTAAAATTTACATATTTCTCAAAAATTTTAGCAACTACCGATAAAATTGAAATGGGTCTGTAATTTGTAGGATCAGTCTTACTACCCTTTTTTTAAACTGGCTGTACACTAGCCATTTTCCATATTTCCAAATTCCTTTCTTATATGACAAATAGAAGATTTTAGTGAGGATTACAGCTAGCTCCCTAGCAAATGTTTTAAGAATAATCAGGGTCTAGGGAGGAATAAAATCAGGATCTATTGCCTTGTTAGTATTGCTTCGAGTAATGTTTTTTCGGAAAATGATCCGCCTCATTTTATAAGAAACTTTAGAAATAGGTTTAGTAGTCCAGTAACTTTGTCGCCTGAGAGTATGGGGTAATATGCGTCAAATCCGGCAGTTCTGATTTTTTGCAGACTTGTTTATGATGTTGGCCTAATGAATAATCCAAGTTTGTGACCTCGAGCGCCGAACGCAACTTTGTCAAAAATCGAAAAAACCGCGAAAAAATCGTTATTTTTTCAAATTTTGTCGATTACAACCCTAAAGGACTAGTTTTTTCTTTAAACTTTCTTAGGACAGTTTTAAAGTAGACTAAATTTGCTACAATATGATACTAGAACTGTCTCTGTAGACCCAATAGTTTCTGAGATTGAGCCTTTCAAAGTTTATTATTTTTTTAACTTCGCAATATTTCGCAATATTTTGCAATATTTTAGACATTATCTTAGTCACTCGAAAATTCATTTAAAACGACAGAATTGCAAAAAATTGCGAAGTTCGAAAAAAATGATAAACTTTGAGCTGCTTAATCTTGGAAACTATTGGGTCTACAGACAGTTCTAGTATCATATTGTAGCAAATTTAGTCTACTTTAAAACCGTCCTAAGAAAGTATAAAGAAAAAACTAGTCCTTTAGGGTTATAATCGCCACAATTTGAAAAAATAACAATTTTTTCGCGGTTTTTTCGATTTTTGGCAAAGTTACGTTCGGCGCTCGAGGTCACAAACTTGGATTATTTATTAGGCCAACATCATAAACAAGTCTGCAAAAAATCAGAACTACCGAATTTGACGCATACTGTGATGTATAAAGTTACTGGACTATAGGTTGGAAATTATAGAGAAATAACGCAGAAGAAAATTAGCTTTCTCTTTTGGGTCAATGATAGGTACATCTCTATCAACAAGAGGTGGTAGGGAAAATTTACAAAAATTGCTTTGGACAGCCTGTGCGGCTTTATAGAAATTGGGTGAACCAGTCGGATGTTCAGCGAATTTAGATGCTTTTTTTCTATTAAATACATGTTTCACTTCATCTATTAACTTTCAACATAAATTTCTCTCTTTACGGTATTGTTTATAGCTTTTTTGCATTTATTAGAAAACCATAGATCGGTCTTCGGAATGATCAATTTATTAGGAATAAATCTGCGCATACCATCAATTATAGTTTCAGAAAAATTTGATGCAGCTATGTCTGGGTCTTGGCCGGTAAGGCAATAGCGTTTCCAATGAAACCATTTAAAAAAACTTTTAAGTCCTTGCCAAGTCCGCAGCTTTGTAATCCCAAACATTGCGAAGATTCGCTTTAAATTGTTTTGGAATTTGTATATTTAGTTAAGTGGAGATTAAATTATGATCTGAACCACCTTTTAAATTGAACCAGATATAGATCGTTTGTCAAAAAAAAAATGATAACGTTCTTGCAATTTTAAAATTAAACCAATAATGGCGTAATGTGTTTTATTATTTCTTGTGCTTCATGCATGTAAATTAAATAAAAGGATTAACATCGTCAATGTGCAAAAATGACTACTTTCTTAAACCAAGTTTCTATCCAATGTGGGTGATCTGATCACCCAGCTACTTATATAAACTAACTTAAACCCTAATTTTATAAGAGATTTCCGTTAACTTTACAAAATTATTTGCACATATGCTAAATGTTCTCAACGATCTACGACATTCGATATGAAAACAAATTAATGTTTAAGGTATATTTCGTCTTTCAATATACCGATATATATTTTATATTATATTTAACACATTTTGTATTGATTTTATTTTCTAATATTTGTTTCTAAATTAAATTATAATAATAAATTAAACAAAACAAAAAAAATGAACTAAAATAAATATAACATATAGTTTTTTGTGTAGAGATAAAAAAGGAAAAGTTTTATGTTTTTATTGATTGAAAATGTTTGTTTATGGAAACGATTGCGAAACTTTATGTAACTCAACAATGAAATTGCACATTATGCAATTTTTTATTTAAAAAAAAATTAGAATTATTTTATGTTAAGATTATAAGAGAGTTGAGGTATACCCGCATACAACAAGATAGAGGTTAACAAAAATTGGTGGTATTTTTTCACCATCTCCATTCATTCATTAAATTATTTTTTTTTGTCAAAAATTGTTTATGTATTATAGATAAGGTGTCAAATGTATTTTATTTTATTTATCATAGTTATACAATGATAACAGTTTATATGTAGGTTGCAAATAATATAAATAACGAAATGTTTTGTTCAATAAATCAAGCCTCGATTGTTCGAAACGATTTACTATCATGGGACAGTCAGTCCCTAAATAAACAAATAAACCTCCAATTCAAACACACTCCAGGCTACGATAAAAAACCGGTTGTATGACAGATGATGCGTTTTGACTCGTGAGAACAAAATATCTATTTGTTGCAATTTAGAAATTGTCCATTATCCATAAACATCCAGAAACCTGAAACGGTGTGAACTAATCAGTTAGTATAGCATGTAAATCAAAATAAAAACGACATGTAAACAGTTACGACTCCGTAGGTGACGAATGGTCTATTTTGACTGAATCTGAATTAAAAAATTGTATCCAAAAAATAGAGTCAAGATTCTTTATTACTAAAATGATGATAAAATGATCAAAGATTCCTAAAAGGTTTCTGTAGTTGAGCTATTTGCTTACACAAAATATTAGCGTTTTACTTAATTCAGAGTTAGTAAGTATAAGTATTTTGGTACATGAGGAAGAAGGGTTTGAATTTTTGATGTAGACTTGATAACGCAATTCTTTTTTCCGTGTACCAAAATTTACTAATCATGTCAACTACCACCTCATCCTAAGGTCAACAATGATGGGTGTCGGCACAAAAATATAGAAAAAAAAATTAAAGTTGTTTGGGAAATGTTTCCCCAGAAATTCTTAGAACGAAAAAAAATTCAGTTAAATACAAATTTCTCAAAATATAAAAATAGGAATACAACTTAAACCATCTGTGAACAAGATAATGGTAAGAGTTTTTTGTAATTCTGATAGAATTATGCTGATTTACTTCATCCCGGGTAAGAAAAAGCTAAAAGGCCAAACCTGGGCCTGGCTTAACATTTTCAAACGGTCCAAGCTGATGTCCTGAGGCCAAGTCTGGCAAACCACGCTTGGGTCAAGACTGGCTAGGACTACCAAACCAATTTTTTTTTCAGACCTCTTTTAAATGTGTTGAAAGAGATATGAAGAGATATGTAACATATATGAAAATAAAGAAAAACATAATATGGCCTGGACATGTTTACAATGCATTAGACTGGTTAATAACGCGTAATATAATAAACTGAGCCTTGGTTTAGTCTAGGCATTTACAACTGACCCAGACTGAAACCAAAGCTATCTAGCCAAGGCTTGGCTCGCCAATACTGGCCCGAGATTGGTCCGTTGTTTAATATTGGCAGTTCCTACCCGGGTTACTTCATAAGAGCACAATAACAGAGACCTATATTATACGAGTTTTTTTTACATATGGCTTAGGAAAGAAATGTCAAGACATAAATTGAAATATAGCTTCAGAAAGAAATGTCAAGACAAAATCAAGCAAAGAAATTGCTTTTGGAGACAACGCACCAATAGATAAGGCGAAATAGAATGTTGCACAAGGTCAAGAAGTATTACAAAATTTAAGGGCTTACTTTCGTTTTACAAATTAGAAGAAAATAAATTAAGGAAACTAAGCTTTTCAAATGACAGTGAAGTAATGTCCGCTGTAGAAGAACTTGAAACTTATTGAACTTCTTTGAAATGTCTCGTGCCGAAAGGCTTGTCAGTTTGCTATTCACATTAATTTATTTCAATAAAAACTAAAAACGAAAAAAGCTGATCATAGTTCCAAAAATTGTATTTACCCTCACACAAATTATAAAACTTCATTACATATGCATATACAATACAAAAATTATTTTATTTATACGCAATTACTGAAATATTTAAAAACAATTCTTCAATCAAAGAAAGTTCAACTAAGTTTATTTCTCATATAAACAATCGAATTTTCTTTAGAATTAAGAATTTGTACTTTGAACATCCTTGAATTATCTACATTAAAATAAATAAATATGTATCAATACACATTAATTAATACGTGTACATTTTCCGAAAAAGGAGTAAAAATCCTTCAGCTAATACCATTTTCAAAAAGTTTTAACAAAACTTCTACAAAATAAATAAACAAGATAATAAAGAAAATAACCTTAATTGTCGGAAATAAATGATAAATTTTCAAACAATAGAACATTGTCTAGACGAATGTCTTCTTGGTTCATGTTTCTTATATTATCGCACAAAAATATTACATTCAAATAAAAAAATTCATTCACCCAAAATTGTTATAGTTTAGGATATTTTATGAATTTGCAAAATATGCAAAAATTATGTAAAAAAAATTATTATTTTTACACACTTGAACTTTGTAAATATTATATTATAATATTAAAGGCGTATGTTTACGTATATCGCGTTCCGAACATGTTAGAAACTAGAGTTATTTAAAAAAAAATATTTATTGTGATAAGATTATCAATAAAAAAAATGTTTAATTTATATTAATATTAGACAAAGTTACTGATTAAATATGATCTACCAATATTATTTTTTTGTTGTTTTGATTTTCAAACCAGCTGTAGAACTGTAGAGCTGTAGAATCCAGGATATAACACAAAACCATGAAAACCGATCCAGATTGGTTAATATAAGTAGTGTGCAAACATTTTATCTTCACTGTATTTGCATAATTTAAACTTACAAAAGTTTTCGAAACGGGATCCAAAATAAATTTGATTTAATAGTAACAGCAGCTTACAATTTCCTTTGTTCTCAATGGAAACGATTGCTTTCAGGTTTTTTAGTTTTTTGTGTTGCATAAGTCAATCTTTTTCTTGTTCTCCAACTTCAACGAAGTTCAACAACTTTAATTGCACTTTCAACCGGTCGACCGGACCGGACCACGACAACTGGAAATAAATGTAATTTGAGTATGAGGAAAGAACACTAAAACAGTTTCTAAATCTAGGTTCCAATAAGCCGAATAGTTGTATCAACATTTATCAACTTTCTGTGCAAGTAAATGTAGAGTATCTATTTAGCGAACACACCATAATGCATATCTCAATTTTTCAGACACATCACTCACAGCTCGAATAATAAAAATACAGTCGTGAGCAAAAAAAACGATTCCAAAATACTTTTCCAAATTCTGTTGTTAGAATAGAAAAAGTAAAAAAAAAATTTACCGGAATTGACAAAACCGAAGTTGGAATGCAGAACTGTTACAAATCAAACACTTAGCGTCTACGCCAAGTTTAATCAAAATCAATTATCAGGAACTGATGTTATTGAAGTTTACAATAAACAAGTGCTCGGAAAGCACCCACCACTTATCCCAATATCGTCCAAAAACTAATCAGTTCTTTGTCATTCAGATTTCCATCTTTTTTCAAAGTGTCATTAAAATTGGTTAATGAACAAAGTCTGCTCTAGGGGTTGCAATCCCGGGATCCCGACCCATTTTTATGATCCCGCAATCCCGGGATTAATGAAAGAAAAGCCCGGGATTACGGGATTGTCATGTTTCCCAGGATTAATCAATGAAAATACGGAATCCTGTTTTGTTTTGTTGATTTGTATTTTTTTTATTTTTGGTCATATGCAATGAGATCATATACCACTGGCAATAGCAATGAGAAAATACTTTTTAAAGTTTATATCTTAGCTTAGGGGTTATAGCGGATAAACCTTATTCAGTCAACGCTAACTTCTTCAATCCTTTTCCACTCCATTATAAAATATTGGCTAATTCACTTGCAGCTGAGTAGCTCTTCAGGTTGTACTGAGCTAGAAAAACAAAGCAACCCATTAGTTCGCGAGTTGACGAATGTTTCAATAACTAGCATAAAGACAATGAAAACCGATACGTTTTAAGTGTTAAGTAAGTTTTTATTGAAGATTATTTAATGTTACATCAGCAGCAGCAGACGTGAGATGTGAAACAGGTTATCCAACTACTCACTTTCACCAACATCATTGAGCACAGATTACAACGAAAATGAAGCTACGGGTAAGGTTTCAGTCGATTTAGTAGAGAAAAACAATTTGGAAGATGATGTGTAACGCAGTTTAATTCACTCTTAATACCTATAAAGAACTTGTTTGGTCAGACATGCAACAACATAAAATATTAAACTGGTCACCGCAATTGGTAGAGAAATGAAAATAAGTAAACAAAGCCGTCATAGCCGTCATTCACATCTAACTCTCAGTGAATCAACACTGTTGATTTTAATTTAAATATTACAACAATTTAATTTAAATAAAAATAATTTAATAATTCAAAACTGAAGCAATAAAAGTCAAAGCAATAAAAAGAAAAATCTGAAATAATGCTTTTGCTTAAAACTTAAATAAAAACTAAGTTTTTACTATAAATACTGAAACTAAAGTGCAAATCAAATTATCTTTCAAAACAAAACATAAAATAAAAGAAAACATATAATTATTATTATTATATGTAACGGGTTCTTGTGAACAACAGGCAATAAATTTTGGGAGAGACAGGAAGTCTACTATATCAAAAAATCAACATAACAGTGGTAATGCCACTAATACATGCTCAACAATTAACAAAACATCTGGGTGGTGATTTTGTCATGTTATCTCACTAGTGAGATAAATAGTGAGATAAAATATTTGTCTTTAATTGATTATATTAAATAAAAGAAATCATTTAAAAATAATTTTTTTATCTCACTATTCATCTCACTAGTTTTGTAAATTTACCAGAGGAGGAAGACAGTATAGAAATCAATGAAATGAAAGCTTCATTTGTGTCTTTTGCTGCTGAGCTGGAAACTCTCCAAACCAATCAAACAAAATTTTCAACAACATTGGGTCATATAAATACTAAATTTGAAGCTTTAATCAAAGTATCATATATAGTTAATGATCATGAGAAAAAAATTAGAAAATTGGAATTGGAGAGGAGGAAGGAAATTAATGTTATAAAGAATAAAATATTGTTACGTTTTTCCAACCTTACTTCGAATTGGCCTTACTCACAATTCGATAAACGTAATTCCCAATCTCTTCCTGAGTTCGATCACTGATTAGTAAGCAAACACACCAGGTTTTATTAAGTATTCAACACCTTAACTGTTCCACAACAACAGGAAAACAATACAGCAAACAATATTCCCAACTAGAATATTCTTCCAACAGCTTCGAAACTCCAACGGTTTATTGTAGAAATTTCCAATTCACAACGTTCAAAATAATACACAAAATATTTCTATTTAATAACACTTATAACTTTATTTACAAAAACTTTACACAAAAACTAATTTAAAGATCACTTTTATAATTTTTAACTTCACAATCGCAGGTTTAAAATAAACTAATTCTACATTTAATTTCACTTTACTGTCGCAGGTCTAAAATAAACTAATTAAAAACTACAAAAGGTATTTTTCTTATATACCTTCTGCAATACTTCTAGATAATTCGACATCACTTTCCAGAAACCTTGAGAAAACATTAGAATACTCGATTATTTTACGCTATGTTGATTTGATTCATAAAATCGTTTATGTTGACCCTATTTCTAAGAAGAGACAACAACAACAATATTCATTTCATTAACTTGTTTGTTGATTTTATTTTCCTGGAAGTGACCGTAATCGTTTAGATCTTTCTGTAATCGTCTAGATTTTTCTGCACTCGTAACATTACCCTCCACTTAAGCCTGTTCGTCCCGAACAGGATCTAGATCTCTCCTCCAATTGTTGAATCCAAACATTTTTTTTTCTTTTCCTATTTCCCAGGCTGTTTAGAATTACTTCCGGTTCCTTTCTAAGTACTGGGCCATTACCTTGTTTTATGTCAGCCCACCGTGATGAGAAGGGATTCTCATTATTTCTAAATTGCTTCTTATCACTTCCCTTTGGGAGTTTCACAATGCCATGTCTCCGAACCATTCTCATTTTCAGCTGCGATTCATCCCCGTTTGTAGCTATTTGAACCACCTCTTTTACATCGCTCACCTCGTTATGGACTTGGACCTGTTTCCTTTTTAACTTTCGGCGTTTGTTTAAACGTCTGCGTCGGTTGACGTTTCTCTCCCTCATCTGTATGGATGGTGCTGGATTTTCTTTTGCACTGCGTAGTTCCTCATCGCTGCCAATAACTGTTGGCTCTGCCTCATTCACAAGTAGTGGCATCTCAACATTATTAACCTTTAGGATTCCACATCCAAAATCGAAGACTAATCCCTTCGCCTTCATGAAGTCCATCCCCAAAATGACTTCATCCATAATGTCTGCCACTAGCACCTCTTGTTGATAGCAGTTATTTCCCAATTTTATTTCAGCGATTATTTTACCTTCTATTTCAGCGCATTCTCCAGTTACTGTTTGGAGTTTCAATTCATCTGATGGTTCCAAAACACCGTCAATTAAACCTTTGCGAACGAATGTTCGAGCTGAACCTGTATCCAGTGTCATGAAGCAACTTTTACCTTCAAGTTGTCCATTGATACCCAAGCTTTCACCATTTACCGCAATTCTTGAAATTGGAATGTAGGCTGCATTCTCCTCACTTTTTGGCTTTACAGTTGCACCTTCAACAGACTTTCGTTGAATAGGAGACGAAGATCTATCACGCTTCCTGTTCCAGCAGTCCTGTGAGATATGGCCCGATTTTCTACATATCCAACACAAGATTTTCCTACTGCTGCTCCTGAACCCTCCGTGCTCCATTTCTTCGGCTCCTCTGTTCTTCACAGAAGACGACAATCTGTCTGCTTCCCCGTTTTTCTTGCACTCCCGTGCCACGTGACCCTCTTCATCACATACCCAGCATCTGATGTCGCTTCTACTTCTGTGTGCCAATACTTCTCCTCTGATGTTCCCCTCTACATTCCTTTTTCTGCATTCACCAGATGGCATACACATCCTCTGTACCATCTCATATTGCATTGCGTATGCGACAGTTTCATGGAAAGTCGCCTTAGGTGTAGTCATTACTTTGATCCTGGTTTCTGGATCTCGGATACCATCAATGAAGGCCTCGATCTTCATTTTCTCCATGAAATATGGTGGTGTATTTGAGTGTGCTAAATGAACAAGCCGCTCTACAGCCGAGGAATAATCCTGTAGAGATTCACCATTTCGTTGCAAGCGACCTTTTAGCTCAATCCTGTATAATTCCTTTTTATGGTCGCTGCCATATTTTCGTTCCAATGCATTCATTACCTCAGAATAGCTTTTTCGGTCGTTTTCCGGTACTGCCTGTATGCTTTAGCTGCTTCACCTTTAAGCGCAACTATCAATGCAGCAAGACGATTTTCAGCGTTCCAAACATTTTGATCAGCTGCGGTTTCAAACTGGAATTTAAAGATTCCGAACGATGTTGTCCCATCGTATGATGGTGGTTTTAATTTGATGTTTGCTACTTGATGTACCACCTGGGAAGTAACTTTAGTCGTTTCAACATCCTGCAACCGTTTTTCGAAATCATCAACTTTCGATAAAACCTTATGCTCAAAATCTTGAATTTCACTTTGAATCTTCTCGACTTTTCCATCAAATGCCGTCGAGATTTGGAGAAGTTTCTCATCCATAATTTGCTTGACTTCATCGCGATTTAAAGCTAATTGCTGGCTGATTGTTTCACTAATTTCTTCTTTGTTAGCAGCCATTTGTTGATTGATGTTACTGATTTCTTCCTTAGTTGCAGCCATGTTATTGTTGACTATTTCCAGCTGTTGATTGATGTTGCAGCTTTGTTGATCAAATTTTTGATTCATATTCAAATTCATCTGTTGCATCATAGCCATTAACTGCGTAAAATCACAATTTGCAGGTGGCAATGAGGTAGTTGTTTCCGCAACAGAACTTTTCTCTTCATCAACTGCTACTGCATCATTATTTGTCGTGACTCTTACAAACTGGCAACTTTCCACTTCTATTCCACTGGCTTCCAAAGCTTCTCGAAGCTGAATCATTAATTCAGTTTTGTTTCCACTTGTTGACAATCCACGTTGTTCTAGTTCTTTCTTTAACTCAAGAACCTTCAATTCACTTAATAAAACCATTATTAACAGCTAACTAATCCGCCGATGTCACCAATGTTACGTTTTTCCAACCTTACTTCGAATTGGCCTTACTCACAATTCGATAAACGTAATTCCCAATCTCTTCCTGAGTTCGATCACTGATTAGTAAGCAAACACACCAGGTTTTATTAAGTATTCAACACCTTAACTGTTCCACAACAACAGGAAAACAATACAGCAAACAATATTCCCAACTAGAATATTCTTCCAACAGCTTCGAAACTCCAACGGTTTATTGTAGAAATTTCCAATTCACAACGTTCAAAATAATACACAAAATATTTCTATTTAATAACACTTATAACTTTATTTACAAAAACTTTACACAAAAACTAATTTAAAGATCACTTTTATAATTTTTAACTTCACAATCGCAGGTTTAAAATAAACTAATTCTACATTTAATTTCACTTTACTGTCGCAGGTCTAAAATAAACTAATTAAAAACTACAAAAGGTATTTTTCTTATATACCTTCTGCAATACTTCTAGATAATTCGACATCACTTTCCAGAAACCTTGAGAAAACATTAGAATACTCGATTATTTTACGCTATGTTGATTTGATTCATAAAATCGTTTATGTTGACCCTATTTCTAAGAAGAGACAACAACAACAATATTCATTTCATTAACTTGTTTGTTGATTTTATTTTCCTGGAAGTGACCGTAATCGTTTAGATCTTTCTGTAATCGTCTAGATTTTTCTGCACTCGTAACAATATGTTAAGATGAGGAAAATTCTAGAAGTTTAAACCTACTTTTTCATGGTGTTCCGGATATTCAAAATGTAAATGTGAAGGAATCGTGTGACACAATCCTCAATTTTTTGAATATTTTATCTTCAGCTGACAAAATTGAAATTTTAAATGCTAGCAAACGTAACATCAAAGATGATAAGATTACACCAGCCATTGTCCAGTGTATGGATAATGTTTAACGTCAGAAAATAATAGATGCATTTAAAACTAAAAAACTGGAAATGGAGAGGAATATTTTAATTGCGGATTTCGGCCTTCCTACAAATACAACTGGTCGTAATAATTTCTTCATCACGGATCATTTGTCATCATGGAAACAGGAATTATTTTCGTTGGCGAAGAAATTGAAGGAGGAAAAAATTTTCAAATATGTATGGGTCCAAAACAGCAATATTCTGGTAAAAAAAGATGATCAATCGAAAAGTATCAGAACAAGAAGCGCTGATCAAACAGATGGCCTACGTAAAAACTAAGCGTATTATTTATTTTTTATTTTTTTTTTTACTTTGTTTTTTTTTCTACAACTCATAACTTGAGTGTTCTTTAATTAATGCTAACTTTTTTGTTGATATATTTAGATTTTTGTTTTTCCCAAAATTCTTTGATTCTTTGCTTTTAGATAAATAAGATAATGCAAAATTTGTTAATTTTTTTCAGAATGTTAATGGCTTGAGATCGAAGACGGATTCATTTCTTTTAAATGTGATGACATCAAATTATGATATTATATGTTTGAATGATACATTTCTTAATGATACCATTAATAACAATGAACTTTTTACAAACGAATATGTAGTATATATAGAAGAGATCGGGATCTTAATCTACTTAATGACAAGGTGGATGTCTAATCGCTGTGAAAAGAAAAATCCAGTCATGCAGACAACATAGTTGGGAGGTATATGCTGAAGAAATTTGGATTAGTGTGAAAATCAATCAAAATGAACTTTATATAAATGTGCCCTATATCTATCCAGGGACCAAATTAGGGACTATGAAAATTATTTCGAGAATGTGAGTAATCTAATTAACAACAATAACCATGCAGGAAAATTTTTGATTATGGGGGATTTTAATTTACCAGACATTGTCTGGACTGCGTCTAATTTTAAAGAACTTCTACCCTTAAGATATAATACCAGATCCTCACAAGAGCTTGTTGAATTTACTAATTTTTGCGGTCTCAAACAAGTCAATGGTATAGCTAATGCAAATAACAGAATTCTAGACCTTGTTATGACTGACTTAACTGAAAATAACATTACAATTTCTAGCCAAAGTAGATCGTCATCATCCTCCTATCGAACTATCGTTGTCATTCAATCAAATAAAGTATCTTAAAGATACCAAAGTGGAACTTCATAGTTTTAAAAAATGCAATTTCAGTCTTATTAATGATGCAATCAATGAAATTAATTGGGTTGAGATTTTAAAAGCTCCTAATATCGATCAGTCGATTGAAAACTTCTACAAAATTATAAATCGAATTATATCTAAAAATGTATCAAAATTTTCTCAAAAGAAAAATGAATATCCATCATGGTACTCAACTCATCTTATTCAACTTCTTAGTGTGAAAGAGTCACTAAGAAAAAAATTTCAACTAACTAAAGATAATGATTATTACAATATGTTCTCCAGAATAATTCAAAAAGCAAAAGTTGAGTTAAAAAAATCCTATTCCATTCATTTTAAATTTGTTGAAAATAGCATATCCAATAATCCTAAAAAGTTCTGCTCGTGAACTAAAGAAATCTGATACGATACCAAACACTATGCACTTAAATGACATTAAGAGCTCTAAATCTAAACACATATGTGATTCTTTTGCAAACTATTTTGGCTCAGTTTAAAACAATAATAATACTTCCAATATTGCCAACGACCTATCAAATATGCAGGTAAATACCGACTTGATTTCCGAATTAACATTTGCACCTGAAGAAACTAGGGTATTATTAAATAATCTGGATACAAATAAAACTTGTGGTCCAGACTTATTACCACCTATTTTTTTAAAATATGTAGCCTCGTTAACAAATCATTAGATGAAGGTGTTTTTCCAAATAAATGGAAGAGGTCCAAAGTAGTTCCTATTTTCAAATCTGGTGATATTACGGACATTAAGAATTATCGGCCAATTTGTATTTTGAACAGCTGTTATAGAATTTTCGAAAAACTGGTACATAACAAAGCATTCAAACACACTAAGTATCTTCTTTCTCGTAAGCAACACGGGTTTTTCAAAAATCGCTCAGTATTAACCAATCTGCTTCAATTTACAGAATACCTTTATGCTTCGATTAGCTTGGGTAAGGGAGTTGATGTGATATATACAGATTTCACCAAGGCTTTTGATAAAGTTAATCATCATCTTCTTTTACGGAAACTTAAAAGGTATGGTATCCGTGGTAAACTATTGTGGTGGTTTAGATCTTATCTAAGCGACAGATGTCAATATGTAGAGCTTAAAAATGAAAAGTCTTTTGAATTTATACCCACATCTGGTGTTCCGCAAGGTTCAACATTGGGTCCTTTATTGTTCATTTTATTCATCAATGATCTTGTTAGTAAAATCAAAAGTGAAGTTCTATTGTTTGCCGATGACCTTAAAATATTTTCGTCAGTCAAAACATTTAGTGATCGTTGTCAGATTCAATCAGACCTTGATAATCTCCAGCGCTGGTATGTTGAAAACGACCTACATCTTAACATAAGTAAATGTTACTCGTTAAGTATAAAATCAAGACTTTCCAATTCAAATTACTCATATAGTATTGCAAATGTTCCACTTGAATGCAAAGGGGACGTGCGAGACCTAGGTGTAATAGCTGATAGTAAACTCAGTTTCAACACTCACATTATGCAACATATAGACTACACTCAGCGACATTGAAATAGATACATCTACTTTTCTTTTGATTCATATATATTATATAATATATACTTACTGTAGTTTTTTCTAAAATTTGAATATGAGTCCTTTTTCATATTTTCTTCTTCGATTATTTTCGAACCTATTTGATTGAAAATTTTAAAAGCATTTTGAATGATCGAAAAATTAGTAAATTTTAAGTATGCATATTCTGGCATTCCCTAAAGTCTAAATGACGAATCATAAAAGAAAATTTTACAATAAATTGACAATTTAACCACATTTCTTCGATGCTGTAGAGAATCGCGTTGATCAATTAATGCGGCATTAATTTTCAACCGTATGATCTTTCTCTGCACATTTTATTAGTCTAGAGATTTTATTATCGATTTTATTTTTTTTTAACAAAAAGTATTATGTAGTAGGAATTACAAAATGTGTCAAAACAACACATAGATACCTTTTGAGACCTAGGTCCCACAACAACATGCGTCTTGAGGTGTTGGTGGATGCTTTTTTTGCATCTTTGTGGATTGAAGGCACTCGAGACTATTTCTTCGGGGAAAGCATTCCGTTTGTACGATGTACGCACAAAGAAATCCCTTTGAATTTTATTACTATGACAGTGAGTAATCTCGACAGTCCGACTGCCTGCACAAACCGATTGACGAGTCAAACGGGGAAAAACATATGTCTGAGGCATTATAGACCTGATTTCATCCGAGCACTGCTGGTGACAGTATTTAGGTATTTATAAAAAACAACGAGATCAACAACAGTGCGACGATGTTGTAGGGAATCAAGATTTAATGTTAAATTTCGATCACCAACAATTCGTATAGCACGCTTTTGAACAGAGTCCAAAAGAGCCAGGATAGTAACAGATGCAGCGCCCCAAACTTGACAATAATACTCCATACAGGGACGAATATAGGACTTATAAATGTGGAGTAATTGATGCGAAGTAAAATATTTTTTACATCTATTGAGGAGGGCAAGTTTTCTTGACGCGCTCTTTGCCATGGCCATTAAATGATCGTTCCAGATTAAGTCTTTGGATATTGTGACTCCCAAAAAACGAATGCTTTCACATTCGTCTATTTGGGCGTCACACATATTAATTGAAATGTCGTTGGGAAACTCGGTCTTTGATCTTCAAACTGTGTTTTGGTGGAATTAAAATTGACCAAATTTTTGTCACACCAATCGGCGACTTTTTTTAGGTCCTCGTTTACCTTTATGGCAGCGTCTCTCCAGGCGGGATTATTCGTTCATGCATTTTACCCTTTGAAGATAGGGGGACGAATGATTTGCGCAGTGTACTATCAACTGCAAAATTATTTATTGGGTTACTGGTGATATAAATTAAAAATTAAGTGGGAGACAAAACTGAGCCTTGGGGTACACCAGCGGTTATTAATTTAGACTCAGAAGAAAAGCCATCTATAGACACCGATATGTATCGGTTAGACAGAAAATTTTGATCAACTTCACGACTGCGGGATGAAAACCGTACGCAACGTTGATCAAGTTGGCATGCCAGATTCGATCAAATGCTTTTGAGATGTCTAATGCGATCACGTGCGTTTCACCACCTTTCTCAAGTATGCTATTCCAAAGATGTGCCACATAGTTCCATAGATCGGTTGTTGATCTTTTGTTTCTAAAACCGTATTGGCTGTCAGAAATCAAATGGTTGTCTTCCAAAAATTTGGATATGTGTGAATTAATCTATATTTGCTCGTATATTTTAGACATAACTGGAAGTAAGGCTATTCGTCTATAATTTGAAATATCACATTTCGTTCCTTTTTTGGGACAGGCTGGACATTGGCCAACTTCCAGCAGGATGGAAAAATACCAGATTTATAGGATTTATAAAATACTTTGGTGAGAGTTGGTGCAAGTTCTTTTGAAAATGTTTTTAGAATAACAGGAGGAATGTTGTCCAGACCAGAGGCTTTGTTGATATTTAACCCCCTTAAAAGTTTTTCGACAATTTTGGGTTTGAGATATACTTGTTTCATATTAACTCCTGAAGATTGGATTTATGGTATTTCTTTGGGAGTTTCTAAAAGTTGTTAGTTGAGTTTGAAGCAAAGCGTTCCGCGAACAATGTAGCTTTCCCTGCAGTGTCAGTAATGATTGAGTCACCATCAATGATAGGAAGGATAGAAGATTTAGTACCAGAATTTAAAGAATTAATGGCACTGTAAAAACTTTTGTCAGAAATTGACATACTCGAAAGTTTTGCCGCTTTCGCTCTGTCAATCTCTGCTTTTTCGTTTTCAATTATCCGGTTTGATATTTTATTAGCCTTTAAATATTGGGATCGATTAACAGAGTTTTTTTTATGAATCAAAACATTAAGTAATCTACGTTTGTTTCTAAGAGCCAATTTGGCTACTTTCGAAAACAAATATTTTTGTTGGGGTTTCATTATTGAAAAGGGAACGAATTTGTTAATACAATCGAATGGTTTAAGTTAAGTTTTGAGCAGAAACATTTACATCGTTAGTATAAAAACAATGATGATCAAAGGGGAAACCTTGAAAAAAACTTCGGAGACTATTGGTGTCCATTTTTGAAAAAGAAATATTTTACGGGGTTTGGGAACTCTAGTTTGTAGCAAATCAGTTTCGATAATTGATGTGATTAGATAACGGTCAGAATTTCCAATACTACCCTTATCGACATCAACACTCGTGATATCTGGCATAGATGTGAGATAAAGGTCTAAGAGAAAACTTATATCACCGCCATTACGAGGAGTGAAAGTTGGGCTTTTTACAATCTGCGTCAGGTCGTGCGATGCAGCAAATATTTCTGCCTGCCTTCCATTGTTGTCGTCGTCGGTCATTTTGGAAAATTCTAACCACGATTTGTTGTGGACGTTGAAGTCACCGGTAACGATGACCTCACAATTTTGAAATTGTGCTCTAATTTCGTCGACAATATTAGTCAAGAGATTAAAAAAATTGGAATTTTGTTTGTTTAAGGTTTAACCTGTATAGAGCTATTGTGAAAAAAGAAATTTCAGGTAGACAAACCTTTAAGACTACTGTGCTGCAGCCATCACCATGTAGTTCATAATTTGGAAAGCGTTTATATGCAACACTCTCGTGAATGTATGCACATACACCTTGATGAAGTTTAAAAGCTGATTCAAGCCTATATTTAGGATTTAGTGTTACATCATAGGGATAGTTTTCAGAAACTTGTGTTTCTGTAAGAAAAAGAATATGCGGTTGGTCGTGCTCAAGACAATGTTGCACGGCGTCACGGTTGGCATTTAATCCAAATATTTTTTGGATGTGTTTTACATTTTAAATTTTTTATCAAATGTAATAGTCATTTGATCAAAATATAATTTGTTTTAAAAATGTTTAACTAAACAATAAATCCTATCATATAATAAAATATGACATAGGCCAATATTTCATGATAGGATGTAAGAAATAATAAACAGGTGAAAACAAAATTTTAAAAAAATATAAAAGGTTACTAACATATTAATCCATATTGTTCCCATGAGTTAAGACGCAATAAAGGTCACCAACAGGCCTTCGTCTATACCTGTTAGAAGTCAATATACAAC
The DNA here is from genome assembly GCA_963693315.1 of Diogma glabrata. Taxonomy (NCBI): domain Eukaryota; kingdom Metazoa; phylum Arthropoda; class Insecta; order Diptera; family Cylindrotomidae; genus Diogma; species Diogma glabrata. The sequence goes on from OY856186.1 coordinate 424,919,887, forward strand.
TGGGGGCAACAGGTGCTCTGAGGTTGGTACTTTTCATGGTTTGACCCTACATGAGTCCTCTCTAGTGTGTACCCACCAGAGGGTGTTAATAAGGGAGCACCTTCCCGCGACCCGGGCGGCTAAGCCAAGGTCCCCGTTCCCACTAGACATGACAACAGGTTTACGGTTTGCAATAGCAGGCTAGAGTCCACTATAGCTCAGGTTCCTCGAGTTCGCCAAGTCAGTAATCAGACCAGTGACCCTTGGTCACAAATTGGTTCACAAACATGACGGAAGAATTTCATATATGATCAAATAAATGACTTGTATATCAACAAAATTTGCTCAGAATTAAAAAACTTCCTACAAATGACAAAAATGCCTGAGTCGAAAGGCATTTTGTCATTTGTAAATTTTTTTCAAATTCTTAATCTATTATGTTAGGCACATTGAAAACTACAAAACAAATCTAGGGTTGATTAATTATTCCTTGTGGAATTTCAAATTCGTACACTTGACAGTGCAAACAAAATTTTTTAACAGTCCTTACGTTTTTTTTTTGTTTCCTTATTTTGTTTTTTTTTTTCAAGTTCGTAAGAAACATACTCTCTAAAAAATGTTCTACGTTTGTTGATGAAGAATATGTACAAAAATAGTAATGTAGAATATAAATGTACTAACAACGTAGAAAACTGTATCCTCTTCTTGCTATGAGAGTAAAATTCAATCAAAGCAGAAGGTGAAAATTAGTACTTTTTTGTCATCCTTTTTATTTATCTTTATAACAATACTTGCATAATTGAACAAAACATTCAGAAGAACAATTTATTTTTATTTGTAATACGAAGGACAGAATTAAAATCGAAGAAAAAATTAAATTTGAATTTATTTCGATTTAGGAGTAAGAACAATATTTTTTATTTTCACACCTGTATTTGGGAATGTTATATTTTTAAGTTACTCTCTCTGTGAAAAAATGAGTAAGGGAGTGATATAAGGAGCGCTTTAAACCCTGGATAAAATATTCGAAAACAATTTTCGGTTTCAACCTCAACATACTTTCGGTTTAGCCATGCTTCTACATTACGTATCAATCGTTAAGGTTCCTTAAGTGAAATGGTTCGGTGTGCTCGCCATTTTCACACGGTTGGGGTTATTTCACTTTTTCTATGTAGGCTTGGGAAATTTGACTGGCATTGTGCAATACAATCTTTTTGATTCATCGGCTATGATACTTATGGTCGCTATGATCAAAATATGTTGTGTAATATCAATTACATGTGTCACAACAAGACATAAAAACCTTTTAAAAAAATACTAGATACACCTCAGGAGAGGGCATGTCATCGTCCTCTGAAATATGTAAACTTCGGGCGCCAAACACACCTCTAGGGAAAAATATGGACTTTGAAACATTAAAAAATTTGCACGGACAAACTAAAAATTGGTTGCCGATAATCCAGTTGTTGGCATATTCCTTGATCATGTGACACACTGTTTTCATCGATGATTAAAGCGGTATATGGATAATCGTTTTTTCGAGTATTAATAAATACAGTCCGTCCGCCAGCACCTCTAAGATATCACCTTGGCTAGTGGCACCGCACTGCGATTGCCAACGGTATATGATATCTAACGTTAACTCGTATTTCAATAGCAGGGGCAGCAGTAAGCGGGTTTGCTACACCCGTAGATTAAGAACTAAAAAACAACAATTGAAAAAAAATCATATCCATGCTTTGTGATATATGTACAACCAAACAGAGTGGGCAAAACCCACACAAATTGATAACCACCTTCGGATATCTTGGTTCCTGAATCTCAGAATAGAAAATTTCATCTAATCTTGTTTGACCCTTAATCTAATCCACCAATGTACCCGCAAATTTTATAAAATCCAAATCCTATTACACGAAATGTGGGTCATGAATTAATTTTTTTTGTCTACTTTTAACCGATTATAACAAAGTTTAATGTAAGTTATATTGCTATCTAACTTGATTTAACACAAATAATTTAATTACCAAGATTACCAGGATTTTTGTTTCTATTTTTGTAAAATATGACTTTGATAATAGAATTTGTTTATTATCGTTACGTTTATGGTTTTATAATTCTTCCTCGAATACTGATTAAATTATTCAATTATTTAAAATCGTTTCTTTGATGCTTTTAATAAATCTGTACTGTAAAACTCAGGTATTTGTATTTATACTTTTTTGGAGCTCAACAAAGACATCAAAAAGTGAATAAAAAAAGGCAATAAAATAGAAACAAATATCTCGCTATAAAACTAATGTCGTCACATTAAATAAAAACAATTCACAATAGTTATATGTAATTTTATTTTTCGGTTGTCAGAACAATTCATTCAGTAAATTACCTTGTTTGCAGAACTTTATTATCTAACTTATCAGGTGGTTGATTTGTTTTATCCAAAAATGCACTTATTATAAAAACCATTTCTTTTCTATATAATTTTAACGTTCTTTTAATTAATTTATTTATTTTTTTTTTCTAAATAAAATAAATATTTTCAAATATAAAAATAAAACAACAAACAATTCACATCACATATTTTTTTTTTAAATATCATAAACATAAAACAGTGAACAAAACCAACATAAATTATTATTTATTAACTATACATTAAAGAGAAAACTAACGTTTTTAACACGGATTCAATAATGATCTTTCGTTTATAACTCGCTTCTCGAAACTAACTAATACTTATGTGAGTTTTTTTCTTGTTTACGAACTACTATCGCAATGAAATAACAAGGTTTTCGTGTGCTGAATACATAAACAAAATATTAATACAAAATCGAAACATTAATTTTTTTAAAGTGTGTGTTAATTTTTAATAATAATAAAAATAATAATAATAAAATTAAAATACATGCAAAAATATAATTATATACTATTTACTTGTAGACAGTCAATTGTTATTTAAATTCTGAACAATTGTTGGATTGGTCAAGAAATAAGCAATTTTGGTTTTGTTGTTTTAATAGTCGGCATAAAGATTAAGATTTGTTTACAAAGTTACCTGAAGATAAAACAAGAATAACATGATGATAGACTATATTTTGTTATTGATAATTGAAAGGTTAAAATAAAATAGATAAGTATTGTTACCAGGTATAACGGGATGTTAACTTTTCATTCGTTTTACATTTTGAAAGATTAAAAAAACTGTAGATCATTAAAGTTCATTAGGTGTCGGTAGTATGCTTTAAAAAAATCTTACATCAAGTTGCATTACTTACTAGTGACATCTGTGCATAGCGTTAAGTTATCAACAAATATCATTTGTTGTTGCATTTATGCTTCATGCGAAGTAACCAGGCAACAGCGTTTACGTATAAATGATTTTCGACATACAGATGGATTTATATTGTGTCGATTATTGAGTAATATAAAGAAAAGAACATCGTTCTGGAAAATACTCTTTAGAGAAAATAGTTCCACTAAAAGAATATAAAACACCTGAATAAACAAGAATATAACAAAAACAAAATAACGTGCAACAATAGAAAATAACACAGAAAAATAATATGAGAAACATTTATAAGAAGATAAAATCTTGAACGAATAAAAATTATAACGTATAGAAAATCCATTATTTTAATTTGCTGATCTAGTGACCGAACCAAGTATTAGTAGCTCGGCCAAGAAACGTTACAATATGCAAAAAATAATGTCAGTAAAAGAAACGAAAAAAATACAAATTTAACATTTGCCAGAGAGAGTGATATTCAATAATTTCAGTAAATTTCAAAAACAAAACCGTGTGAGGTGCTCTATACCACCACTGGTGTCAAGTAGCTGAATTAATTGTAAAAGTTATATGTCTTCAACAATAGATAACACTGGCGCCGTCATGTGGGTTTTTATTAAATTAGCACAGTAAAATTTGGAAGTTTAGTTTTTTTTTTTTTTTAAAGATATAACTCTGACAGGCTAGAGAAGAAGAAGCTAAAAAAAGAAGAATTGAATTTTAGAACGATAACAAGAAATTTGAGTTTTGTAATTGAGCCTAACAATTGGGATTTTAAAATAAAGCATTTTATAAAGTGAAAGGTTGTATTTTCGATTAATAACATCTTTAATTTTACATCAGAAATGAGATAACCCGAAAACAAACAGAATTACAAAGTTGGTAGAGAAAATTGGATAGAACGAAATGGATAACGAAGCGTGGCGGTGTTTTTATAAAGATAGCACAGTAATTAACATGGACGATAATATAGCTGATACAAGTGCTCCACCAGGATTTCAGGCAAGTGCTTTTGTGAATTTTGATACGATTCGTCATCCGGGTGTAAATTTCCCTGCGGGTTGATTAATGAGTTTTATTGAGAAAGATTATTTGGAAAAGCAATGGGAACTGATCAATTGTGAAAAAGATTTATTGAAGCGTGAAAGGGATTTTTTTTTCAGGTTGTCGCGTACGTGGAAATGATGATCGGATTTTGAGTTTGAACTTGCATAAAGTTTCGCGTATTATACCGGTTTTCGATCCCGATTTGACAAATTTGGTAAATGTAAATCAATGACTCAACCGTGTAGAACATTTAAATAATCGACATGGTTCGCAATCGACGACGACAAAATATAAAATTTTCTTCCTTTTTGCTCTTTCGACGTAATTTAGAAATGAGTTTTAGTAAAAGGTTCGATGAAGTGGTCGTCCACCGTAAACTGACACAAAGAAAAAAACGTATGGACGAAAGTTTCAATCAATATTTTTTGAAATGAAATGCCTGGAAATACAGGGTGGAGTGAGTGACAACGGATTAATAAAATATTTACTTTGGGGAATCGAACATCTTCCAGTGGGCCAAATTATGGCCGCCACACTCCATACTAATTCAGAAAGCGTTCTACGCCATTTTCAGTTTTACGAAAGTATGTCAAAAAATTCAACGCCAACCGAGACTAAACCTCTGGTACAGACAATTATGCTCGTACACCTGATCCAATAATATGTTACAATTGCAGAGAACCTGGTCATATTTCAAGAAATTGCTTAAAACCACGAATGTGGCGAAATAAGGCTGAGGTTCATGTTGAACAAAAATATAATAAATATGACACAAATGTACAGTCTCAGTTCAAAATATTGCAATTGCCGAATAAATATTACAAGCATGTATTTTTAAACGGGAAACAATTAGTTGGCTATTTGGATAATGGTAGTGATTGTGTTAAGGTAAGAAAAGACGCGGCAAATATGATAGGTTTTGGATTTTACCCTTTCATTCGATCCCTCCGGGGATTTGAAAAAATAACGGGCAATTAATCATTGATGATATAAAATTTGATGTAGAAATTTTAGTGGTAAATAAAACGGATCAGGAAGATTCTATAATAATAGGCCGTAGTGCCCTTGACCAACCATATATTAAACTTACGATAACAAATGAGCGTTTTCTTATTGAATCAATAAGGAGAAGTACCCAAAATTCAAATCAAATCGATAGTATAGTGTTGGTTCACCGTTAGGGCAAAATGAAACGAAAACAGATTGACTGAACGTTGAGGGTGAAACAAAATATTTTTTGAATGACTTAACAAAGTTGATCTCAAAACATAATAACATTTTAAAAAATAATTTAGAATACGAGTTAGGCGATAAAAAGTCTATACCATTTAATATTAATATAAAAATGGTTAACAAAGAAGACAATCCCTTAGTTTTAAGAAATTGTAGTGGAAATATTGACGGTTCAAGCAGTGAATACTCATCTTTAGGTATAGGCTTAGATAATAAGGATTCAAATTCAATTATTAAATAATCGTATAAAGAGCAGAGTAGTTTTAATTTGAAAACCAGTAACGGTGCCGTACGAAAAACATATTTTTCTATTTTGCGTCTAAAATAAAGTCATTTCGATACCCAAATGCGTATCGAAATGGCCTTCATTAAGATACGCAAAGTTTTGTTTTTCAAGGTTGGTCACATTGGTCATACAAACGTCAGTGAAAGTTAAAACGAATAATTTATAAATAAAATTATTCTTATTAATTAATCTTATTATTAAAAAATAATCTAAATTAGTGTTAAATATTTTAATTAATTAAAATAATTAGTAATAATAACAAAATCTCAAATTGACTATATTTTAAAAAAATACACATTGTATGAAAGCTAGTTTTGCAACAAAAAAATATATAGAAATATGATGAAACGCAGAGCTTACTATTTTGAATTGAAATTTTTAGAAATTTTCTTTAAAACATTAAAACATAAAATAGTATATTAAGAAACTAGTTTCATAATCGACGATTTTATCGCACGCAATCTGTTTAGAAAACGACCCGCGCAGCGGGGAGTTTTCTAAAGGATAAGTGCGATAAAACGTCTTATGAAACGAGTTTTTTATACTATTTTTTCTATTTTGCATTTTTTGTCTTGAAATTTAAAAAAATATTTTTTATGTTTTAATGTTTTAAAGAAAATTTCTAAAAATTTCAATTCAAAATAGTAAGCTCTGCGTTTCATCATATTTCTATATATTTTTTTGTTGCAAAACTAGCTTTCATAAAATGTGTATTTTATTAAAATATAGTCAATTTGATATTTTGTTATTATTATTAATTATTTTAATTAATTAAAATATTTAACACTAATTTAGATTATTTTTTAATAATAAGATTAATTAATAAGAATAATTTTATTTATATAATTATTCATTTTAACTTTCACTGACGTTTGTATGACCAATGTGACCAACCTTGAAAAACAAAACTTTGCGTATCTTAATGAAGGCCATTTCGATACGCATTTGGGTATCGAAATGACTTTATTTTAGACGCAAAATAGAAAAAATATTTTTTAAAATTTCAAGACAAAAAATGCAAAATAGAAAAAATAGTATAAAAAACTCGTTTCATAAGACGTTTTATCGCACTTATCCTTTAGAAAACTCCCTTTTCTAAACAGATTGCGTGCGATAAAATCGTCGATTATGAAACTAGTTTCTTAACATACTATTTGATAGTATAAATAGTAGTAAAAATATAAGTGATATAATCTAGACCCTAATCCGTGGATTTCTAGTTTTAATCTTGGTAGTGTTAAATATGTATCGGGAGTTAGTGTAGTTAGTTGTAGTTACCTTGAAAAAGAATGGCGAAAATCGGCTTTGCATAGATTGCAGACGACTAAACAATATCATAGTTAAAGAAAGGTATCCCATGCCCTCCATAAAAGAGATGTTACATAAATTGTCGGGGAATAGGTATTTTACTGTTGTCGAGATTTACTTAGTCTCGGGATATTATCAGGTCTCGGTTTCAGAAAAATCGAAACATTTAACAGCATTTATCACTACAGAAAGCCATTTTGAATTTAATAAAATACCTTTTGGATTATCAAATGCTCCAGCAGTATTTCAGCGTTTTATGGATGGAATTTTAACGGAAATAGATGGAACAGCAATTGTGTACTTAGATGACGCAATTCTACCAAGTAGGACGGTTGAAGAGGGAATAAGTAAGTTAGTTAAGTTCTTAGAAATAATTCGAAAATATGGACTAACATTGAATCTAGAGAATTTTTAGGCCATGCAATTTCGAAGGCAGGAACTCGGCCAGGGGAAGACAAAATAAGATGTGTGAAACAGTTTAAGACACCAGAGAATATACACGAAATACGACAATTCATCGGACTCGCTTCCTTCTTTCGAAAATTTGTCCCAACATTTTCTCTCATAGCCGAATCTCTTACGACATTACCTCGAAAGGAACAGAACTTTGTTTGGAGCGATGCTCAGCAGAAAGCATTTGAGTCAATAAAAAACATTTTATGCGATAGTCAGGTTTTAACACTGTATAACCGCAAAAGAGAGCACGAGTTACATACTGATGCCAGTAGCGTAGGTATAGCTGGAATATTGATACAAAGTGAAGAAAATGGCTTAAAGCCGGTTGCATACTTTAGTCGTTGAACTACATACCTAGAAAGTAAATATCACAGCTATGAATTGGTAGTTCTAGCTGTGGTAGAGTCTATGGAACGATACCGGGTGTATTTACCGAGCAAACCCTTTAAAGTAGTAACCGATTGTAATGCTCTTAGGACTACGGCAACAAAACAACATCTCATCCCCAGAATTGGTCGCTGATGGTTAAGATTTCTGGAATTTGATTTCGAGATTGTTCATCGAGCTGGTCAACAAATGTCGCATGTCGACGCACTTAGTAGAGCTCCAGTGGAGGAAGCTTCTAAAGTCGAACTAGCTTCATTAAGGATATTACGAATTAGTGCTGACGATAATTGGTTTGCCGTTTTACAGTCACATGACCAGAATGTCATATACATTAAAAACATCTTACGTAAATCTCCCTCGAATGACACCGAGAAGCAGATCCATATCGATTACAGTATAGTCAATGATTGTGTTTACCGAAATATTAATAAAGAGCTAAATTTATATATACCAAAAACTGCACGGTTTCCGATTTTAGCTGCGTACCATGACGAAAATGATCATTTCGGTGTTGAGAAAACTTTATCCGCAGTTCGTAGGTCGTTCTGGTTTCCAAGGATGAGACAATTTGTCGATAAATACGTGCGTAGTTGTTCGGATTGCTTATATCATAAAATAAAAGGCGGAAAAAGGAGGCGGTATTGTACCCAATTGAGAAGGTAGTCATACCTTTTCATATCTTGTTTTCATTCATGTTTTTCCGCATGGAGGGGTCAGTTTTTATTGTTTTGAAATTTTTTTTTATTTTTGATCTACGGGTGTGACAACCCCGCGTACTCTAGTCCCTGCTATTGACATACGAGTTAACGTGAGATATCACATACCACTGCCAATAGCAGTGAGATATCACTAGCCAAGGTGACATCTTAGGGGTGGTGGCGGATGAACTGTATTCAGTCAACGGTAGCACCCTCAATCTTAGCTGTGAAATAATCCTTGATGATGAGACGCTATTGCTTCCTTGAGGAAAAGAGCCTTCATATAACTATGTGTGGGTTTTAATCTTCAAGAAAAACGGTGCGTCACAGGATCAAGGAATATGCAACCGGCTGGATTATTGGCAACTACTTTTTTGTTTTGTTTCAGCAAATTTTTGTAAAAATTTGCTATTTACTTTTGAATTTACCTTTATTTTCTCTATTCTATCATAAAATATTGGCCTATGTCATATTTTGTCAGTGATAGGATTTTTTGTTTAGTTATCCATTCTTTAGCAAAAAATATAAAAAAAACAAAAAAGAAAGATTTACGTCCATCAACACCTTTGAGCGTATGTTGTTGTGGGACCTTGGTCTTAAAAGGTTTTTATGTGTTATTGTGATACATATTGTAATTCCTACTACACAACACATTTTATTAAAAAAAAAAAAATATCTTGCACATCGATCATCTGGGTCCTTTTCGCCGAACATCTCGGCAATTTACACTTGGTGATCATCGTTGACGGGTTCACAAAGTACACCATGTTGAAAGCAGTGAAAGGTACTTCATCTAAACCTGTTATAAATGCAATTGAATCGTACAGCGGCAACAGCTATGCATCGCGCGAATGGACAAGCCCAGCGTTTTAATGGAACCCTTATTGGTATGATGTCAACTTCTGTAGAAGAAGCCGATACATATTGGGATCAGTTACTAACGTCACATCAGTGGGTCATAAATAGTTCAGAACATTCGACTAGAACATTCAACTACTAAAGAAACTCCACAAACTTTAGCTTTTGGATTTAGTCCAATGCCGATTGGAGGAAATTAGTTAATGCTGGCCACTCACAAATTCAATGTGTTAAGTACACTTGAACGTCAAGAATTAAACAAAGCCGTGACCAACAGAATACAAACCGAACAGTCAAATCAGAAGGTCCGTTTCGACGAAAAACATCAGAGACCTACCGTATATAGGGTTAGTGATCATGTAATGGTTAGATGCGAAGCAGTTTCCACGGGAGATAGTCGTAAGCTTCAGCCAAAATATAAGAGACCCTATACGGTTACTCAGGTACTTCATGGTGATCGTTATATAGTAGAAGAAATGCCCAAGGAAAATGGCAAGAGACGATATCGAGGTGTGCAAGCAGCTGAGCGAATGAAGATGATTGAATTAACCACCGGATCTGGTCGACAGCGAGGATGAACTAAGTGAGGTTGAGTACGATTGAATTGGGGACAATCCAGGTTAGGATAGTCTGAGTGTCAAGTAGCTGAATTAATTGTAAAAGTTATATGTCTTCAACAATAGATAGCACTGGCGCCGTGATGTGGGTTTTTATTAAATTAGCACAGTAAAATTTGGAAGTTTAGTTTTTGTTTTTTTGAAATGATATAACTCTGACAGGCGAGAGAAGAAAAAGCTAAAAAAAGAAGAATTGAATTTTAGAACGATAAAAAGAAATTTGAGTTTTGTAATTGAGCCTAACAATTTTTTTAAAATAAAGCATTTTATAAAGTGAAAGGTCGTATTTTCGATTAGTAACATCTTTAATTTTACACTGGTTACCGTAAAGTGCCCCGATCATAATAGGAATATACTAAGTAAAAATTACAAAAAATTTAGTAATACATACTTTTTTTAAAGCAAAAGAGAGGGTAGGTCCAAATTTTTCCCCTTGCTCTTTTTATCACCTACAACTTGAACAAACATTAGGTTTATCGTTTGATGCATAAACGAGGTAGAACCGACGAAAAGCAAGTGATCTTATGATGATCAAAAATGATCTTACTTCGAAATGCGTTTTTTTCTTCCAGTATTTGGGTGAATATCTGATTGTCGTGTGGTCTATCTATTGTACCAAGAGGACACCTGTCGTTTGTGCTTCGTATTGATAGTATCAACTTGGTAAAATAATTTTTGACACCGCACAATTCATTATGGACCAAGTGCTTTGAATGCTGTGATGTTGATTTTTTATTTGAGAGTTCAAGCTCACTTTCGGAGAACCAATTGTTAAGCTTGGTAATGTATTTGTTTTTGTGGCATGATGACTTTTGAACACTCACAAATTGATATCGGGATGATATCGTATATATAGAGGACTATTTTTACTCAACTGGAGACTTATAATATATAAGTTGAACGTTGTAGGGAAAGGATCGCGTACTAGTTCCAGGCACACCTTCCTCCAACTGGATGTAATTTGCCTTTGTTAAATTTGGCATATGTTTGAAAACCAAGCAACGAACTCTAAAAATATATTTTGATCGTTTGAAGATGTGTTGAGCTTATTATGGCTTACGGTATCGAAAATTTGCAATTAGGCTAAATCGACTAAGTTTTTTGATTCAGACCAACTATTGTCATCATATACGCTAATTTGACTGAATTGGCATCAATTGTTGAACTGGCTCACTCAAAAGTGAAATGGAACCCTTCTTCTTTATATCCAATTTATATTCGGACGTAAAACATGAAGTTAATTGTGGCGTTTTCAAAATATCATTAAATATGTTGTAACGACGGACTATTTTCAATTTTTACTCTAAAATAATAGTATTCATATTCAAAGAAATTCGCTAATAATTTATTAATTTATTCTCTTCAATTGTAATAAGCGTAGGGACATTTGTTTGTACTACTGTGCAAAAACATTTTTTTGTTGACAGTTTAGTTACGTCATTCAATGTCAATTAATAATACATGTTTTACATAAATTATTGTTATTTGTAAAAAGCAGAATTGTTGTCTGTATTAGTGAAAATTGCTTAATACGATACTGGAGAGGGAAACAGGAAACCTAATATGTGTATATAAGCGATCAAATTGTTTTGATCGGCGATTAGTATATAAATTTAGATCGAATTGATAAATATGTGTATTTTAAATCAAATAGATATGTTGTCATTGTGCTAGAAATAATTCAATGTTTTTTTTAATTATTGTTAATAAAAAATTCACAAATATTAAATCCAAAACAAATTATTATTAATTGAATAGTTTAAAATAAAATTCAATGTGGTTTAATTCGTATATTGAGTTTGATTTCAAATATTTGTAAAATTTATAAATTATAAATTTAATGTAAATCAACAAACAACCATGGAGTCAATAATAGCTGCATTTTATGAAACCGTGTGATCCGGATCCGCTTAACTTTTACATGCAAAATGAGATCCAAAAACAAAGTTGGATCTGATTTTGCATGTAAAACTGAAACTTGCTGAAATGCAATTTTTGTTGATTTATTTTTGTACTGCTAAATTATTTTATCTGTTAGCTAATTAATAGTTTCTTCACATTATTCTGTGATTCATAAATAAGAGATTTGCAAGTTATGTTCTGTTTAAAATTGGAGCTCAGTTTTCCGGTTTAATATTACATTTTTGTTTGGTTTATAAAGTCCAATTTTCCCAACAATGTGTCACTGCGATTTAAGTGCCTAACTAGAAACACAAGAAGCTCTGCAAATTCGAAGGAGCGCTTTGCAAATGCTTGGAATCAGGCTAAATATTTTCGTTCAAGATCCACTCCCATCAGAAGTGAAAACAACTGCCTTAAAATAAATGAATAGCAAGCGCTTCTTCAATCCCACTGGCGAAATTCCTTCCATTCTTATGAGAAAGCTTCTATGTCGAACAAGGAGTGACGTAATTTTAGAACCCATACTACTAATAAAAAAAAATAAACACTGCCATCTCCAAGTTTAAGAATGGCAAATCCCCAGGTGTTGATGGACGCTCAGCAGATGTTTCAGAGTTGAGTAGCAGTTTTTGTCTTACATAGTTTTGATCTGATTGTTTTCATCGACGATCAAGAGGAGCCGCATCTACATTTCATCGGTACCGCATTGATTTGAAATTCCGTCGAATTCTTTGAAACCATTAACGAAATCTATTCTTACATCTACAAACAGTAAAGAGCCCAATCATCATCTAATACCAATTTTAACTTACTGGTATCACACAATTATAGGGTATCTAATGTCGGTTATCGAGTACCATTTTTGGTTATTTTAACATACTCTACTACCCAGAAATAATACCCACGTAATTTGTTCGTAGGCAAAATATTGATAAAAAATTCAAATGGTCTCTTGGCTAGAATTAATATTAGTAAAATACAAAGTCATACATTTCACGGCAAATGAATTGTTAACTTTTTGCAGTTAGGATTTATTAAAAATAAAAAATTTTTTTAACCATGAAATTTATCAGAAAAGTGCAGTTTGGAACCATAGTCTTGTACCTGCACATACAGTGTGTTGATGAGAATATTCAATTAAATGATAAAAATGATCATAGCGACGATGATGATCGTCAAAGACATTACTATTGAACGCTTTAGTCTCTGTCCTCGCTATATTCAATTATTTAAACAAATTTTTCAAAACCAGCTTTTGCATTGATACATCTTCAATTTATTTAAAGTAGATTCGTAATTGCTTATAAACAAAAACATCTTGCATATATTAACCCTTCCATGGCTGCACTCCCATCACACCTAAACTTCTGTACTTCAGACATCTTATTTCATTTTAAAATACTTGAGTATTTCAGAAATTAAATACTCGACTCGACGGGTATTTGCAAAATCGAATAATTCAGATACACTACATTTAACCGTTGCCAACACATCATAAGGTAAATCACCGGTTCAAGATGAATCTGCGCTGAGAATGATCCCATATTGTCCCTCGGGGTCATCGAAAGATGTTATGGTATCTGAAGCTCACCCATGACGATAGCATCCTAGAAGCACTGTAAAACAAAGATATGCTTCGATGCCTGATGCGTAAATGTAATCCATTAAAAGTATGTCTATACTTGGCCAATCAGTAATGATCTACTGAGCTACATAGGTAATACTACAATTATTTTAAGGACGCAATCTGGCATATTTATTTAGACTAGAATTCAAGAGACAAAATTGCGTTATTATTATTACTGTCACTCTCTGTACCAATTCTCTTCAATAACGTTACTGGCTGAGTTCAGCGATTCATTGCTAACTATTCTAGCGTATCCACTACACTAATAAACAACTAACAAATATGCTTCGTGCATAGTCACACAAAAGTCATTGAAGTTGCAGAAGCTTACTTTAATTTCAACTTTAATTTCAACTCCAGTCCTATAAAATCTTGATTTTACATGACGATCGGCTATCCCGTATGATGTTATCAGCTCGTGAATCGGTACTGTAGTGTTCCAGCTAGCAAATGATTACAGCAGTATACTCGTTGCTGCCAAGAATCAAAAACTCAATGAAATGCAGCTTTACTATACTGTATCAGAACTTGTTACGCTCGCAATTTGGTTCTCTCCAGCATGTGATGTTGGTAGGTTCTAACTTAGAACAATTTGGGTCTGTGTAGGGTGTATTTACTGGAATCTAAAGCTCGACAGATCAGACACCTAGACCGGGTGCATTATCAGCAGAGATTAGGTCTTAGTTGATTCATCCTATACATCCCATCCTTGAACTACCAACCTATATGTTGTGACATATCATATTTTCAATTCGACAAATCACAATGTACATATATTAAATCAGACGAGGCACACTGCAATTTCAAAAATTTGTTATCAAACGTAAATATTGAAATAATGAAATCACGACGCCCATTGCAATTTAAAAATATAATATTAAACGTTCTCACATGATTTTTCTTTGTAAATTTTTTTATCTGTTACACATTTAAAATGAGAAAAAATGAACCAGGAATATTAGATCTTTTCTGTTGCAATTGTGTTTCTATGGGAATGTTACAAACCTCAACAAAAAAACTAGTTTTACATTTGGTTGATAAAACGAAAGAAAGAAACGGCCCTTACAATGAATCATCTTTTTGTCTTGTTTACTGCTAAGACTAGAACATTATTAATACTAGCATATTGCTTAATTTTCGTCAGTTTATTTTTAATATTAAATCAAAATATAATTAAAAATTAAAAGTTAAAGTTAGTTGGTTTATGATTCTTAAAATCGAAACTTTAAAAATAAATTATAATCAGTTCATGTTTAATAATTTATTTAGAATCAGTTGATGTTCAATAATTATCTAAGCAATTGCAATTTAAAATTAAAATAAAAAAAAATTGTTCATAACTTTGATGTAAATGGAAAGAAAAAAATAGTTATAAAAGAAAAAAAATGAATTTATGTTAGTGCTTGTCTTTTTTGATAATATGATTAAAAGTTCGTATTTCGTTTTAAAAATAAGATTATAAAAAATTTCTGATTAGCCGTAATCAAATTTACGGAACAAAAATATATTTAATTTGATTTTCAAGTGTTTTTATTTGTATAAAGTTTAATCCACATGGAAACGATTTCAAAGTGAAACAAATAAATTGGACTAAATTACGTCATCTTGGTTTTGTGAAGTCTGCAAGAATTTTTGGACATGCAATTAAATATGCTTGCATGGCACATTGTACGCTTGAATACATTGGTGATGTAGTTATTTGTTCAGGACCATCAATTGAACCAACATTATATGCAGATAATATATTTGATTTTCCGTTCGATTCAATCGTATAGAACGTAGTGATATATTAATAGCAAAGTTACCAACAAATCCAATAGTGCATATGTGCAAAATAGTTGCCGACGAACATTATTTAATTCGAACATCATTTAATGTTCGAACATCATTTAATTTTAATCCAATTTCAAATAGTCATAAACATAATTCAAAAATTGGATACAATTATGAAGACGATGAAAACAATTTCGATGAATCCACTGATCTAGACAATTTTAAGGAAACATAAAACAAAAATTAGAAGGAAAACAAGCGACATACAAGGACGAAAGTTGCTTGCAACATCGAAGTCAACAATCAGCTATAAGATTAAGGTTAGATTTAATTTTTCTATTTTATTGTTATAAAATTTTCGAATTTTTATTGAGTATATTATAAGACCATCATGATCTTATAAGCTAGTAAGCTTATTTAGAGATTTTTTCCTTGGTGGAGTCTGTGTACTTTCCGTTTATCATTCTATAAGGTTTTAAAAAACCCTTCCATAAATAGAAACCATATGTATCTATTTTCAAATTGCACGTTCCAGGCTTTACAAACTGAAGTGCTTAGTAGCTATATCATAAGTATACACCAAGTATTATTCTAAGACCCCTAGGATGGCCTATCATGGCCAATCAATCATCGTCAATTTCTCGTCCTGTTCAACTATGCAGATTTTATCGGACTATATTCTTGATCGTTACAAAAAAAACCTAATATTTTCGTCGTCGTATGCCGTTTCTCACGCTATACTTATTGAACTTTTAGGAAACGTAACAGCTAAACTCCTAAGAATATTTTTAGACAACTACAAAGTTCGATCGATTCATACTGTGCATAATACGATTCTTTCTGAAAAATCTCAATCAAGAATGGAATAATTATATTCTTAAAGTTAGATTCGCCTTATACACTGTCATCGACTACACAACAAAATCCTCACGCAACTTTGTTAGTTTTTAGAAGTCAGATTGCATTACATTATGGGTACATTATAAGTATGAACTGCTTGGTTTGGCACCAGACTTATATTTTGACTCTATAGTTCTATCGAAAACTAAAAGCAACGTATAGAAAATTTCAAAGCGATACAACTTAAAATCTCAGCCACGAAAACTGTAACTTATCCAAATAGCGTACGGAGATTCTAAACTGTCTCACAAAAGTCTATGAGGTGGTGCATGTGTTTGTAAAAATTGGTGGTGATATTCAATGTCCTTATAAAACTTTTAATCCGCTTCAGCTTTAGTGTATTGCGGTACATTACCGGTTGAGAGATTTTATTTTGCCGATCGTATTTGGTACGTTCTCACTTAATTGTGACATTTTAAAGAAGAGATTCTATCTGTGACATAAATAATCCTAATTCCTAATATCTACCAAGTAACAAAATATTATGGATTTTTCATTAATTCAGCTAGTGGAATACTCCTTGATCAGGTAACGCACTATACTCAATGACACTAGTTTCCATGGTTTATATACTTTCGCCAAAATGTTTTTATTTTTTATAGATTCTGGTGCGCTTAGGACTTAGGACACTTTCGTCCTAAAAACCTTTAGGTCTTTCTTCAAATTTTAAGGTCTTGATGAAAACGCTCGCTCTCCTCGTCACTTACGCGCACAAGTTTCCAGGAAAAATGTCCAGTTATGAATAGAGGGAATCTGTCTTGAGAGACATGTTCACACTCTTTGCATGATAGTTTTTTAATAAATCAGCAATATTTTTTTATAATTTTTAATCTTTATGATTTCCTACGAAGCCGTAGACGATTATTGAAGAATTCCAAGCATTCTTTTCCTTGGTAGATAAAAGTTTTTCAGTTTTTCAATACCACCTGGCATTAGTAATAGTAGGACCAAAAGTGTATAAAAAATGTTAAACTAGTGTGATTAAACATCACCGTTGACTAAATAGAGTTTTTTCGCCAGAACTCCTAAGAAATCACTTTGGTAAGTGATATACCACTGCTATTGCCAGTGTTATGTGATATCTCACGTGAACTCGTATGTCAATACCAGGGACTAGTGTATGTGGGCTTGTGATACCCGTAACCAAAAATTAAAAAAATCAAATTACAAATCAAAAAAAAATCAATCCTCCCATGCGAATAAATTGACGGGTCTCGGATGGTTTTAAAAATATTTGAAGTCTGATATTGCAATCCAAGTAATTGTACGAGACTATCCCAATACCGGCGTTTGTAATTATTATTTCTCTCGGCAAAATTCTTTCATGTGATCTATAGAGAGAAATGAGGAAGATAGAGTCAAATAACTAAACTTAATAAATTTGTGTATCAATTTAATGCATTATACAGTGAATCCATTTAAACCATCAAACGACAAACATGTATCATAGCAACCACAACGATAAGTTGTTGGTTATAATTAAAATAATTGCTTAATGCTAATTTTGCGTTTCTAGTTTTTATATTTTCGTGATTTAGATGAAGTTGTCAGACTTTATATAAGAAGGTCAAAATGATTGAAGTTATAGAAAAGATATTTGATATTACATCGAAAATTCTTCTCACTGTGTCATTGCCCCCTTTTTTATTGGGGGGAGCCCGGCCCGAAACTGAACTAGTTAGTTAGCTAGTTCGAGTAGCACTGCAACCTAGAAATCTATTGCACTTAACCCTGATGTTTTTATAATGCAGATGACGTCGATGTCACCGCAGTATGTGCAATGTGGTCGAATCCGAGCCCCTTAACATAGTTAATTAGCTAGATTGGACTGATGTTTTTTGGTAGATGAATTGCTAGTCTCCCTTGATCGAGTTTTATGTATCTGAGCCATGCAAGTTCAGAGCAGTTACAGATAATGTGTTCCATGGATCCTGCCTCCGAGTTGCAGAATCTGCATCTGTCGGAGGCAGCAAGGCCTAATTCGTTAAGGTGGTGATTTATCGGACCCTGTCCTGTCAAGCACCATGTTAATATCTTCAGAGATTTTCTCTCAAGATCGATTGTTTTAAGAGGGGAGACGCAGCCGGGAAAGTTGTCTAAAACTAATTCATTGTCACTTCGATTTCAATCCAAGATTGAATTATGGTTCAAGTAATCACTCCCTAAAGATCAATGCGTGAACCATTTTCTAATTATTATATCAGCACCAAATCGAATTTATTATAATTATAATTTACTCCACTTATTCACCACCAACTGATTAATGTAAATAAAAAATTATTTGAATGTATCTTAGAAAAGAAGCAAACAAAAAAAACAGAAAAACTATATACATTCAACCACGTCCAACAAATACAACAATTTATCAAGGTTTTTTTGTTAATAATAAAAGTGATTGTAATAAAAATTATGGAACAACAATAAAAAAAACAATAACTTCTATCGATATTATTTTTTTTAGTGGTCAATCAGATTAAAACAACAAATTAATTAAAAAAATGACAACTTTTTACATGAAAAGGTAAAATGTCCAATAAAATTAGGATTATAAGTCTACAAATTGAATTATTTTTTTAATTAAGAAGTTAAGTAAGTTTATGTGATTTAAAATAAAAAATAAGACGATTTGGCTTTGAATAAGAAAATTTAAAATACAGTGTTCCCTGGGAAAGTTTAATAATTGATTTACTAAATTGGCGACGAGACAAAATAGCAAATTTGTTGCTATTTGCTATTTGTTTCGAACACTCTTCACAAAAGCTTTTTTATTTTTAGGTAATCTACTTATATTAACCCAACTTCTAAGATAAATTGCATCACCCTCGTTGAATTTCAAAAGTAAACTACTGGCGTACAAAGGTTAGTTTTATCTTATCCGACCCATCAATTTTTTATTCTATCTAAATTTAATAACAACAAAAAATTGGATATGTTTTTTTTTGTCCCATGTGAGATCTAAGAATTATTAAATTGTTATTGCTGCAACAAATACATTTAAATTGTAAAAGGTATCGCGATTTTTTTTAATTATCTAGTATCTACACGTAGTTACATATTTATTACTTTTAGTTTTATTAACAAAAATAACAATTTAAACGATTGGTAAAATGTTTTTTTATTTTTTTTTTAATAGAAAATTAATATTTTGAACACATGTGTAACCGATTGCAAAAGAAAAAAAATTAGAAATATAACTAAACATGAATTTATGAACTTTGGAATATAATATATTTATTTGATTGCAAATTTAGAAAATAGAGATATATTTTGCAATAAGAAACTGAAAAGTTGTGTTTTTTGTTAGGTGAAGCTTGGTTGATGTTGAATATACAGTCAATTGATAGATACTTTGGAAGTTTCAATTTTAATGGTTACATCCTCCCTTCAGTTGTCAATTGTGGTTTTTGATCTTCTGGTATGCCAACCCCGCGTACTCCAGTCCCTGCTATTGAGCTACGAGTTAACGTTTGATATCACATATCACTAGTAATAGCAGTACGATATCGCTGTATTTATGGCGGATGTACAGTATATTCAGTCAACGGTAGCGTTACTGTTACATGATCAAGGAATATGCCACTAACTAATAGCAACCAACTTCTAGTTTTTAAACAAAATACTGTTTCTAAAGCATTTATAATTAAAGATAAGGAGGTACCGTGCTGCAACCCAATAAAATTCATTCTCAACTACATGACCATTTGCAAAACGCAACTTAAGAAAAATTTCTTAAAATTCGTATATAAAAATGACACTCATTTGCATTTCCGCAAGGTGAATCGTTTCATTAAAATTAGTTCATTCAAAAAAAAAACATTGCTTTAATCTTTTACAAGTTAGGACAATTTATAGTAACAACACAATACAATATTGTTATTGAAATTATTAGTGATAATTTGCCATTGAAAATGTCAGCCTACATTTTTTTTTTACGGTTTACCTTAATTTCACACTCTTCATGTTGTTTCGTTTCGCTAATTTTTTGCATAATTGAATTAAATAAAAAATACCATATTCAAATATAATAAATCAAATTATTTAAGATTTTATTGGTACAAAGAATAAGAAAAACATATTAAAAATTATATAAACAGAAAGGGTGTAGTCGAAATTCCATTGTAAATAATTGACGTATCATTGTACAAAAAAAAATTTGGCACTAAAATTTCCATTTATTTAGTAACATTATAACTATTATAATTTATTGTAACAAACAATAATAAAATAATAATAACTTTTATGTCCGTTATCGTTTTGTTGATCAGCATCGCGTTTTTTTTTTGTTTATGAAAAATTCACGTTTCAGTAAACTTAGATAATGTGTTTGGAGTTTTTACTTTGTTAATATTTTTATTTCATACGAGATTCAGGGAAATATTAGCAATTCTAATGTTATTATTTAAAGTGTTAATTACAGTCGTGATCAATAAATCCTTCCAAAGTCCTTTTGTGGTTGTAGACAAAGAAACGGCATGGACAATTTCATTTAGAATTATCATTCATCTAACTAATTTGATATCATGATTCGTATTTTCTAATATTCTGATAATTAAGCATCTGTTGTTCATCTAAATTCAATTTCGGTGCTTTTTCACTGAAAATAGTTGTTCTGTAAGAAAATAGTATATTACATATCAGGAGCTGTAAATAGCATTTTGCATACGAGGGAAAATATTGCGCACGAGACGCGTAGTGGCGATTGTAGTACCTTGACAAGCATGGAAATGGTTTGCAGCTCAAGTTTTGTTGTATACTTTTTCTACGACTTTTTTATAATGCAGAAACGTATATACTTACTTGAAAAAATTAACTACTAATTATAAATTAAATGCAAACAATTTACAAATTATAGTAGGCTTTGCATTATTCTGTGTCAAAATGAGTTCAAATATTTAAACCACATTTGATTTACGATTTAAAAATGTATGTAAACATTAAGACTGGCCTCAGCCACGGATTTATGGTTTCCAAACCCTTTATTTTTGGAAGTCAAAAACAAACTGCAGATTAAAATATGTAGTTAGAAACTAATATTAATTTTTGAAACTTACGTTTATTTTAAAGAGAAGCAGTGTTTCCCTAGCATTCAAAGAGGCTTCGACTATTGTGAATAATGCGTTTACAAACTTAAATTTTCGGCTTCAGATGGAGTTAATGAACAGCTGTTGGAATCTAACAAAATATTAATTGGCGGCAACAATTAGGTGTTACCAACTTCACACGGCTGTAAGTGTTAAACTGATAAAAACGTCGCGCTCATATGTTGACAAACGTCAGTTAGATTTGTTGTTTACTAAGCCTACGGAAGAGCAAAAACATCCAAAGAAACTCCATTAATTCATATTTTATTTTATTTTTGACCTGTCTCAATAATAAAGATTTGGTCATACAAGTATCATAGAAGAAAACGAAGCTTTTATCAAAGTATCCAATGAAAAAGAGTTTGTGGTTGTTCAGAATTTATTAAATGTGTGTGTTACAATGCCTTTGAGTTTCGTGTTGGTATGTGTTTTGATTTTTTGTGACATAAGTAAAAATAGCACGATAAGAGATATTGTTTTGATATAGACAAAAATTAATACGATTTTCCCCGTTTTTCTCATTCAACTGGAACTGTGTGTGATAATGCTGACTATATATTGGACGTAGGGGTGATCAGTGTTAACTTGAAAAGAAACAAACATAGAAAATTCACGCTGATAAACCATCGAGCATTCTGTTCTATTGAGATTATGAAATGGCTTGTATTGTCTGGATTGGAATGGATTGTCTATTTAAACGTCAAAATTTTATTTTTCTGTGATCGACTTAAAAATCAACAGGGTGGAGTTTATAAATAATTTCACCTTACATCATAAACGTTTTCAGGTAGATTTCATATAAAAATACCGGCCTATTGCAATGTGCCTCATCTCGGAATTTCGGGAAAATTTTGGTGCCAAACTATATATGATAAGCGGAGACGGAAAATCGAAAAACATTTTATCAAATTTTTTTAAAAATAGACCTCTGCAATTAGAGGTTCCTGAGTGAGCGGCTCCACCAAAAAATCTTGCAAAAAAAATTTTTTTTTGAAACAACCGGCACTCTCACGGTCGCATTTGTGGGGCCAGGTCAAAAAAATGTTTCTAAATATGTGTGTTTTATTTATATCTTGGACAAGTTTGTAAATCAGCAAAACATATGGATACGAAACTAGAGGCTTTCTACTAAAAAAAAAGGTTGTTTTTTTTAAGCCGTTATAACGGCCGTTTGGATACTAATATTTTTAAAAACTTCATAAAATTAGAATCTTTGAAAACTTTTTGATCAATTCCTTCTAAAAATAAACCTCTGCAATTAGAAGTTCTTGAGTGAGCGGCTCCAACAAAAAAGCTTGTAAAACACAAAATGCTTCTGAAACAACCGCCATTCTCACGGTCGCATTTGCAAGCCAGATCAAAAAAATGTTTCTAAAAATATGCGTTTTATTAATATCTTGGACAAGTTCGTAAATCAGCCAAATCCGACACATGGATACGAAACTAGAGGCTTACTACTAACAAAAAAGGTTGTTTTTTTTAAGCCGTTTTTGCCAAACGGCCGTTTGATACTAATATTTTTAAAAACTTCATAAATTTAGAATCTGTGAAAACATTTTAATCCGTTTCTTTTAAATTTTGACTTGTCGGCTTCAACAAAAAAGTTTGCAACAATCCCCAACAACAACAATTTGCAAAAACTTTATAACAATCAATGAAAAAAAAAATAAAAAGATTTGAATATTAGAAATTAATTTATTTTTCTTAGAAATAATCTATTATGATATTTCGCAGTAATTGCACGACGTATGATAAAGAGTAGGTTTGTCGTGTTTTTCATATAGTGTCATACATTGTCTTACATATGTTCTGTGGTAGATTTGACATTTGTTTGTTCCAAAATTGCATAGATGTAGTTTTGCTTATATGTAGTTAATTTTCTTTTTAAAATTTTTTTGATATTTGTTTGTAATTAGTTTGTTTTGTTTAAACTAATCTGATACATTAGATTCTACTTGTACACAAAACTGTCTGATCTCGAAATCTACCTATTTCTAGCGGACATTCTGCCGCTCGGACTTTTTTTTGTTTCGAAGATGTTCTCAAAATGGTCGGTTTATTTATAGATCACGGCGACCTCTAGCTCTATTGTACTTTACTCTTTGCAGTTCTATATTATGACCCGTGTTGAGGATTCTAACATAGTTGTAAGCTACATTGAACTTTTGTGATTGAAGACCACATTTACCTCGATCAATTGTGTTGGCTCTATAATAGCCCAGAGTAATGGAATATAGTTTGTTCTATATTTCCCACGTCTGATTTACAGAATCTGCACCTGTGGAATTCAGTTCGGATTTTTAATGCAGCTTTATGGCTAAGCACAACAATATGTGAGACTATTGTTCCCGGTTATATTTTGTCGGCTTGTAACGACGAACGATCTGTTCAGTAATCATTTTCTTTTAAAATCTAAAACAGACAGTCTTCACATTGATCGTACATTCATTCCGTACTATCAAACAATTTAAGATTCGTTTCATAAATGGAATCTGTCTGTTTATGACGTTCCACTGTAACGTAATCTTTCATTTCAAATCAATTAACGGATCTTATATTACGTGTATAATCAATTGTTACTTTGTTTTCTTTTTTCAATGTGAAAAAAATATATTTTTTTCTTGTTTTAAACTATAACCAAAATAAAGTAAGTTGTTTCTGCGTAAATGCATTGATATTGATATCATTAATAGGGCACTTAATTTTGTGATGTTCTAACTGAAATATGTTCGCAATATGGATAATTGATTAAATTTTGAAGGACCCTATGTTCTTTTATTTGAATAATTTTTCTCTGTCCGTTTTATTTGGATTTTTTTTTACACGCCAGATTTTCTTGTATGGGTAATACTTATTTGGTAAAATGAGACAACGATGAGATAAACGGATGCCTTTGAAAGAATAAAATCGTTCTGTGAAACGATATTTTAGTCAACTTTCAATAAGATTAAAAAAGTATTGTGTTATCTTTCGAGCATGAAATTATAATATATTATTGGCTTTTAATGAGTCTATTTTGTGAGAGAAAAAAAAGAAGGATTTAAGATAAATATATCCTTCCGTATAAGTAAAATGATATTCATATTTTTTTTTGCTTAAATTAATGTGAACATACATAACTTTGTTCTACTTTTGATTACCAAATTTCTTTAACTATTGTATAATTATAAAAAAAACTAAAAACTCTGAGTTATGTAAAATTAAATGTTATTTTTGGACGAAATAAAACAATACATGTAATTTATAAAAAGTAAAGCTCACAAGTGTAGGTGCACTAATTGACCAAAAGGCTCCATGTGGGTTCAATCAGATTCTATAAAAGCCTAATTGCTCTCTGACAGTGACCATTTATGCATTGGGACCAGAATCTTTCAATCTGGTTAAAAGATCATAAGTAACGATTAACTAGAGCAATGGAGAGTGTACACCCCTTGAAGCCAGCTTTTAGTTGCCACAACAAAAGCCAAAAACTTGACTTTGGTAACAACTATTTTACTTTTCTGTAGCATTTTGATTATCCTTCCAATGAATATCTTTTTTAATCATTTCAATAATCTGATCTGTATGATTTCATCTCATGTGATTTTTTCTGGTTTGGATATGCAAACAAATTTGGTTTCTTTCTATGTTTGTGGAATCAGAACGATACGGAAACCCGCTTTGAATAAACTTTTGTGTTTGTTAAATGCTTAACTGTGTTTGTTAAATGCTTTAAAAAAAAGAAAAATGGCATCAATTCTCAAATTGGATGCAAGTGATGTTCTTCTTGTTTGTAGATCTGCAATATTTGTTGTTGCAAGATTGTAGAACCAGTGCGCTTGCACATTATTGTATCTTTAGCCACAGTAGAATTAAATGTGGGAGTGGCTGCTGAGTTTCAAGATTGAGCTCAAAGTATTGATGTGGCCAACGACTTTTGTTTTAATGGGTGCGCGATGCACAAGCTATAGATTGTCTATCCCATTGCAAAGCTCTTTCCATCGATTCCTTTTAGAATGTTTGATATTCTTGCGAATTATGTTGTATAAATAAAAGTAAGATCATTTGGAACGTCGCATTAGTTATATTGTCTAAAATATGTTTGAACTTTGAATGAAGAATTATTGAAAAAATGTTTTTGGGAGAAATTTTTTGTTTGATTATTTGAAGCCATGTTATGTTATATGCACCTTGCCATAGGGAACGTGCGTATCTGATTGTTACGCGCCAAGTGTTGAGTATACAAAATTTTGGCTCTATTTGAAATTAGTTTGACGTTTGTCGTTTAATATACATTAAATCAAATCGTACTTTTTCTTTACTATTACTAAAAATCTCCGTTCCTGCTGCGTAAACTTTAATAAATATTTATTTATTTATGTATATTGTATAAAATGTCGCATAATTGTCTAATTTACTTTATTTTCTTTTTAGTATTTTCACAAACAATAAAAAAATTGAATAATTTGAACGGAATACTAGATCATAAAATTTGTGTAACGTGTAATTGGTTGAAAATAGAGCCAATACTGACAGAACCTAACACTTAAAGCGCGACGGTCGAATCAAATAGCAATGCACGGTCCCTATATGCAAAAAGATGGAATAGCGTTTTGATAAAAAAATTTTTATATTTCAAAGTGGCGCTATAGGTTCACGATTTTTCTGTCGCAAAAAAACAATCAGGCTTGCAATATAGAAAGTTTTGGTGAAACTCGAAATAATATCAACGATAGTTATATAAGGTGTATTACTTGACATAATACTATGTTTACAGTAGCTAAACGACTGATACATAATGACATTTTGATAAGACAGACAAAGTCTTTGTGAACTATGTTGTTTATGTAATTCTACGCCATAATCGAAAATTAAAATTAAACATCGAAGTAAAGCGTAACAGTGTAAAAATTGGAGCTATAGCTTTTTTTATAAGCACCAGCATTCATGCTGAATAAACTGTTGGTGTATGGAAACATTGAGTGTTATAATGATACTATTAGCATCGAAAAATACCACGAAACAATAATCTTATGAACCATCCTATTCTCACGTTTTCACAACACACAATGTCATTATTTTCTAAATTACAATACCATGAAATTTATGCATAACCACAAAAATACATTAATTATCCAATTTAAAGTTGTTCCTACCTTTTTGTGTAATTTTCAAATTCATCACGTGACGATTTATCCGAAAAATAATCGACAACTTTTTTAGTGTCATTAGATAGTTCTTCTCCTATTCGGTCCATTGAGCCGACTAATGGATGCATTCTCTTATTCCCTAAATAAATAGTTAGAACACTTTTGTTTGATGAAATTGAACACTTTAATTTTTTTTTATTTTATATTCGCCATTTTTTTTTTGTTAACTATTATATAATGACACTGATATCCTTTTTTAACACAACTTTTTTAACAAACAAAACATTTTTCACTTTCGATTATGTTACTTTTATTTCTCTAAATTTTTGAATGAAAATGTCAATGAGTTTCTTTAACGTAGTTGATAATTTTCCTTGTTCCGTTATTTTATTGTTATTAAAAATTAGACATTTTCTTTTTTGTTGAATGAGTCATGCGCATTTTTATTGTGTATGGGTAATTTTTTCCCAAAATATTACATTTGCTGTTGTTGCAACTTAAAGAAACCAATTTATTTTCATTCAATTTTTTGTTTTCCTTTTCAAATTTATATTTGCAAGTTTTTAGATGAAAATCACTGAAAATAGAGAAAAATGAATTATTGATTTGATGTTAAGTTATTTTGTATATGAATAGTTTATGGGGGAGTTTTTAATATTATGTAAGAATTAAAAAATTTTGGTTCTTGTATTTTTTTTGAATAATTTGATTTGAATTGGTAGACTTGCTGTTACTTACATAAAATCTTTAAATATCGCTATGAACTTTAACCAACATATATTGTTGCATATGGGATTAACAACAAATAGTTAGAAATGTTTTTGTAAATGTAAACCAGGAGTATCTATTGATATTTTTTCGGGACAAGGTGTTTAAATTTTTATTACTAATCTCTGCAAAATAAGGAGTGAAACACTTTGCAAATCAACTGCGACTACTAAGCGCCTTTATTGGAATATAATTTCTCAACTGATGATGATATACATCATATTAATGGACTTTAGTGGATACCGATAATCTGTCTGTCTGTAGGTTGCCTCAAGGAACCCGTTGCTTCAAGTTGCCAAAGAAGACTATTGTTAAGGAAATTAGTTGATGATGAGTCGTTGAAACCGGTTGTTTTTTTTCATCTATTTTAAGTTTTCTACCCTGGAATTGAGGATTAAAATGAGGAGTAAATTTTTTTAATATATAAAACTTTGAAGGGCAACTTTGGGCATTGCGAATCTACTTTGATATTATTATTTAAGTTCGGATAAAAAAATTAGATCTAGAAAGAAACCACCCTTCCCAGGTTACTATGAATGTAGTATTTTGGGTATTTTTGTAGGACTGGCTTTTATCTACATAGTTTTCTATTTATGTTTCTTTTTTATGTTATCCGATCCTTTTAGGATCATTTGATTGCCGAACAAATCCATATTAACTCTTCTAAGCTCAAGTCGTAGATATTTCATAAGCCTCAACAATCTTTGTCAGATTATTACTTTTTTTTTTATAGTTCGGGGGGTTTGTGGTGATAGATAACAAATCGTTGATAAAGATTAAAAAAGGGTTGGTGACAGAACCGAACCCTGAGGAACACCGGCTTAAATTGGGAATTTAGCTGACATATCACCATCCAGAACTACTCTGATCGATCTCTGACATAAAAAATCTTCTAACCAACAGATCAAGGTCTTAGAGACTCCAAGTGAAATTAATTTGTTGTTAAGAGCCCGATGCCAAACTCTGTCAAACAACTTAGATATGTCAAGGGAAATGATATGAGACTCATCAGTCATGAATTGCTTCACCCCATTTCTCCGTGTGGACTGACATGATGTCACCTAGTAGACCGTATTTTACGAAATTCCTATAGGTGGTCGTGAAAAAGATTGTTGTTTTCAAGATATGCCATTAGTTTGTAATTGATAATTTTTTCCATAACTTTAGCAAGTATCGAGGTAAGTACAATGGGACGATAGTTTGATGGGTCAGGCTTGTTGCCTTTTTGGGGACTGGTTGGACATTAGTCAGTTTCCACATTGATGGATAAAGACCCGAGCTTAGGAATAAATAAAAGAGACTAATTAGTGGATAAACCAGGGTATCAGCGCAACGTTTTAGTACAATAGGTGGTATATCGTCCGGACCAGCAGATTTGCTAAGATCTAGATTAAGTAGTGTTAACTGCAAATTGGTGGAATGATCGGCGGATATATACCAGAATCATCAACGACAGAGTTGGCAGCAAACTTGCCGCTAGTAGATCTGCTTTCGCTTTGATTTCGGTTACAGGGATGCCCTGGTTATCCAAAAGTGGTGGAATAGAAGATTTAATAAAGTTATTGTCAACCTCTCGGATAAAGTTCTAGTATGACCGGCTGCCTTTAGTTGCGCGTTAAATTTTAGGTTTAGCATTGGAGTTAAAAAGAAATTTAGCTTTTTTAAATACATTATGACAATTGTTTCTAATCCTGATATAAAGAGATCTAATGCTGGGTGATTTATCGGTCTGGTATTTGTCAAACGCCAACATTTTGTTAATTTTTGCTATATTGCATTCGTCAGAAAACCAGGATTTGGACCCTTTTCTACTTTTCATAATACTGGTTGGAATAAAATGTTCTTTTCCATTAGAATAATGAACGCGATCAGTGCATTTGCTTGGTTAACATTTTTTCCCTACAGAAATAGTCGCCAATCGATTTTGTCGTAGAATTTTTCCAATTACATCTATTGTAGTGCCAAACCTTTCGAGGAGGAGACAATTTTGGACTTGGCACTTGAGGACTTATTTCGAAATACGCCGATACTACACAATCATCTAATCTTCCAAGAGGAGCATCGACTGAGAACGTATATTTGGCAGAATGAGTTGTCATGAAAAGATCAAGTAGATTAGAGGAATGACTGGCAATATTAGGAATATGGGTGGGCCTATCTACTAACTGTGTCAGCTGATTGGAATCAGCAAGAAATTTAGCATATTCCCCTTCTATAGATGTTTTGGTTGAGAAACGTAGCCAATCTTTATGGTGGACGTTGAAATCACCTGCTAATATAATTTCTGCATTAGGCGCGGTGATGAAAATGACATCGATAGTGTCTGTAAAAGAATTAAATGCTTCCAAGGTTCGATTATGATGGTAATTAGGACCACGGTATAAATATCACAAGTATATGTCATGCTTATTTACGATAGTTTTGAGCGAGATAAAGCAAAATTCAGAAATACTGCTTGTTTCATACTGAAGTATCCTTGTATATTTAACATCATTGCGTACATATATCATTTACACCACGGTGTTCAAAAAATGCAAGTTATGGAGAATAATTGTTGAAACCGAATAGAGCATTATCAATATTTGATACTTGTGTTCCACCTAGCGCTAGTAAATATGGTTTCTTTTGATTGAGATGGTATTGGATGTTAAGAAAGTTTTTTGAGAGACCTTGGACGTTCTGTTATGCCCGCCAAATTACGTTGTTAAACATGTATCATTTACGATTAAGGTTCTGTATAGGACAGTTCAAACAACTAAATCGGTTGCGTTAACAGCAAAGATTAGATTCTCGTTAATTCATCCTAAAATTTCCATCCTTGACCTACCCAACTACAAATTTTGCATTGTCGTAATTTTACATTTAACAAATTGCCATACAAATAACTTTTTGCCTCACCCTCGGCTATAATATGCCTTTTGCATTAACATTTTTATCAATAATCATCGGCACACCTGACTTTTTGTTTGTAGCATCAAGGTTATAATGATTTTTGTTATATATACTTGCACTCTATTTGCAATGTTTGAATAAGAAAAAAATGAAACAAAAGTATTGCTACGTTTAAATTTCTCTTTCATTTTATTGTAATGAAACGAAAGACTATAAATAGAAATGAAATATTGCAATACATGTACGTTTCTCTGTTCTTTTTGCCTGTGTTCGTGATTAATGAAAAAGGTGTTCATAAGGTCTGTGTATGTTTTACGTGTTAATAAACCAACAAGAAGATATTTGTATGGTAGACGGGATAACATGTGGCTTCTTAAAAAATTTCTTTTTTTTGCATTGGAATAGCAATATGAATAACGAGCATCTGTTTCATGCAACCAACTCTTCTTTGTTGTTTAGAGTAATTTTAAAAATTATAAATAGACAAACAGTTTTGAATATTTTTTGAGTTGTGATTAGAACTTAAAAAAAAATTGGTCGATCTTGTAAAATAAAATATAATAATGTGCAGTGTTGTTGTGGTACAAGAAAAAAATTTATATTAATTTGTTTTAATAAATTATCTAATGATCAATTTTTTTTAAATATGTGTTTTTCTATCCTAACGATGTTAGGGTTTCATTGTGTCGCTAAGTTTTCATTGTTTTGATAAGTTTTGTGTGTTTTAAGCTAGCAACTTTTAAAATAAAAAAGAAATAATGCAGGCAAAGAAAATTAAATGTATTAAACGATATGGCGGTGGTTCGAGAAAGGCCAGATGACAAAAATGAAAAAGGGCTTAAAAGGGCCCAACCTATATGAATATGACTATGGGATCATTTGTTTGCACAAGGTGTTTCAGAATTTTATAGTTTTAAGGAATCGATTGGAATCGATTACGAATTCGGAGACAGAAGAAGACATTATGTATTAAGAAATAATAATTAAGAATGGTTAAATAATAGGAGAAATAATAAAAACCAAAGCCAGAAGACAACCAATAGAATAACAGAATAAAAGCCACATAGATAAAATTGGCATAGGCCATAAAAAATTTTGCGGTTTTGTGAATTCTAGTTATACTAGAATTATATTTCTATATTTCTATTCTATTTCTATATTTCTATATTTCTAATTATATACTATATTTCATTCGCATTTTTACCTCAGATCGAACAAGTCGAACAAGTTAAACAAATTAAATTCATCAACCAGAAACAGACGAAGAAGGTAAAAAAATGTTTTATGGGAAAAAATACAAATAAAAAAAATAATAATCGAAAATAAAAAAAAGTGTATGTCATAGTGATTGTGTTAGTGTTTATTTAAAGGGAAAAAAAAAACAAATAATCGAAAATAAGTGTATTGTATAGTGTTTGTGCTAGTGTAAGTGTTTGAAAATAAAGTTGTTAAAGAACGGAGGCGTACAATTATATAATTGGTGAGATTGTTCTTTTTTTTTTAGATAATTATTTGGTATTTTATATTTGCTGTTACCAGATTGGCAGGTAAAATTTTACCTTTTATTGTTTTGATGTAATAAATTTATTTATTATTTTAAATCATAAATTTGTTTAATATTGCTTGGTAACTGGGAAGGTAAAATTTAGTTTTGGTTGTTAGTGAGATTTTCAAATTTAACCCTTTATTTGTACTCTTCAATTTTGTTAGTGTCTTTTGTGTCCCCATTTTTTTATTTTATTTTTTTTTTTGCTTTTCTCTTATCGAGCTACTGTTGCATGAAACCTGCTATCGTGTTTTTGTGACAGAGATACCCAGTTTCTTTTGTATTGTGTAGTGTTGAAATTTAGGCCTGGCCGAATTTCAGTATCTATACCTGCAATGTCAAAGGGTAAGTCTTTGTCTCAACAAAAATGCAGCAGAGTGAACCAACAGCTTAGCATTGACTTCACCAACATAAGAGGTCTCAATTCGAATCTAAACGAGGTTCATCACTACATCGAAAAAAATAAACCTGACATATTGTTTCTTACCGAAACAATTGTTAGTGGCAAAGCATCGAAATTGGATCTCGATAAATACCGGATACCTAGTTACGAATTGGAACATTCCTTTTATAACAAACATGGTGTCTGTGTATTTGTTCGAGATTCACTTTCATGTATGAGAATTAAGGCCTACGAGTTGAACTCTAAGCACCATAATTCTATAGCACTGAAGATCTCAGGTGTTGATGAAACTATGTTTGTAATAGGATTATACAGATCCCCAAATTCTACCTCAGGATGTCCCTTTTTCGATAAAATATCGGCTAATCTAGACAAGATTACCACGGACTACCCCAAAGCAAGACTGGTCATTCTTGGAGACTTCAATATTCATAATAAAGAATGGCTTAAGTATTCATCGCGCACTGACGACGAAGGAAGGCAAGCCGAACTGATACTCGCAGATTATCACGGTTTGACGCAAATGATAGAGTGTCCCACTAGAATCGCAGACAATTCACATCATAACAATAATTTGCTGGATCTCTTTTTGACAAACAAACCAGATACTACGAAGACAAAAGTTGACCAACCCCTGGGATCATCGGACCATTTACTAATATCAGCAATAGTGCAATTCACATCACCGACACAAATTAAAGCAAATCCTCGTCGGGTCTGGAACTATAAACGCGCTGACTGGGAGGGACTGAGAAACTTTTATGATGAAACACCTTGGAAAACTATTTGTTGTGTTGATCAAGATCCTAGCACATCGGTAATAAGAATTTCTGAAATCATAAAAGAAGGAATGCGGCGGTTTATTCCAAATCGATTAATCACTCCTAAAACTGAGCCTTGGTTCACACGGGATGTTGATGAGGCAGTAAGGAATAAACGCAAAGCATTCAAGACGTATAATGCTAATAAAACTCCCGAAACCCATAGAGCCTATAAGAAAGTCAGAAATATTAGTAAATTCAAAATAGACTTGGACAAAGACGCGTTTATCCAGAGAAAGCAAAGAAATTCGCCGAGCACCCATCTGGCTCACGTAGTTTCTTTCAGGCAGTTAAATCAGTCCAGAGCAATTTCACTCGATCCTCTATTCCAACCCTAGTTCTGAATGACATTCCCGTGAGCGACTCGAAAGAGAAAGCGGATCTTTTGGGTCGTATTTTCGCAGAAAACTCAAACATAGTTGAACCCCCTCATTCTCCTACACTCATTTCCCCAGTTGTAACGAAAATGAAACCAATTATTTTTCGTTGCAATATTGTACGGAAAATGCTTCTTTCTATCAATATCAACAAATCTGCTGGCCCCGACGGTATTCCACCCCTCATTCTTAAAAACTTTGCTAGACAACTAGCTCCAATTTTAACAAAAATTTTCTATTTATCTTATAAAACCGGAATATTTCCCGACTCTTGGAAGCTGGCCAGCGTTCAACCCATACCAAAGAAAGGCAGTAAGATAGATCCTAACAATTATAGACCAATTGCAATTCTGTCGGTTTTAGCTAAAATATTTGAAAAATATGTTAACTACAATTTAATAGATTATTTGGAAATGTCGCGAATTATTGATGATAAGCAGTATGGTTTTCGTAGAAGTCATGCAACAGGTGATCTGTGAGCCTACGTATCCCATCTCTGGAACAAATCGCTGGAAAACCACGGTGAAACATTCAGTATTTCACTTGACATCTCTAAAGCATTTGATAAAGTGTGGCATAAAAATCTTATAGCTAAATTAAAATCTTATGACATAGACCATCTTACTGTCTCATGGATTCATAGTTTTCTTACAGGTCGCTAATTTCATGTTAATTTAGATGGTATCACATCCAATATTTTCACAACCAATGCTGGGGTTCCCCAAGGTTCGGCACTCTCACCAACCTTGTTTCTTCTATACATTAATGA
Source organism: Diogma glabrata (assembly GCA_963693315.1). Taxonomy (NCBI): domain Eukaryota; kingdom Metazoa; phylum Arthropoda; class Insecta; order Diptera; family Cylindrotomidae; genus Diogma; species Diogma glabrata. Next base: position 424,954,024 of record OY856186.1, read on the forward strand.
CTTACTTATTTCCACAGTGCACCCAATCCATAGTTTTGCTGATGACAGCACATTACATGCATCACATGCATCTCCTAAATTTCGATCTCATACTGCAGTTACCACTGATAGAGAGTTGCTAATTGATTCTATCAACAAAGATCTGGAGCGTATAATGGAATGGGGTGATCGTAATCTTGTTTCATTTAATCCAACCAAAACCAAATTATGCCGTCTTTCACGAATAGAGCGACATAAGAATTTTCCTATTAAAATAAACCATGAGGAATTGCGTGAGGTTGAATCAGTTAGACTTCTTGGAGTGGATATTCAAAATAACCTGAAATGGAATAAACATGTGTTCAACCTCGCTAAATTGCAATGCAAAAATTAGGATTCTTGAGTCGGTGTAAAAAATATTTCAATCCCGAGCAAATTTTGCTAATCTTCAAGTCCTTTATTCGTCCATGTATGGAGTACTGCTGTCATGTTTGGGGAGGTGCTTGTCAGACAACAATAAATTGTCTAGACTCTGTTCAGAGAAAAGCAATACGGTTGATTGGTAATACCGAACTAACGGACCAGCTTGATTCACTCCAGCACAGAAGAAATGTGGCTGAATTGTCAATCTACTATAAATATAACTTTAGCGAATTCTCCTCTAAGGAAATTCAAAACATCCTTCCATCGTGTGCGCAGTATAATCGACAAACAAGAGCTGCCGAGTTATCCCATCCATTTGTTGTACAAATACCTCGTTGTAGAACTGTGTCCTTCCAAAACGACTATTTTAATAGAGTGGCCAAATTATGGAACTCATTGCCTTCCTCTGTATTTCCCGATGAATTTTCCCCTCAGGCATTTAAAGAAAATGTCCATCATCATTTAAAAAAATTAGTATAGTTATCCCTATATCCCCATTCCTTCCATTTTCCTCATCTCCTTCCTTTATAGTTGACATGGTATCTTCGGATATTCAAAGAGTCTAAATAATGAATATTTCATATTTAGTGTGCTAAACATGTCTAACTAATTAATAAAAAAAAAAAAAAAAAAAATACCACGGGCAATGATAGATTAAAAACAGGAGATAGAAACTTATAATTGGGGTTGCTTGTTAATTGGCTTTAGGTATAATAAGCAATTGAATGTCCATTAAGTAAAGAACTTTTTCACAGTTTCATTATATCACCAAGATCACACGTGGCCACTCGTATAAGGCCAGTGCAGTTTAGTAGTCTCAAGCTCAGTAATGTTTCTTTTCCCCAAATTTTGCAAAAACAATTAATTTAACATAAATTTTTATAACATTTTTCTAGATTCTAACAAAGCATGTGATGTTTGCCAGTTATGTTATGACAAACACGCTATCGTATTTTAAATATATTCAAGTGCAACACCTGAATCGCTAGTAACAAATTGAGATACGGTTCAAGGAATGCAATAATTAATTAATCAATCAAAAGTATGAAACTTTGAAATCAATATAGCTTCTATTGGTGATTTTTATATTTAATTGATTGACTTGTTGATTTTCTTTGACTTTTAATTGTTTGGAGCGTTAATCCATAATTCGAAATAATCATAAGTAATAAATAAGTGATTTGATCTTTCATTGAGTTATTTTTCATTATCTTATTGCGGCGCTGAGATAAGAAACCGATTTGTATACGAGCATTAATGCATTCACGCAACGATCCCAGTTCTATTTTTTCTTAGTATAAAATCACAGAGAAGACAGGTACGCACTGAATTTATAGCGCACCTTTGAAATGCCCCACTTGCTCATTCGAAAATACCTCCTGCTCTTAATCCAATAGGAGCATTTCTATTAATACTACTACGAGGCTTAGAACATTCACATCAATTAAGATAACTGATGCTTGAGAAATATTTTGTGTCTGTGGCCTTTAACATAACACATACCAAACAATACCCATCTACTGACATAACCTAGTTTTTATACTAATTGTAAATAAAATTCCTTGTTGTAGTATTTCGCAATTGTTAGGGTTCCGTTTTTTATACGGAACACTATTGAGTGAGAGTAAAACGAGTTTTTCACATTATATCGATTATCTCGTAAACTATAAATGCTATGGACCTGAAATTTGAGGTGCGTATAAAACTAACCTGTCCACATAAGATGACAGATACAAATAAAACTAAGGTTGTTTTCGTTTGTTTTACAGGGTTACGATGTGAGACCTTTGAGAAAATACATTTTTTTATAGATTCAAGTAGGGCATCATATGAAAGGGCTTCATATCAGTATTCCTTAAAAATTTATTTTGGAATTTGGCACCTCACCGTCTTTGACTTTTGACTGCTGTGTTCATTGTAAAACAACAGTACAAAATAAATAACAACAGATGTAAGCAAGACAATAGTACTTAGTAAGTTGTTATTTAAACAGTTTAAGATTAATAGGGAATAAGTTTTTGTTGGCAGATAGTTATTTGAAAAAAATATATATACTCAGAGATTTTTTTTATGATATTTTTGATTTTCTTTTCTTTTAGTTTAATTTGGTTAAAATTTGTATGAAAATAAGTGAGGTTTATAATCGATATGAATATAAAATAGCTTAGTTTACGAAAAAAAAACAACAATTCGATACATTTTTTTCAGATAATACAGTTACTTCAGACAAATCGAGCACGACTTATGTTTTTTATTGTTTTAATAAAAAAAGAAAAACGTGGATTTGCCCTTATCAGTCGGAAAAGGTAGAAATAAAATTTATTTTAAATTAATCAATTAATATAAATAAAAATCGAAAAAAAATTAATTAATTTAAGTTTATTTATTTATTTTAATTTATTTATTTATTTTAATTTTAGCTAAATTCGTTCAATAATAAAATGATTTATAATAACAATAAATAGTTTTAATAACAATAAACAGTTTTATTTATTTCATAATTTAATTCATGTATAACAAATTAAAAATTATTGATTATTAAATAATTTAAAAAAAATTATTTACCAAAATGGAGATCATTACCTAAAATTACGATTCAATCATATAAATTTCTAAAATCTTACTTTTTTTTATCAAACAATTGGACGAAAACTAACCAGAATAAAACAAACAAAAATATGTATGTATGTACATATAACGGTAAACGGATAGTTTAGAAAAAATAGATTTTATTTTATTCCTTTTCACATTGAACGAAATAAAATAAAGGTAAAAAATATAAAATCTACCACGTACAAACGTGGTAAAAATTAGATATGAAAAATAACAACTGTTATTTCTAACCTGTTATTTACAACTGTTGTTTTTAAATAACAACAATAGCTGTTTATATTATTTAAAAATAACAGTTTTGTCCATCACTACAAAAAAGTGCGACTTTTAGACCGTTCCCCACCCTACGTTTCGACACTTATTGACAGAAAAATTTTGGAAAAATTCACAGAGCTAGGAAATTAAGTAAGTTTTGTATGAAAACTATAGCGAAGTCTCAAATAATTATATTTCTGTGTGTTTATGGGACGGGGGTAGAAAAGGTAGAAAAGGTAGCAAAAACCTTTTGGACCCAAGCGAGTGGGATGTCATTTGAAAGAGCACCTAATTTTGAAATCATTGCAATTTTTTTTAGAATTTTGCGGTGCACAGTTTTTGAGTTATGGTCAAAAAAGTGCAGAATTCAGACCGTTCCTCCCCTATGTTTCGACACTGATTGACAGAAAAATTTGCAAAGATTCACAGAGTTAGAAAATTCGGTAAATTTTGTATGAAAACTATAGCGAAGTCTCAAATAATTATATATCTATATGTTTAGGGGACGGGGGTAGAGAGGATAAAAAAACCTTTTTTGATCCCAAGCGAGTGGGGTGTCATTTGAAAGAGCACCTAATTTAGAAATCATTGCGATTTTTTTAGAATTTAACAGTCCACAGTTTTTGAGTTATGGTCAAAAAAGTGCAAAATTCAGACCGCCCCCCCTACGTTTCGACACTGATTGACAGGAAAATTTGTAAAAATTCACATAGTTAGGAAATTAGGTAAATTTTGTATGAAAACTATAGCGAAGTGTCAAATAATTATATTTCCGTGTGTTTAGGGGACGGGGGTAGAGGGTAAAAAAAACCTTTTTTGACCCAAGCGAGTGGGGTGTCATTTGAAAGAGCATCTAATTTATAAACCATTGCAATTTTTTTTAGAATTTTGCGATGCACAGTTTTTTAGTTATTGTCAAAAAATTTGAAAAAATTCACAGATTTAGGAGTTTTGGTAAATTTTGAATAAAATGTAATGAAGTGCTTTCTCATCAAAGAATGAGAATGGCATAGCAGGATACGTACCTAGATTTTTTTTTACGCCGTAACGACTAAGGCTCAGTCATCGTGGATTTGAGATGTTATAAACCTGCTTCTTCAGCACCAATGCAGAAATGTACGCAATTTACGTGAATGTTCGGAGATGGAAAATAATGCAAAATGAGAAAATGAGACTCTGGCGACCCCTTTTTACGAAAGAACCGCAGTCAGCACGTTCAACCCCCACATTCACTCACATACGCTCACACACACACACACACACACACACACACACACACACACACACACACACACACACACACACACACACACACACACACACACACACACACACACACACACACACACACACACACACACACACACACACACACACACACACACACACACACACACACACACACACACACACACACACACACACACACACACACACACACACCCACACATTCACACCCCTAAATCATAAGAATAGAAAGAAATAATTCAGTTACACTCACCCCATGGTTATATCCTCCTGGCCTTCAAGTCCTGATTATTTCAACCCTCCATCAGCACAGCTGCATACAAATACGTGGGATTCAGTTGAGCATGCGAAGTCAATATTGCATATAATTGCGTGGATTACGCGTGAAATATGGTATCAAAAATTGTATATATAAACGTTGAATAAATTGCAAATATAGTTGAATATGTTGAGAATACGATGTAACAATTTGTATAAATAATCGTTGAATAAATTGCAAATATAGTTGAATACGTTGAAAATACGATACGAAAATTTATGTATAAAAGCGTTGAATAAATTTGTAATTATAGTCAAATATGCTGAAAATACAATGTAACAATTTGTATAAATAATCGTTGAATAAATTGCAAATATAGTTGAATACGTTGGAAATAAAATGTAGCAATTTGTATCAATAAATGTGGAATAACTTGCAAATCCGGTTGAATACGTTGAAAATCCGATACAAAAATTTGTATAAATAAACGTTGAATAAATTGCAAATATAGTTGAAAACGTTGAAAATGCAATGTAACAATTTGTATAAATAAACGTTGAATAAATTGCAAATATAGTTGAATACGTTGAAAATGCAATGTAACAATTTGTATCAATAAATTTGTAAATACAGTTGAATACGTTGGAAATAAAATGTAGCAATTTGTATCAATAAATGTGGAATAACTTGTAAATACGATTGAATACGTTGAAAATACGATACAAAAATTTGTATAAATAAACGTTGAATAAATTGCAAATATAGTTGAATACATTGAAAATGCAATGTAACAATTTGTATCAATAAAGGTTGAATAAATTTGTAAATACAGTTGAATGCGTTGGAAACATGAGGTAATAATTTGTGGATAACAAAAATTCGTTGTCCAAGTTGAAATTGATGATAAGAATACTGTACCAAAATATGTTGAAAAACTTGAAAATGATAATATACATATGATATAAAACTTCGTTGTACAAGTTGCCAATGATGATATAAGTTGGATGAAAATATGTTGTAAAAGTTTGACAAAGTTGGTGCAAATATTTTATAAAACTTCGTGTAAAAGTTGAAACTGATGATGTAATTAATATATGAAAATGCGGGGTAAAACTTGATACAAATTCGTGGTACAAAATTGATGTAAATATGGTATGATTACGTAGTAATTGTAGTGCCGTATTAACTCAGGCAACTACTGATCAGATAACACTATAAAGTTATAGCCAGGCGATGCGATAAACAACAAACGAAATAAATTCTAGCATTAATTCTTTAATAACAATCACAAACAGTTATGTACAATTTTGTTGGTTCAACTTAATACAATCAACTTGTAATGTTCTGCACTGGTACAATACCAGGTTCTTAAATGTCTACACAAATAAATTAACACATAAATAAGTTACAATTCGTTTTGCTTTATAATTGGCTAGGTTACATGCAATTTGGCTAATTAAATTTCTACTTAAATTTTTTCTATATTCAATTTATATTTTTCTAGAATAAATAACACGTACTAGGTCATAAATACTGATAACGGACAATCAGACGAGAAAATTAATAACAGTTAAGTACAGTACCTGTGTAACATCTCTTTTTGAGGTTAATAACACCAATTTCAATTAAAAACAAATTTAGTTAACGATGAACAAATACAAAGAACAGATAATATATTTTTTTTTCATTGGTTACACACTGATTTTATTTTGGTTGATTTTTTTGTTCCTTTGAACATTTACAGATTATTTTCACTACATGAACATCACAGACTTTACTAAATATCACAGATTTTAAGTATAATTAAAATGAAAAGCCAACTCGCTTAGCTTCTGAAAAAAAAATCAACCTCCTACTCCAGACGTCAAAATTGCAAAAAAAGAATCCGAAAGTAATAGAATGCGCGAGTACTGTGTGAATCGTAAATCCAACTAAGAGAGCAAGAATTGTATAGTCGTTCCTTATATAGCCAAAATTTCAATATCGAAAAATTCGAATACAGGGTTTCTGAGGCAAGGCAATTAATTTACATCATGTAAATAAAAGTTAGGACCTTGTTTTTGTTATTTAAAACAAAACTGTTGGTTACCTTTGTACTACTTAACATTGCAAAAAAAATAATTTTGCGAAATAAATCCTTTACGACACACTAATAATAATTATCAATGAATTAAAATGAATTCAACGTAAGTTTAATCGATTTTATGATGTTCATGTATTACAAAAACAACAATCTACAACAGTATTACAGTGAAATTCAGATCCATAATGGAAAGACAATTTGATAAAAACACCCATACAGGAAATCGAATGCATAACAAATTGTAGGATATTAATTCTTCTTATTGTGACGGTTGGACAAACACGCACGGCTGTTTTGAGGTTTGAAAACTTCGTTGTTCAAATATAGTTAGTGTTTAGAGACGTCAGATTTCAGCAGTATGGTGAAATAGGGCGGATGGAAATGCAGTATGAATCAATATTAGGGGATTGCAAAATTAAATATTAATGTTTATATATATATAAAAACTATGGGTTACGGAGACTATAAGGAAATATGACTATCGATGGTGGATGGATGAGAAACTATTACGAGCTACATATGTTAATGAAAATGTCAACTACTGAATCAGAGACTACATACAATACACTACGTTCAGGCGTTGTCCCAGGCTATTCATTACAAAAAATTATAGCGAAATCTCAAATAATTATATTTGTGTGTTTATGGGACGGGGTGGAGGGTTAAAGAAAACCTTTTTTGAGCCAAGCAAGTGATTTGTCATTTGAAAGAGCTTCTAATTTAGAAATTATTGCAAATTTTTTTAGAATTTTGCGGTGCACATTTTTTGTGTTATTGTAAAAAAAATATTTTTAGTATTTAGCATCTCCACCCACCTAAATTTCGGCACTTGATTGACCGAAAAAATAATCATATTTAAACCATTTACAAGCTGTTGTAATTGAATCTTTTTTGAGTTACCATAAACAGCTATGGATAAGATTTAACCTGGAGTAGCATTTTTTGAGTCATTTTTGATCAATGTAGATTTGATTGTAATTTTCTATTGACATTTACAATTAAACATTTATTTTGTTAGCTGTCTAAGGTCTGGCAATATAAAGACATTACAACACAACTTTTTGTCAATAATTCTTGATATTGTGTTCTTTCACGGAACCCTTGGCGAGCGAATTTTATTCGCACTTGTCTGGCTTTTTTACTATTGATAAATTAACTGATTCGACTATATTTAATTTATCTGCTCGATCCGATTTCAATTATAACATCATCCTCAGGAGCTTACAAATAACTAAAAAAAAAAGTTTTTATACCTTCTCATAGTTTGGTTTAAAACCCGGCTTGAAAATTCTTAGAGTGAAATGTTCCCCAGATTTGTGACGCCAATCTTTTATTAAAGTTTTTTTAATGTCTTCGTTAAAACGAATTTCGATTTCGAACTCCAGAGTAAACATTTTGTTGACCTAATTGATTCAAATTATTCAAATCTCTCGGATAGTGTTTCATGACTTAAATATATTTCGTGCTTGCCTATTTTTTAATGAAGTTTTTTTGGGCTTTCAGGGCTTCAGTTTTCATTAGAGATTTTTGTTTTTTATCATTGATATATGAAAATAAATGCTCATATCACTACATTTTGCGTTTTTCTGATATAAACTAGCTTTTAACTTTTGTATCAGAACAGATTTTAAATCTATGTTGGGAGAAGACTCATATGTTGGCCATGCATTTTCATGTATTGGTGATTTTGGGTTACAACAAACGAATTTATGGAAAAAAATTATTAAATTAATAGAGAAATATTTAAAAATAACTAACAAAAAATAATCAGTTATTTAATATTACGAAAAAATTAAATAATTGAGGGTATTTTATCAACGGCCCGAATGATTTACGGTTCATGGCTTGATTCAGAATATATTTTTTTTATTTGCTTATTTGACTGACGTTTATTTGAGTCCGATTATTGGGTTAGAATGCCTCAAAAATTTATAAGCGACGTGTTTATCGCGACATGTTTATGTTCATTCAAATTCTTCTACGTTTTAGTTGGGATAGAGGTGAACTGAACTTCCAACCAAACAATAAAATTTATTGGTTTTTAGTGCAATATTTACTACTCGCTTCTTTATAATTCCATTTTTTAATGGTTGGCAATTAGGACCAAGTACAGCTGGATGTCATTGAATATGAATTTTGTTCGTTCTTACTTAATTTTCGATCGAAAATACTCGAATTGGCTTCAAAGAAACCAAACAAATTTCTATAAATCAAGTCAGGTGCAACTTTCGAGCTTTCCCAAATTAATTTACAGTTAAACTATGTGTTGACCAGCGCGAAAGGATATACAAATTGCATCCGCTATAAGTAACCACTTTTGGCTGCGTTGGTTTACTCATTTTGTATCAGTCGAAGTAAAGTCGAAAACTATACCCAAAATAAGCTTCAGTAGACCACGTAGAAACCTTTATAGTTTGAAAGAAAGACAAACGACTTAAGACAGGTAGTCGCATATATCAGAAACAGAGACAAAATGCCATACAAATTTGACAGCAACAAATTCAGTTGCAGTGAAATTTGTATGTCATTCTGTTTCTATTGTATGCGACGTTCCGTCCTTACATGTCAAGCATACTTTTATAAAATGCCTTTCTCGGTTAGATTAAAACAAAGCAGGTGTCTTCTAATATTTGATAAACACTTGGATAAACACGTACATATGTATATGTATATTCAAAAAGGCCAAATTTTTGTAAAAAAATTTGTGATTAAAATTTGATAAATCAATCAAAAGTTTGAAATATTGTAAACAATCAGATCTTGTCTTGTTGTGGGGATTTTTATATTGATTTACTACATATAAACTTTATAGCGGAAATAAACTGTAAAAAGTTTAACTTAGTATATTTTCTTACGGTTGTTTACAAACAACAACAATTTTGTTATCTTTAAACTTTCATTTATTATCGATAATTTGTTTTTAAAATTCTAGAAGGAACAAAAGATTATCTTGAACTTGTTTCTTAAAATTCATATTAAATATGCATGTATGCTAATTAATGAAATAATAAAATTTAAAAATTAGGTGATAATGACGTAAGAATTGGTGAATGAGAATTATCGATTTTTAATTACATATTCAATACTCAATAGTATTGTGTAACGATAGTATGCTGTATAACGATGCCAAAATGATACTCTTCACCCGATTATGAAAATTAGAAAACGTGCGTACCGAGGGCTTAGTCTAGCCGGTCAAATCACGTAGCCAACTTCATTTTTATGCACAAAATGGTTAAAGAATACAATAACAGTTATTAGTTTTTTATCCTAAAAATATTTGAATTGATTGTTTACAGTCTTCTTGTGCAGTTTGTTTAACCTTTTATTGTCAGATGCCATTAATAATCGTTAATGTTGATTGAATTGAGCTGTGTCTAAACATTTGTAACATATTTCGAAAAAAAAAGAAGTTTTGTACCAAGAATTGTTTAGTTATCATAAATATTAAAAACTCGATACGGAAGCTTACGTTAATTAATAAATAAAAATAATTAGATAGACAGTTTTATTCGAAACAGAAATTTTGTATTTTAGATTAAGATTCTTAAGGACATCGGTTAATATTTGTCTTTAAAGCTTGAGGTGCGTGATCTCGAGTGAGATAATGTAAATAGTCAAATATTTTTAAGATTATTTTTAAAAGGTTTAATTTTTAAACCTTTAATGTGCCAAGTACAACCAAAAACTTAAAACATCCATCCAAAAATAGTACATTAGTTAATTAGGAGCTAAAGTGATACTTTTTTTGTTGAGTTTATATTTTGGCTGCCGACTTTTGGTGACGCCGACAATTATAGACGAAACACAAAAAGTCACTTTAGTTTCGAATTAAATGTATTATTTTTTCAACAAACATTTTTCAAATTTTTAATAAATATGAATACGTCAAATTTTTGGAAAACAAATGGAAAGCAAATGGCGATACTTTATTACCGCCTTAGGAAATAAAAAGCAAATGGCGAGACTTTGCTGCCACCGAAAAAAAATGGAAAATAAATGGCGTTACTTTACTGCCTTAATTATATGCCAAAAAAGTTCAGAAAAGTCAAGAAAGCCTCCCCACAAAACTGCCAGCAACCTGATGACAACTAATTTTAATATCTTGGATGCCTGAGACACCTCCTAGAATCATGACAACACACCTGGCCTTTCTGTTATTAACCCGACTTCTATTCAACCCGGTTTTGATCTGTCACATCATACCTGGACTACAATAAACCGAATAAGAACGAATCATGGACGTTGTACTGACTATACAAGTGGAACATTTCAGAGTCCCCTCAACGTGACAGCGTAGCTCCACAACAAACCATAAAATACATTGCAACTGTGTGTTCAATTCGACGACACAATGGCGACATCTCAGACATCCATTTGGCCACTCCCGATGTAGTAGTATGAATAGACTCACTCGATGTAAACATCTAATGTTCAAATGTACTGCCCAATATTCAAATATTTTATTTTTTACCTTTTAACTAAAAGACGCGCAATCAAATCGATTGTAAGCTCTTTTAATGTGTATTCATGTTTTGTTTTAGGTAAATTTCAAAGAAAAATCTACCTATTTTAAGTTTTATTGGTTTTAATTCGTTGTTTTATATGTGACACGAAAAAGCTATATGCTAAATAAAATAAATAAATCCCATTTAAGACCGTAGTCTGTCTATAAATATCTAATCAATAATAATAAAGCGGTTCGATCAGTTGCATAGTTTGAGTACTTATATTTATATTTAATCAAGTAATTGAAAATAATTATATTGCTGTAGAAACTAAAAATAACGTGACAAGTTGTTGACTAGAAGTAGCTACTAGAGTCAAATGGCGACACTATAAATATAATTTTTTTTTAAATTTCGTTCCAAGAACACATCTTCAAGCCCGATTTACTGTTGCTGGTTGAAACGAAAATCATAGCAAAATCTGTGATTTCCATAGTATTGAAACCTTCATCTGTTAACTCCTTTCCCACAACAGTACCATCAAGATCCGTATCCTCCAAAAATAAAAATTAGAATATCTAATATGGAAACGCTTGCCATGTGTAGCATTACAAAAGAGTAAATAACGCTGGAGTTGAACATGTTTTGTGATGACTTGGCGCTCTTAATGCTCTTAACTTTTAAAGTTTGGTCATATACTAGTTCCTTTGATGTCTTGTTTGCATAAAGTTCTGATGCCCAGGTAACTAGTAACCAGTAAGAGTTTAATGCTCCAATGAACGGTATGGCATCGTTGTTTGAGCGATGCAAGACTAAGTGTACGGAAGAACCGTTTGATGAAAGCGTTTGCTTTAGTACTGTGAATAGTTGTGCAGATTCGAGTTCTTGAGTTGGTGAGTTCTGAGAAGCTTGGTGATCTCGTTGAACAAGTGAAGTTCGAATTTCGGTCACGATATGAGGCTATAACCGAAAAAATATCAAATCATGGAATGTACTTCTGTAATGTGTTGATGCTTGACCAAAAAATTAGGTTTTTTCTTGCCCATTTTATTAGAGATGGCAAATCTTGTGAGTGGGATCGAACGATTCGGCTCATTACCATTTGATGCAGTAATAATAATTTATTACGCCCACGAGTTGCTGAATTTAACTGATGTTAGAGCTAGAAGGCTGTAGGTGGCAGTGATTACTTTTCGACGGAAGTATGTAGTTTTCTGAAATAGATTGGCCCAAAAAATCAAGTGATAAAGTATTAGCTGAAGATACCTTTGCTTTTAAATTTGCGAAGTATTCGAAAAGATAAATGAAAAGTTTTTCCAACCAACCATTGATGAAAATTTGGAATATCTGTTCTTATAGTTTCGGATGCTGTATGACATACGAGTTAACTCAAACAATCCAAAAGGTGCGATTATTGTTGTTCTTTAGATTCCTCATTTTCCTTCGGAATCTGGTGACAGCCTCCTATCAGATCTATTTTCATTTATTTTAGAATCTGTATAATTAATGAGACATCTATCACATATAGTGTCCTTAAGGTTGTCTTCATTCCTTGTATTTTTTCTGAACGCTGTGTAAATATGAAATACACCTACACACGGTAGATACGTTCCTGATAAAAACGTGCTAATCGAAAATATAAATTTTGTATGGAAAACCGTGTTAAACGAAAAACCGGGGTTTTGGGTCATTCCTTGGGCGACAAACAGATTCAGTAAAACATAAAAGTACCAATTTAATCACATACGATATCGACATAACAGTTCAATTGATTTTCAAAAAGAAACATGCAACAAAACCGTAATTATGTATGCATATACTAGCATGTTGACCTTAATCAAACCTAACTTGATTCAGTTCGGTGCGACTTGGAAGTTAAATCTGTAATTATTAATTGTGCTTTGTTTTTGGTTAAATCTTGCAAACATCTTCGTATTGACTTGAAAATTCGTTGACAGTTCGCAGAAATCGGTGAGCTCGTTCAACATTCGGATCATGTTTTTTAAAGTAGTTGCATTGTTTACTTTCAGCTGCAAGTCTCTCACAAATAGCTTCTATTTGCAGGGAATGATTTCGGTTCATGTTCATCTGCAATCAGCTTCAATATCATTTTTGCTTTTGTTTATTTTACTGGTTCTTTCATTTAAATCATCTCCATCTAATTCTTGGTATGCTATTAGACCAATAATACTTGACACAGCTAAATCTTTCAAACCTTCTCCACCCAATGTACAAGCCAACTCAATTATCTCAGAATAATATTGCTCCAAAGATATTCTATATAACTATTACCATCAACAACATCAGCCCACAATAATTTTCAACTCGCAAGGAACGTTGATGTTTTAATCTTATAGTATGGCACTCCTATATGATTAACGCAATCTAAAATTGTAAACCTTTTCCAAGCATTAGCATAAAAAGAACGTTCATTTTCCAATTTATCTAAAATATGCCTTAAGGTGCTTTTAATATACTTGGCTTTGAATGCCGAAATTATCTTCTGGTATAATGGTTGCAATAAAGACGTTTTAATTTTGAGTAGAAATACAATTTATCCATTTGTAAGCCGCAAATCTTGAGGGTGACATGGAGCATTGTCCAGTAAAAGAAGAACGTTAAATATTATTTTGATTAAATACTATTTTACTTCTGGTACATACGTAAGAGTTATGAGACAAATCAATTTACAATGTGGCTGTAACCCAAGCTTTTGTATTGGCAATCCAATAAATGGAAAGATTTCTTTATTCCTTTTCACCTGGCCGATTTGCCACCTAAGCTTAATCACTCTTTAGTATTGAAAACCTGATGAACAGCCAAATTCTGTAATTAAACCTAAGCATTTTGTCTCTAGCTAATTACGATCTATTGCTTAATATCAACTGACTCACATAGAGAATCTCTTACAACCCTTTGCTGATATACATTAACATATAATTACAAAATTTTGCTTTGAACCCTAAAAAGCGTTTTTTTGTTACAAGTTTCTTATTTTAATTACAATCTGTATGTGAGCAATTTCACGAAGATTCAACAACGTTTTGACTTGACCCCTTTTAATCTTGATTATTTTTTGTTTATAGATAGTCTTTCATAAATAACAAATACAAATTATCTTAGAATTTTTTTTTCGACCAGGGGTCTTCACAGGGTGCCCCTCAATTTTTTGTTATTTTGTGATGTGAGTGCATTTTGACGAGCGATTGTAGAAAAACTACTCAATCGAGTTTCATAAATGATATGTCGTTGAATAGGCATTAGAACAAAGTTTTTAAAAATGTACACTGTTAATTTTTTGAAATAACTTTTAACGGTGTAACATAAGAAAAAAAAAGTGTAACATAAGAAAAGATGGCGCTACACCTTTTTTTTTTAAACTAAATTGAAGCTTATTTTATATCTAACTACTTGTGAAAGTTTACGACATGCATTATTTTTTGTTTTAAAGATAAAATTCGTTGTGCATATGACTGTCGGGAATCGGACTGTTTTGAATGAAAATTATAAAAATGGCGTTATAAACAAAGAGATTTTTTTTTATGTTAAATATCAAATATTTTATTATTAGATGAACTTTTTAAAATATCATAAAAATTATATATGTAGTACAATAAATAAAATAAATACAATTGTTAAAAATGATTTACCTATTTTACAAACAGAAGTTTCTTTTGAATAGGAAACACTTCTGCAATTATTTTCTTTGTATTAGATGGCATTAAAAATTAAACGTTTATTTACCACTTTTAGTAATTACTTGTCACTCTTATAAAAAATAATTTGACAGTCTCGACTGCAAACAAAAAAGCCGTACAAATAACTAAATCTATTTAGGAACTTTTGACTGGAGAAGTATTATGTTCGTATTATGTTATTATGGAATCATAAAGTAAAAGATTGTCTTTTAACATTCAATTACAAATATTTTATTATTGATTAAACTTTTTAAAATATCATACAAATTATACCGGTTAGCCTACATATATCGGGTGATTTTTTTAACCTGAAACTTTCAAATATCTCGAAAAATAAGCACTCTACGGAAAAAATGTCCATTTTCAAAATTTAATCATTTTTTTTCATAAATTTTATTGCCGTGCATGCACCAACTGAAGCTAAGACCGTCGACGAGAAGGATAATTTCTACATAGCACTGGAAGAGGTTATGAAACAAACACCAACACGCGACTTCATTATGGTTCTTGGTGACTTTAATGGACAGGTTGGAAGAGATATCTCTTATGGAAATGTGGTGGGTCCCAACAGCTTGCATTTGAATTCGAATGATAATGGTGAGAGAATGACTGAGTTTGTATTATCAAATAATTTGAGAATTGCCAGTACGTTCTTTCCGCATCGATCGATTCATAAGCAGACTTGGGTCTCACCGAATGGAAATACTCGAAATCAAATTGATCACGTTCTAGTAACAACACGTTTCTTTTCGAGCGTTCTGGATGTTCGATCCTTTAGAGGTGCATACATTGGAAGTGACCACTTCCTTGTATGTGCAACGATAAGGTGCCTCTTCCTAAATCCAGGCATTCAAAAATTCAATCAACGGAAACGTTTCAACATCTCATCATTAAAGAATGCTGAAACAGAAGAGAGATATCAAATTCATATTGCCGAAACATTGGAGAAATCAGAAACCATTAATGGAGACGTCGATAAGTCATGGTATTTGCTCAAAGATGCTGTTTTGAGCGCTGCTGAGGGAATACTTGGACGACCAGAGAACCACTCCCAGAAGCCATGGATGGATCAGCATGCCATGATGCTATTCAATACTAAAGAGATTGCTATCTGAAGTGTCTACAAGGACGCAACACCAGGTCCACGAAGGAGAATTATAAACTGGCAAGACAAGCCGTTACAAAGCTATGTAGACGAACGAAGAGAGAATGGTGGAAGAGACAGTGTGAGGAGATTGAAAGCTTCAATAAGGAACATCAATCGCGTAACTTCTTTCAACAGGTTAAAACCTTAAAGAAGGGCCCTCAAACTAGATCGACTGCTATTCCAAACGAAGATGGGGAGCTACAAGTAGACCTTAAAAATATTTTAGATACTTGGGCCGCTTATTTTGAGAATCTTCTCAACTTAAGTGACGAGCAACGAGGGACTCTATGGTCTGCTCTGGTGTCAATGGGAATTCCTTGTAAACTGGTATCACTATGCAAAATGACAGTACAGAACTCTCAATGCTGTGTACGAGTAGAGAACGAGATATCAAAGTTTTTTAAATTCGACTCCGGTTTAAGACAAGCTGATGCTATCTCTCCTATACCTTTTAATCTAGCCTTGGAATATGTATGCCGTCAAAAGAAACTACCGACTAATAACAATATCTTGTCAATACTCAGTACAGATGATTGCTTACGCTGATGATGTTGTCATCCTCGGCCGAAGTGAAGCTGTTATGAGTGAGACTTTCAAGTCGCTTGAGAGTGGCGCTAGGAAAATTGGTCTGCATATTAACTACAATAAAACCAAGCATATGAATGTTTCAAGAGAGGCTGAGAAGAAAGATTTGATGTGCGGCGATGAACGAATTGAGGGAGTTGAATCTTTTAAATATTTGGGATCAATGCTTGACTCAAACAACAGCATACTTACAGATATAAAAGCTCGAATCGTTGCAGGTAATCGAAATTTCTACTCAATTAAACCTCTCCTTGGATCACCGTATGTATACGAATCGCATTTATCTGTATTTGAGCGTAAGATCCTACGCTACATTTTTGGTCCACTTAAGACAGACGATGGAGAGTATAGAACTCGGTATAACTTTGAGATCAGAGACCTTCTTGAGAGTCCTGATATAATATGTTGTATCCGTTCTAATAGGATTGCTTGGTTTGGGCATGTTCTACGAGCCGATTCACAGTCTGGAATAATCAGAAAAATGTACGTTAATACCCCAGGGAGTGGGCGACCGCGAGGTAGACCACGACTACAATGGGAGACTGACGTAATAAACGGCCTTAAAAAAATCGGCTGCCATGGTAATTACGTCGCTGTTGCGAATGACCGTGGTGAATATTCAAAGCTGATTAGCCTGGCAACGCTCCTACATGGAGCATGAACGCCTTAAACAAAAAAAAAACAAGTTATTTACATAGATAAAAAAAAGAGTTGGGGATATAAAGCGGAACCTTGAGAAACTCTTGCATTAGTCGAAAAAACATCCAATGAAATACCGTCAACATTGACTCGAAATTTTAGCTCAGAAAAAAAACTTTACATCCAGGAAATTAGTGGTTCATCTAAACCATAACATCTCAACTTGCATAAAAGATTTTTGTGCCAAACTTTGTCAAATGCTATGGAAATATCAAGAGCAACACCGAAAGTCTCACCAAGGTTTTTAAGGGATTTGTTCCAAAGATGAGTAACAAACGAAAGCAAATATCCCGTTGCTCTTCCTTTTCGGAAGCCGTATTGTTTTTCATTAAGTGATTTGGAAGATTCTAAGAAGCTCATTAAATTAAAATTTATATATTTCTTAAAAACTTTGGAAACTACTGACAAAATTGAAATGGGTCTGTAATTGGATGGGTCAGTTTTACTAACCTTTTTTGCAACTGGCTTCACACTAGCAGTTTTCCATATTTCAAAAATCCCTTTCTTATAAGACAAATAAAATATTTTAGTGAGTATGGGTGCTAGCTCCCTAGCAAACATTTTAAGTATAATTGAAGGAATATGATCAGGCCCAGATGCCTTTTTGGTATTAATTTGTAAAAGCATTTTTCGAATAATGTTTTTACGAAAAATTATTTGCTTCATTTTGAGCGATACTTCAGGAATAGGTCTAGGTTGGAAATTGGATTCGACTAATGTAGAATTAATAGAAAAAAACGTCCTAGCAAATTAGCTTTTTCTTTTGGGTCAATAATAGGTACATCTCTATCAACAAAAGGAGGAAGAGAAGAATTACAGAAATTGCCTTTGAATAACCTTTGGGCTTTATAGAAGATACGCGAACCAGTTGGATGCTCAGCAAATTTAGAAGCTTTTTTTAAATTAAATAGATGTTTCTCTTCATCTATTAGTTTCCTACATAAATTCCTCTCTTTTCGATATTCTTTAAGGTTTTCATCACTTTTGTTTTGGATAAACTTTCGAAAAGCCCTTTTTCTATTCTGCGTCTAAAATAAAGTCATTTTGATACCCAAATGCGTATCGAAATGGCCTTCATTACGATACGCAAACTTTTGTCTTTCAAGGTTGGTCACATTGGTCATACAAACGTCAGTGAACATTAACACGAATAGTTATGTAAATAAAATTAATAAGAATATCTAATTAGTGTTAAATATTTTGATTAATTAAAATAATTAGTAATAATAACAAAATTTCAAATTGACTATTTTTTAATAAAATACATATTTTTTAAAATTTCAAGACAAAAAATGCAAAATAGAAAAAATAGTATAAAAAACTCGTTTCATAAGACGTTTTATCGCACTTATCCTTTAGAAAACGACCTGCGCAGCGGGGAGATTGCGTGCGATAAAAAACAGATTGCGTGCGATAAAATCGTCGATTATGAAACTAGTTTCTTAATATACTATTTTTTAACTTTAATTGCTATTTTGCATTTACTCAAAAAACCATAGATCAACCTTCAGAACGATCAATTTATTAGGAAGAAATCTACGCATGCCTTCAAGTTTAATTACAGAAAATTTAAAGCAGCAATGTTTGGATCTTGGCCAGTAAGACAACTATGTTTCCAAGGAAAGCGTTTGAAGAAGATTTGAAGTTCTTGCCAATCCGCCGCTTTGTAGTCCCAAACAAGACGGGGATTCGCTTTAAATTGTTTAGGAATTTGTATATTTAATTTTGTGGAGATCAAATTATGGTTTGACCTACCTAAAGGCTCTGATACTTTAAATTGTACTAAGTATGTATCATTTGCGAAAAACAAGTCAAGTAAGTTGCAACTTTGTTCAGAAATGTCAGGAACTCTGGTAGGCTAATCTATTATCCGAGTGAAATTATGATAAAGAGCAAACAGCTCAGTCTGTTTACCTATCTCATCAGTGGAGGAGCTGTGTATGAGCCATTCTTTATTATGAACATTGAAGTCCCCAAGACAAATAAACTTGGCATTAGGATACTCAGCAAACCTATCTATCTTATCAGATAGATCATGAAATAAATTAATGTTCTCAGGTGGATTAGGAGAACGATTCAGTCCAAAAACAAACAAACAACAATAGAATTTCGAACATAAGCGCAAACACCATGTTTGTTGTAGAATGAAGATTCTAGATCATAATTAGGACAAATATATTTACTCTTATCTAATGTTACGGCTCTCCCACTGATAATCGTTTCTGTTTAAAAAAGAATATCAGGATTGCAACATTCAAGATATTGGTGGACCGAATTGAGATTGACGTTCAAACCTCTTATGTTTGTAAATTGATTGACAATTTATACATTTCAACTTAACGTTTATGGTTTTAATTTCAATCACACTTAAATGCAATCAAATAGATAAATAAATAATAAAATTTTACTTGAGTAGAGAGGAAAGAAAAACCCAAATTGCATTCAAAATAAAAACAAAATCTAACCTGACAAACCAACAGCTCGACAACTTGAATCTAAGTCTAAGTCTCAGCTGCCAATTTGACAATTCAAACTCTGAAATTGCAATTGAATTTTTAAGAAAAAAACATCAAAATGTGATGTACCGCAATAAAAACTTTAGTAAATGGAAGGAAACAATAATAACACTAAAATATTACATTATTACTGTTATCACAACAAGAATTAATGTCAACAAACTAAATTAACCAAAATATTCTTTATAAATATTTTTTATACTAAGTATAAAAAAATTAATATTATCTAACGCAAAACGGAAGACACGCAAATTAACTTTGGTTCAATACAATTCTTGGTATTGCTCCTACGTACCATATCACTTTACCTTTCTTTACCTTACTACTAAACTAATATCACTTCGACTATCTGTTAATTTGTTTTTTATGGATTCATTCTTATTGCATTTCAATTTCTTTGTTCCTTTTTTTGTTATTGTTAGTTTATAATAAAAAAAATACATAAACTATATCTATATTAACAAATTTGTTATATTTTTTTATTTATTTATTATAATTTACCTGCCCTACCTACTTAGCCAGGTTATTTCTTTTAATACTCGTTTTACTTTACCTTTTCACCCTCAATTTATAGTAAATTATTTAGTTTATTTATACATATATATATGTTATATATATATATTTTTTTTTAAATCTTTGGGTTATTACTTTTTAATGCTTTATAATCTATCTATATATAAGTTTTTAGTTTTTTGACGCCAAAACAAAAAAACAAAATAAAAAACAATAGAAATGAATTATTGATCTTTTTTAAACAGAAATACGTAAGCGAGAACTACGTTGGTTTGAGGGAGTTTTGGAACATAAATCAATTTTTTAGATTTTTGTCTTTTCGATATAAAAAAAAAGTTATGGTCAGAAGTTTGTTATCGTAAGATAAAAATACACTTAGCTATCACAATTAGATTTTTCCGTCCTAATTCGAACTTGTTAACCTTTTTTTCTGTATCGATATCGTAGCTATGTGTATACCACAATTATAGAATCTTATAGGAACAACGGAACTAGAAAAAGAGCAAAGAAAATTGGGCTTGATAGAGAAATCATGTCTTGAAATGAAGAAATGTTGCAGTAAACTTTTGGAAGCACAAATAATAATATACTCTTCGTACCAGACTATGATCCAAACTCCAATAGTTGCATACAGTAATAAACGTCAAAACGCATAACAAATCAAATTTATCAGGTTCATTTATTTGAAAACCGGTTTAATCTCATCATCTTAATCTTATAAGAATCGAAGGGTGGCAGTTGAAAAAGGACAAATATCGCTAAACAAAAGCGATTAGTACACTTTTTTATCGATAAATTCTTAAGCATTTCTATTGTAATGTAGCAAAAACAGACCAAATTGAAAAATATACATATTTTGAAATAGTACTTTGGAATGGCAGTTGCATGGAGCAAAGCTAAATTACCAAACACTTTAAAGTATCAACAACAATCCTTTATCGTTTAATCTGTTTTTCTTCATTTAAATTGTAACCATATATCTTTAATAATATAATCACCCTATCCCAGCAAATGAAACCATCACATGGATATATTCCCACATATTTATACCACCTGTAAGATATTTACTCAATTTTGTAGAAGACCCTAAAATGTTATATGGCTACATAATATACAATATATTCTTATTAATTCTTCAATCCACCTCTTACGTCTATTCAATATAGGTTTCTGGAATAACTTAAAATTAAAAACATTTTCTTTTGTTATTAAATCGCTTATTCCTGTTTTCTTTTAAATTTTCGAAACAAACAATAAGAAACTGTGAAGAAAAAGAAGGGAAAGAAAATAACGAAAAAAGACCTGCCCAACTTTATAATGTTGTGTTAAACAAAAGTTAGTGGATCTAGGTTTTTTTAAACTATCTAAAAAAATAACAATAATAAAAATTAATCTTTGAAAAAAAATAAATAAGAAAATTGTTTTGATCTTACTTTGTTATTGTTGTATTCAGGTAACTTGAAATTGAATATTGTTTGATGTTTTGTTAGGTGACATGTCAGTTTTATTTTTTTGTGTAAAAATACCCTAATTTCAGATTGTGATTTAAAAATCAAAAAAGTCAGGGTAGCAGTGGATAATTATTGAAAAAAAAACAGAGCGATGCTATAGTTTATATTTTTGCTTTTCCCTTATTGTGCTACTATTGCACATGTGACATGAAACCTGCTATCGTATTTTTGTGACAGAGATACCCAGTTTTTAGGGTTCCGTTTTTTATACGGAACACTATTGGTGAGAGTACAACGTGTTTTTCACATTATTTCGATTATCTCGTGAGCCATTAATCCTCTCTCTCTCTCTGGCGTTTACATCCCATGAAGGGATTTTGCCGTCTGTGCCACCAGCTTCCAATCATCTCGTTCCATGACCAGTTGACCCCAGTTTCGACATCCTATATCACGAAGGTCTTGGATGATGTCATCACGCCAGCGTTGTCTAGGTCTTCCTCTTCGACGAACACCAGCTGGTTGTTGTTGGGACGCTTTTTTTATCATTCTTTCTAATGGAGCCCTTTCTACATGACCAAACCATCTGATCCGGTTAGATTTAATGAATCCGATTACATCGCAGCCTCCAAGAAGCTGTCTGATTTCGTGATTCATTCGGATTCTATACTGATTTTCAGCAACTTTACATGGACCATAAATTGTTCGTATGACCTTCCTCTCGAATGTTGATAAAATTCTACAATCGGAGGAAGTCAGTGTCCAGCTTTCACTTCCAAATGTAAGCACAGGTCGAATTAATGTTTTGTAAAGTGTGAGTTTACACGACCGCGAAAGATGTTTTGATCGCAGAAGTTTTGAGTATGCGTAGAAAACTCTGTATGCGGCAGAGACACGGGCTTTGATATCTGCCTGCATGTCATTTGACGATGTTATTACAGACCCGAGGTATTTGAAGTTTTCCACGCGTTCCACTTCGTAGTCGCCAGTATCCAGATTTCCGGGAGGTATGTTCTTAGATGTTGTTAGCACTTTAGTCTTGCCGGTGTTGATGCATAATCCAAGTCGTTTAGCATTTCTTTCAAGCTGAGAGAGACTATCTTTAATATCGCTCGTTCTACGTCCGAGAAGCACAATATCATCTGCGTAGCCAAGAACTTGACTAGATTTATTATATATGCAGTTTTGCGTCTCAATTCGGCTTTTTCTTATCGCGTACTCTAGCGCCAAATTAAACAGTACAGGCGCGAGTGCATCACCTTGTCGAACACCTGATGTTATATCGAAAGGATCAGAAACTGACCCTTCGATTACTATTCTACAATTTGATCCCGATGTTGTGAGTTTGCACAGAGAAACAAGTTTCTCTGGGATACCAAGGCATATGAGTGCGGACCAGAGGTTGTCGCGGATGATACTATCATATGCTTGCCTGAAATCAACGTAGAGCTGGTGAATGCTGATGTTGTACTCCCAACATTTTTCCAGAATCATCCTTAATGTAAAACATTGATCTGTGGTTGAGCGGTTGGGACGAAAACCACACTGATAGTCACCGATGATAGATTCGGCGAACGGGATGAGTCGAGAAAGTACAACATTAGCTAGTATTTTATATGCAGTGTTCAACAGTGCGATGCCACGATAATTTTCACACTTTAGACGGTCACCTTTCTTATGTAGCGGAACAATGAGAGCTGTTTTCCATCCAGCAGGTAGTTCTTCTTGGTCCCAGATTGCAAGAATCAGATCGTATATACGTGAGACCAGAGCTGCTCCTCCATTTTTCAAAAGTTCAGCGGGAATTCCATCGAAACCTGGTGATTTGCCATTTTTCAGTTTTTTAATTGCAGCTTCCACTTCCTCTATTGCTGGGTAAGGGACAAAAATCTCCTCAGTTGATGGAGCAATTGCTCGAATAGGATGAACTTCATTCGTCCTATTCAATAGGTCTTGAAAGTGGGATCGCCACACTGCCAGCACATCACGTTCACTTGTTGTAAGTTCATTATTTTCATTTTTGATGGCTGTAGATCTTGGGTGGAAATCTTTTGTCAGATTCCTTGCATTGGCAAAGCACTCTTTTGAATTTCCGCTGGCCGCATGTTGGTTGATGTCTTCAATGCAGCTCTTCATGTGTTCGCGTTTCTTTTTACGTAGAAGTTTTGCTGAGACTTTCCTGGCGCATAGATAATCAGATTGGGAGCTTCGGGTGTTCCTTGTTAACCATTTTTCTCGCAGTTTTTGTTTATGTTCAACGGATTGGCGGCACTCGTCGTCGAACCATTCGTTGTGTGATTTCGGTGGCCGCTTTCCGATTGTAGTTTGTGCTGCGGCTATAATGGTTGATTGAAGCGTTTGCCATTCTTCTTGTATGTTAAATGGCATCTCAGAAGAGATGTCATGCTCTTCTATGCTTTGCGTTACAATTTCCTGATATCTGTTCAGCGTTTCCGGATGTTTAAATGCATCGACGTTCCAGCGCACGGTCTTTTTTGCTTGTCTATTAAATGTAGATGATAATTTGCACTTGTATTTAAAGATGACAAGCATATGATCAGTGTCCATATCAGCACCTCTGTATGATCGAACGTCAGTTACACTTGTGGAGTGTCTCTTAGACATCATGACGTGATCGATTTGATTTTCCGTTCTTCCGTCATTTGATTTCCACGTTGCCTTGTGGATTCTCTTGTGAGGGAAGAAAGTGCTGGAAATTACTAGATTATACATCATAGCCAGCTCGGCTGCGCGAAAACCGTTATTGTTGCTGGTATGATGCAAGCTGTTAGGGCCGATATGTGTTTTAAGTTCTGCAATCCTACCGATTTGAGCATTAAAGTCACCTACCACGATTTTTATATCGTGCCGCGGGATTTTATTGATGACTTCTTCGAGTTCTAGGAAGAACAGGTCTTTAATATCATCTGCTTTATCTTCAGTAGGTGCATGAACATTGACGATCGTTACATTGAATTTTTGCGTGCGGATTCTCAGTGTGCATAACCGCATATTAATTGGGCAGAAGTCAATAACATGCTGATTCACGCGACGGTGTATAAGAAAGCCAACTCCAAATTCTCCTCCGTTTTGATGACCGCAATAATAAAGAGTGTATCCTTTCGCTGTTTCATGGATTCCACTACCTGGCCATCTTAGCTCTTGTAATGCCACTATATCTAGTGTGTAGCTCTCGACTTGTTGTGTGAGTTTTAGGAGATCTCCTGGTCTTCTGAGGCTTAGCACGTTCCAGGTTCCCATTTTTAAATCGTAGTCCGGGTACAGTTTCCGAGGTCGTTCCAATAATGATTCCGAGATATTCCGAGGCCTGTGTACAGAATTCATGACAATAATTTTTTTACGGAAATGGGGTGTTAGCCCTTCGCCCAACCCAAATTTTCGTGAATGGGTTCGTTCTGCATCTTAAGGTCACCAGAAACAACCTTTTTACACGTTTATATAGCGAGCCGCTTGATCCAAGTCAGACGCCCGCTGCAAGCCGCCCCTAACATGGAGAACAGACGCTTTCTACACATTTATATAGCGAGCCGCTTGATCCAAGACAGACGCCCGCTCCAAGCCGCCCCTAACATGGAGAACAGACGCTTGAGTTGCATTGGTTTTATGGCGCCAATGACTCGCCATGGTGCAGAATCATTGAGTATAAGCAGTATTTACTCTGCCCCTCTCAACTACACCAACCTAATTCTGTTAGCGTTACCCAGGTAGCACGGCGTGGACGTAGAATTTCGGATTTTCGCTACCCATACCCCTACCCAGCCATTAATCCGATGAACTTAAAATTTGAGGTGCTTATAAAACAAATTTATCCACACAAGATGGCGGGTTAAAAAATAAAAACAGTTGTGTTTGTTTGTTTTAAGGAGGTACGATGTAAAGCCTTTGAAAACATACATTTTTTTATCGAGACGAGTAGGGTATCATATGAAAGGGCTTCATTTCAACATTATTTAAAAATATATTTTGGAATTTTACACCTCAGCATTTTTTGTATAATTTTGAAAAATGACGTTTTCTCGATGTTTTATTGCCCCGATTAACTCCGACCCCACTTCATCGAAAATCTTGAAATATATTTGGAATGATAGAGAAATGAGTAGGTTTTTAATGAAAAATATAGAAAAGTGGCAGATACTCATAACTATATTTATTAAAGGGGTGGGAATGTTAAGTGGTAAAAACATCATTTAAAACCAGGTCATGTGGGGTGTCATTTGAAAGAGCACTTGATTTTAGAAATATTGCCATTTTTTTTAGAATTTTGCAACGCATAGTTTTTGAATTATTATGAATAATGTGACACAAAAAGTTGGTCCCACCCTTGCATTTCGAGCCTAATCAACAGAAAAATTTGAAAAAATTCATAGAGACCGGAGGCTTGATAAACTCTGAACGAAAATTATAGCGAACTCTCAAATAATTATATTTTTGTGCTTTTAAGGGATTGGGGTGGGGGAGGGTGAAAAAAACTTTTTTGAAAGAATACCAAATTTCAAAAACTTTACAATTTTTTTTAGAGTTTTGCGGTGCACAGTTTTCGAGTTATTCTAAAAAATGTGCAAATTCCAGACCGTTCCCCTCCCCCTACGTTTCGACACTGATTGACAGAAAAAATTGAAAAAATTCATAGAGGAAGGAAGTTTGCTATATTTTGAACAAAAATTATAGCGAACTCACAAATAATTATATTTCTGTGTATTTAGGGGATGGGTGTGAGGAAGGTAAAAAAAACTTTTTTTGACCCAAGCGAGTGGGGTATCATAACATTTGAAAGAGCACCAAATTTCCAGAATATTGCAATTTTTTTAGAATTTTGCGATACACAGTTTTAATTTCTGTTTTTGTTATAATTTTTGCAATATTTTTTGGAATTTTGGAAAAAGTCTAAATTTTTGAAATTTTAAGAATTTTTGGAATATTATTAAAATTTAGAAAAAGTTTAAATTTTTGATTTTATTTTAGTTTTTGGAATATTTTTAGAATTTTGAAAAAAAAATTGAATTTTTGAATTTTATATATATATTTTTAGAATTTTGAAAAAAGTTTCAATTTTTGATTTTGTAAGAATTTTTGGAATATTTTTAGAATTTTGAAAAAATTTTAAATTTTTGATTATATTATAATTTTTATAACTTTGGAAAAAATTTCAAGTTTTGATTTTGTTATAATTTATGCAATATTTTTAGAGTTTTTGAAAAAGTTTTAAAATCTTTGATTTTGTAATACTTTTTGAAATATTTTTAGAATTTTGAAAACAGTTTGATTTTATTTAATTTTTACAATATTTTTGGAATTTTGAGAGAAATTAGAATTTGTGATTTTGAAACATTTTCTCGAAACGCTAAATGGAGAGGTTTTGAGTAGTTTGCTGATTGTTTTTTTTTATTTTTATTCAAAGTTAGGCATGTTTAGTGTTAATTATAATAAATTATAAATTAACGTCTCTGAATATCCGAAGATACCATGCCAACTAGGGATAAGAATGGAATGCAAATTAAGATTCTCTGAGAAATTTATGAACGTTAACTTTAAAGCCTTGAGGATTAAATTCATCACGGAAAACCCAGGAAGGTAAGGCATTCCAAAGATGAGAGACTCTGTTGAAAAAGTCACGTTGGAAGGCTACAGTTCTACACCTAATTATTTGAACGGTAAAGGGATGCGCTGCTACGTTTGCTCTGGTGTGACGCGAAAGGTTTGATGATTTAGGTAAAATCGATTTGATCTCTTCAGAAGCTCGTTCATCCATAATATATTTATAAAATATAGTCAAATCAGCAACATTTCTTCTGTGCTGCAAGGAATCAAGACCGTTAGTAAGACTTGGGTTACCAATGAGTTTAATAGCTCTACGCTGTACAGAATCAAGGCAGTTGAGACTACTCAAGTAAGCTCCACCCCATATGTGAGAACAGTATTCCATGCAGGGACGTATAAAAGATTTATAAACTAATGTTAGTATGGACCTTTCGTACAAAATAATATTAATAATATTGCTACGGGATAGCGTTTATCCCCACAGAATCCTAAATTTGGGAATCTCTTATTATCTGAAAAAAATCTAGCCTATCATTCCAAAGGGGAACGAGGAATAAATAAAAAAAATTAATATATTTACTGTAAGTACCTTAACTTATAACTGTTGATTGAAGATTTGGTCTATGTGTTCCAATTCCCTTGACTAATCAACCAACTGTATTGGATGAACTAATTTGTGAACATCAGTTGCTGCTGCTGAATTACACCTTCGTTGTTCGAAATGCCCAATTGAACATTGCCTTTAATCCTTTAACTTTCCACTTCATATTTTGCTTTAAATCCATACGGTTTCTACAACCGGAAAATCCACCATACACTCGACTGTTTCTAACTGTGGTAATATGCTTCGATCACTGTTATCCTTACTACTCATACTTTCGATAACATCATTGGATACTTTATTTTTCATGTACTGCCACTTTTATAAAGCAATTCTCTTTAAAACATAAATCACTGTAAACTACTTAGCGGAGTGGAATCTTCCATTGTAATTAAAGCCAATAAATAATGCTTTCTCAGAACAGTTATTAAAATTAGAATTTAATTTCACCAATTAAACAAAACGACATTGGAATTTTCTTTTATTTTTTTTCAACACAATTCTGTTTTATTAAATTACATACATAGATATGTACATGTATAAATTGAACTTTTATTATTTTCGAGAGAAAACATCAAGATGTTTTCAGTTTTTAATTTAAAAATCGAATTAATTTTTGTTTTTAACAAAATCGAACAATGTCACACATTTTTAAAATTTAACTAAATTTGCACTAGCGGGACGCGAGACATTTAAAATGAATTGACTAATTAAACTAATTTTAAAATTTTTATTTAATTAAAAAATTCCACTACTTAATATTTAACTTAATATTAAGAGAAATGCATGAATGCAAAATTTATACCTTATATTTTGACATCCATGAGAAGAGTGATTTTTTTAAAAATAGGAAAAATGTGATTTTTCCTTTTAGACATCTCATGATGTCAAGACAAATCGTGTAATACTCAAAATTCAAGAAAGATCAATAACGACATCTGTTTATTAGAATTGGAAATAAAAATTTAGTACGTTCGTTTGTTTTTTATAGTATATTCGAAATTTAACTAGCAGTTGAGTATTAGAAAATTTTAAATTATTGTTAATGTGAAAAATGAATGGAAACTAATGAAATACATTTTTATTGAATTGAAAACAAGGAGGAATTTGGTTTTATTATTGTTTTGCGATTATTGCGATCGTTACAACATGAATTCAAGGTAAAAACCAAGATTTTTACTCTTGAAATCACAAAAACGTCGCCATCCCCTCTACGTCAGAAACCACCAAAGCACTATTAAACTTAAACTAATAATAGAAATTCTAATAACTATTTCTATATTTATCCTATTTTTTTAAATTAATCGCAATAAAAAAAAATAATTTTAAAAATGGTGGTAACTAAAATGGACTCATACGAGATATGTACACGTACGTCAGCAGATCAATATGATGATAAATGTGGAGGTAATGATTTGGATCCGCCTCACTCTATAGTGTGAATAATACCCAAATCAATACCTCGAAATTGTAACTCACATTAAACCAATGACGAATATGGGGATCGCGTATGAGTGCATTACTAGTAAAAAAAAAATTATAATAACTATAGTAATCCTAAATTAAACACCTATTTAAATTCTAAAAACCGAAAATTAAATCTATAACTATAATAACTAATAACTAAGAATAGATGTTTAATTTATGAGAACTAATAATTCTAACAACTAAATTTAATTTTATAAAAAAAATATATTGAAAAACTTAGGCTTGGTGTATAGAAAACAGACGCTAGAGATTTCGATGGTAAAACCCGCAAAATCATGAACTCGCAATCACCAACAATAGTAAAACCAATTAACAAAAAAAAATGTAGTTAGTGCGCTGTAAATGAAAAAAAAATAATGAAAAACGAAAAAAACAACGAACGCCCCAAAAAAACTTTGCAAAAACAAACTTGTAAAGGAACAAAAAGGAAAGACCACCGTCGTAGCTAATCTTTGTTGAATCTTTTACAGAAATTCCTAAAATATTATACATGTAGAGATATGATTTATTTATTTAATTTCAGATCTACTGAAATAATTATATATACCTAAAACTAGTTATTGACGATAGCACCCCTAAAATATATTTATTTATTTTTAAAAAAAAAAAATTGAAAAATAAAAAATATTCAAAAAGGATGTTTATTTATTGGATGCAACGCCCTAGCTCAAAATATTGATTTATTTTTTTAAAAAATAAAAAATATTTATTTATCTCTTGAAGTATTGCTTAATTAGTAAAAAAAATTATTTTATTTAATTACCTAAAATTATTTAAATCTAAAAAAAATTATTTTATTTACCTAAAATTTAATTTACGAAAATTTATTTTATTTAATAAAAATTATTTATTTAATTTTTTGAAAAATTTGTTTGATTTATTTTATTTTTATTTAATATAATAAGAGATTCCCAAAATCTAGATTCGTCTGGAGACACATAAAAGTAAGTATGGCTACAATATCCATTTTATTTAGTATTTGAATTATCGCGTTCGCGAGCCCACTCCAACAATGCATGTGAGAACCGACTAGAAAAGCCCCTAACGACCAGATTCTATAGAACAGTATCTCCCCAACCTAACAAAAACAATCGCAACTGTCACGATTAGACTCTAGGCCCATTTCTACTGACCCAGCTGCGGTTGTTCTACCTAAAAATAAATTACCATTAAACTAATGCCATAGTCGAAGAGCGCTCCCGAACACCAGACTTCAAATCCTAAACTTAATGAAAACTGTCTATTGCAAGCTAAATGTAAGAGTGGAAAAATGTTGAAGTTGTGTGAGGTGAAGCCTCGATCCTGATAAAAAAAAATGATTGGTTCTCCTCTTCATTTCGTTAAAGAAGCTTCTGTGCAGGGAATGGTACTACTGGTTTGTACCTAAGTACAGACCAGCAGTAGTCACTCCCTTATCACCAGAAAACTCCTTCTGAAATGAAGAGAAGAAACCAATGAACTTCGATCGCATGTCCATAATGGACAGAGGCGATCTAAGAACATAATTATGTTAAGGAGATAAGCCCCATGGATCCTTTGTTAGAGGTACCGCTGAGAGAAATTATCAATTACACACTTGTAATCATTACACAACAATAAAAAAATTAACACCCAAAAAAAAAATCAATTAATTCTAACAAACGCTCAACTGTAGTGGAATGTACAATATTTTCATCGCGAAATTAAAAATAGTTCGAATCTACCACAACCAAAACAGGATTTTCACCGATTATAACCATTAGTGGTAAAGAAATTAAAATCATGTATTTATTTCACGCAGGCCAAAATGCACCGTTAAAACGAGCATCAGATTCCAGATCTAATTTATTAATGTATAAATATTTAAATATGATCTACTATCCAATTCCTATCAATGTATAATATTTGCCAAAGCTACTCACAAAAAGTTCAAATGGCTAAATCGTTTCATCGGTTTGGTTTCTTAATTTCATCTCGTTGGTGCTATTGTAACATAACACTCCACACAAACCACTACATCCGCTTCCTATATACCAAAAATATGTACAAATATGTACAATTATACAACAATTAACCTACTATATACACTATGTACAATGACAGTATAAAAAAACAGTCTCCGAAAAAAATTACTGCCCCAAAACGGTTTTTTTCCAAATTCAGAACAAAATACATTTCAAAGATGCACACAATTTCCCGGGGCCACTTGCGGTCCCAACCACCGTCGAGGGTTCTCTCCCCTGTGATTGGACTCAGAGATAGCGTTCTCTTCAGCCAATATCTCCGCATAAGCGTGCATGACTGACGAGAACTCTACCTCCTCGGCCAACCACGCTGCCTTCTGCTTCTTCCTCCTACTCTTTTTCTCCCTCCACCTTTTCCTATCCCTTTCTAGCCTCCTCAATCGATATCTCTCTCGCGCATCCATCACTTCATCCACACACTCATTCACTTCATCAACTACCACTTCTCCTACCAACTCCTCATTCATCTCATCCACTTCCTCCACTCCATGCACTACCTCATCTGCCCACTCATTTATCTCCTTATTCATCACTCCATCCGCCAACTCATTCACTTCATCAACTACCACTTCTCCTACCAACTCCTCATTCATCTCATCCACTTCCTCCACTCCATGCACTACCTCATCTGCCCACTCATTTATCTCCTTATTCATCACTCCATCCGCCAACTCATTCACTTCCTCATTTACAATCTCACTTATCACTACATCCAACCATTCATCATACTGCTCATTCGCTATGTCATCCATCAATTCTAAATATAGTTGATTCCTTTTCTCATCCAGTTCTGCATTCATTTTTACCTGTTCCCTCTCATTCACCACATTCATCACTTCACTCACAATCTCATGCATTACTTCATCTACCTCATTCACACCCGGCTTAACCGCTGCCTGACCCAACTCTCCTGGCCCCGGCCGACGCTTGCTCCTAAACGAGCCAAAATTTCTGACTGTGTGCATTTTTGAGTGTAAGAAATATAGTGTTAATCCAAATACAATTCTACACTATTGTAAAAACCAAATTAAATGTTAGAATTAGAATTTAATCTTTAGAATATTACATTTAATTAGAGAAAAACAAATAATGGTATTTTTAACACTGGCTCTACCAAGAACTCAAAGACCAAAAGGTTAATGCGAAAGCAGAATACAATTTCCTTTCAAATTCTAATAAGTCTTAGAATTGCTTATTATTTGTCTTCTTCAAGTAAATATTTATATATCCCAAAATTAAATGTACCTGTGCAGCATTTAATAGTCATTTGAATTCGTTATTGCAACTACCGCTGAATTCAATTCTCAAAAATTCCTTTTAAATTTATCAAATTGTGAAATTCTTAAAAATTATTAAAAAAATGAAAAAATTCTATATATATTTGATATATATGTAAAAGAAAAATATACATATAAAAAAAACCCAACTGGTTCTTATCCAAACAAGTTCGAAGTCAACCAAACCGGTTGACACCGCCCAAATACATGAAAAAAAATGAAAAAAAATATTTTTCGCGCCGAAAATAGCTCTAAATAACACAACAAATTCGTACCTAACGGTAACAAAACTCCACCGTAATCACGGTGTTATATTACCAAAATATTCCCCCGGTCCGTTTTTGGTTCGGCGACAGCTTGTTTGTATGGACCTTTCGTACAAAATAATATTAATAATATTGCTACGGGATAGCGTTTATCCCCACAGAATCCTAAATTTGGGAATCTCTTATTATCTGAAAAAAATCTAGCCTATCATTCCAAAGGGGAACGAGGAATAAATAAAAAAAATTAATATATTTACTGTAAGTACCTTAACTTATAACTGTTGATTGAAGATTTGGTCTATGTGTTCCAATTCCCTTGACTAATCAACCAACTGTATTGGATGAACTAATTTGTGAACATCAGTTGCTGCTGCTGAATTACACCTTCGTTGTTCGAAATGCCCAATTGAACATTGCCTTTAATCCTTTAACTTTCCACTTCATATTTTGCTTTAAATCCATACGGTTTCTACAACCGGAAAATCCACCATACACTCGACTGTTTCTAACTGTGGTAATATGCTTCGATCACTGTTATCCTTACTACTCATACTTTCGATAACATCATTGGATACTTTATTTTTCATGTACTGCCACTTTTATAAAGCAATTCTCTTTAAAACATAAATCACTGTAAACTACTTAGCGGAGTGGAATCTTCCATTGTAATTAAAGCCAATAAATAATGCTTTCTCAGAACAGTTATTAAAATTAGAATTTAATTTCACCAATTAAACAAAACGACATTGGAATTTTCTTTTATTTTTTTTCAACACAATTCTGTTTTATTAAATTACATACATAGATATGTACATGTATAAATTGAACTTTTATTATTTTCGAGAGAAAACATCAAGATGTTTTCAGTTTTTAATTTAAAAATCGAATTAATTTTTGTTTTTAACAAAATCGAACAATGTCACACATTTTTAAAATTTAACTAAATTTGCACTAGCGGGACGCGAGACATTTAAAATGAATTGACTAATTAAACTAATTTTAAAATTTTTATTTAATTAAAAAATTCCACTACTTAATATTTAACTTAATATTAAGAGAAATGCATGAATGCAAAATTTATACCTTATATTTTGACATCCATGAGAAGAGTGATTTTTTTAAAAATAGGAAAAATGTGATTTTTCCTTTTAGACATCTCATGATGTCAAGACAAATCGTGTAATACTCAAAATTCAAGAAAGATCAATAACGACATCTGTTTATTAGAATTGGAAATAAAAATTTAGTACGTTCGTTTGTTTTTTATAGTATATTCGAAATTTAACTAGCAGTTGAGTATTAGAAAATTTTAAATTATTGTTAATGTGAAAAATGAATGGAAACTAATGAAATACATTTTTATTGAATTGAAAACAAGGAGGAATTTGGTTTTATTATTGTTTTGCGATTATTGCGATCGTTACACTAAAAGAAGTTGTTCGCTATCGAAAAACTTACGACATCGCCCCAAAAATCCTAACTTTTGAACAGCATTCTTAGCCAGATTAAAAATATGAGAATTCCACTTCATATTATTTTCAATCTCAACTCCTAGAAGTCTGACAGACTCATTCTCTAAAAGATTTTTGGGGCCAAACGTTAATGGAAAAGGATTGGGTTTCGTTATCCTAGAAAAATGACAAACCTGTGTTTTGCTTGTATTGAATTCAACACTGTTAGCAATACCCCAATCCATAATTGTTTTAAGATCAGTGTTAAGGGAATCTATCAATTTTGACCTACACTCACTAAGCGCTAAGGGTGTATATAGTTTAGGTGCTTCAAGAGACGCATGAAGCGTGCTATCATCAGCAAAACTATGTATAGGATGAACCGTTGAGTCCAACAAATCATTAATATAGATAAGAAAAAGAGTTGGTGACAAAGCGGAACCCTGAGGAACTCCTGCATTAGTTGAAAAAGTATTCGATGATACACCGTCAACATTGACCCGAAATTTTCGATCAGATATAAAGCTCTGTGTCCAAGATATAAGCTGCTCGTCTAAACCATAGGATCTCAATTTGCATATAAGGTTGTTATGCCAAACTTTGTCAAATGCCTTGGAAATATCAAGGGCAACACCGAATGTTTCTCCAAAGTTTTCAAGCGACTTGTTCCAGATATGAGTGACAAAAGACAGCAAATCTCCCGTCGCTCTTCCTTTTCGAAATCCATATTGTCTCTCATTAATGAATTTGGAAGATTCTAAGAAGCTCATTAAATTAAAATTGACATATTTCTCAAAAATTTTAGCAACTACCGATAAAATTGAAATGGGTCTGTAATTCGTAGGATCAGTCTTACTGCCCTTTTTTGAAACTGGCTGTACACTAGCCATTTTCCAAATTTCAGGAAAAATTCCTTTCTTATATGACAAATAGAAGATTTTTGTGAGGATTGGTGCTAGCTCCCTAGCAAATGTTTTAAGTATAATCGGAGGAATAAAATCAGGGCCTGTTGCCTTGTTAGTATTGATTTTTAAAAGCATTTTTCGAACAATGTTTTTCCGAAAAATTATCCGCCTCATTTTATAAGAAACTTTAGAAATAGGTTTAGGTTGGAAATTAGGTTCTTTTAAAGTAGAATTTAAAGAGAAATAATGCCCAAGCAAATTAGCTTTCTCTTTTGGATCAATGATAGGGACATCTCTATTAACAAGAGGCGGTAGGGAAGATTTACAAAAGTTGCTTTGGACAGCCTTTGCGGCTTTATAGAAATTGCGTGAACCAGTCGGATGTTCTGCGAATTTAGATGCTTTTTTCCTATTAAATAGATGTTTCTCTTCATCTATTAACTTACGACATAAATTTCTCTCTTTACGGTACTGTCTAAGGTTTTCATCGGTTTTGTTTTGATTAAACTTTCGAAAAGCCTTTTTTTTAAACTTTTATAGCTTTTTTGCATTTACTAGAAAACCATAGATCAGTTTTCGGAATGATCAATTTATTAGGAATAAATCTGTGCATACCATTGTATAATCTTTTCACTAAATTATGTTAATTTATGATCTGTTATAATTTTCCAACAGCGTATTGATGTTTCGTGTTAGTTTTGTAATAAATTTTTAAACAGAGATAAAAAATACTTGTACTTTAAAAAAGTTATGTTTGATATACATCGCTGCCCAAAACTAAAAACCATGTCCTCATAAAAGTTTTTTGCTGAAAAATATATAAAAATCCTTAACCCAGACCGAAGTCTTGATATCTCAGAGCTGTGAGATTTCAGCCCCTCCATATTTTTTCTTTAGTTTTACCATTGATTAAGTTTATAATATTTAATCAATGGTTTTACTTATGAGCAATTTCACGCAAGTGAAAATTTTTTGGAAATTTTTGGGAAATTTTGACTTGACACCTTTTTTTTTTTATTCAATGTTAGGCATGTTTAGTGTTAACCAATGTAGATCAACGTCTCTGAATATCCGAAGATACCATGCTAACTAGGGCACAAGGGGCTCGAAAGTATTATTCAAGTTTCTTTGAGGAATTTATTAACGTTAATCTTAAAGTTTTGAGGATCAAAGTTATCAAGAATAACTAATTTATTAATTTTAATTTTGATAATTTTTTGTTTATGGATAGTCTTTCATAAATAAAAAATACAAGTTTTCTTAGAATTTTTTTTTCGACCAGGGGTCTTCACAGGGTGCCCCCCAATTTTTTGTTATTTTGTGATGTGAGTGCATTTCAACGAGCGATTGTAGAAAAACTACTGAATCGATTTTCATAAATGATATGTCGTTCAATAGGTATTAGAACAAAGTTTTTAAAAATGTACACTGTTAATTTTTTGAAATAATTTTTAACGGAGTAACATAAGAAAAAAACGGTGTAATTGAAAAAAAGATGGCATAGCCTTTTTTTTTTTAAACTAAATTGAAGCTTATTTTATATCTAACCACTTGTGAAAGTTTAGGAGATGCATTATTTTTTGTTTTAAAGATAAAACTCGTTGTGCATATGACTGTCGGGAATCAGTTTTTTTTGTTCTGAAGGAAAATTATAAAAATGGCGATTTTTAGATTCAGATTTTTTTTTTATGTTAAATATCAAATATTTTATTATTAAATGAACTTTTTAAAAAGCAATTTCAGTCAAGCTCGGCAAAATTTTCCGACATTTTGACTCGACCCATTTTAATTTGGTTTATTTTTAGTTTATGTATTAATTTTTAAATATAATAAAATAATTATAATAACAATATAATTATAATAACAAACAACAGTAATGCTACGCGTCATTTGGTTGAAAAAAGTAAAACTCTACATAAAAATAATTTTCAGCATTCATCTGCGACGGATAAAAGAGGTGTATCCACAACAGATATAAATGTTGTGGAGCAGTTTTATAAAAGTGATGAAATCAATAGATTATTGCCAGGCAAACGAGATGCAATATCTTTTAAAAAAGGAGAGGAGCGCATAAAAACACAAAAGCGCTTATTGCTATGTACATTAAATGAAGCTTATGTGGAGTTTAAAAATAAGTTTCCTGATGTGAAAATAGGATTTACTAAATTCACGTCCCTTCGACCACAAGAATGTATAAAATTATCCCAAGGAGTTAATAATGTGTGCGTGTGTACCATACATCAAAATATAAAACTAATGATTCAACACTCTAAGATGTCTTGGATTACTGATGCTGCTTTCCAAAATTATAAAACATTAATTGAATCATGTAATCATGTGGTAAATTAACAGAAGATTGTCATAATTTAAAGTGCAATGAATGTTCAAAAAAACTTCAACAACTGAAAGAAAAATTACTAAATGATTTTGACGTTAAAGGAATCCTTCAAGTCAAATATCAACAATGGAATACCACTGATCGATGCAATTTGGATACTTTAATAGAAACTGTAGAAGAATTTATGAAAAAATTTATTTACCATTTACAAATTTTGATACCACACAACTTTATAGCAAAACAGCAATCTACATTCATTGAGGAAAAAAAAATTTAGAAGCAGGAGAGTGCTTCGTTCAAGGGGGTTTTTCTGAAAACTACGGCTTCATAATTCAGAATGCGGTTCAAGGCTATTATTATAATAATTCACAAGCTACTATTCATCCATTTGTCATTTATTTTAAAAGTGCCACAAGTGAATATATACAGCACCGAAGTTTTATACTCATTTCGGATATAAACGATCACAACAGTACTACAGTCCATCTTTTCATTACAAAACTTATTGAATTCATCAAAACGCATATAAATTCTAATATTACGAAAATAATTTATAATACTGACGGTGCACCTTCTCAATACAAAAATAAACATAACCTAATTAACTTATGCCACCATAAAAAAGACTTTAAGGTTGATGCTGAATGGCATTTTCATGCTACCAGCCATGGAAAGGGACCTTGTGATGGAATTGGTGGTACACTGAAGCGTGCTGCATACCGTTATAGTATGGCGAGCGAAGATAATATTATTGATACACCAAAAAAACTTTTCGAATGGGCTTTAAAATGGGAATCTACCATGAACTTTGGATACGCCGATAAAAATGAATATCAATTAACAAAAAAAAATTACAAAATCGATATAAAAATGCGATTACTATAAGTGGAACTCAAAAATTTCATTCTTTTGTACCAATAAATACTAAGACAATAAATGCAAAAATGTTTTCCAACTCAAAAGAAACTTTTGAATGTAAAACAAGTAAATAATTTTTAATAACTATATTTATTTTCACATATATAATTTGTATAATATTTTAAAAAGTTTATTCAATAATAAAATATTTGTAATTTAATGTTGAAAAACAATCTTTTACTTTATGATTCCATAATAACATAATACGAACATAATACTTCTCCAGTCAAAAGCTCCTAAATAGATTTAGTTATTTATACGGCTTTTTTGTTTGCAGTCGAGACTGTCAAATTATTTTTTATAAGAGTGACAAGTGATTACTAAAAGTGATAAATAAACATTTCATTTTTTATGCCATCTAATACAAAGAAAATAATTGCAGAAGTGCTTTCCTATTCAAAAGAAACTTCTGTTTGTAAAATAAGTATATCATTTTTAACAATTGTATTTATTTTATTTATTGTACTACATATATAATTTTTATAATATTTTAAAAAGTTCATCTAATAATAAAATATTTGATATTTAACATAACAAAAAAAGCTCTTAGTTTATAACGCCATTTTTATAATTTTCTTTCAGAACAAAAAAAAACTGATTCCCGACAGTCATATGCACAACGAATTTTATCTCTAAAACAAAAAATAATGCATCTCCTAAACTTTCACAAGTGGTTAGATATAAAATAAGCTTCAATTTAGTTTAAAAAAAAAAGGCTATGCCATCTTTTTTTCAATTACACCGTTTTTTTCTTATGTTACACCGTTAAAAATTATTTCAAAAAATTAACAGTACATTTTTAAAAACTTTGTTTTAATACCTATTCAACGACTATCATTTATGAAAATCGATTCAGTAGTTTTTCTACAATCGCTCGTCAAAATCCACTCACATCACAAAATAACAAAAAATTGAGGGGCACCCTGT
Source organism: Diogma glabrata (assembly GCA_963693315.1). Lineage (NCBI taxonomy): Eukaryota > Metazoa > Arthropoda > Insecta > Diptera > Cylindrotomidae > Diogma > Diogma glabrata. The sequence continues at coordinate 424,993,671 of OY856186.1, forward strand.
GAAGACCCCTGGTCGAAAAAAAAATTCTAAGAAAACTTGTATTTTTTTTTATCAAAGACTATCTATAAACAAAAAATAATCAAAATTAAAACGGGTCAAGTCAAAACGTTGTTGAATCTTCGTGAAATTGCTCTTATATATGTTGCATGACAATGCTGTAGTTCTTTATAGACTGATGTTTGATCTGGCTCACCATGAGAAGCTTGAGCTTTGATCTGAAATTTTGATGTTGTTTTCATTTGAGTATAGAAAATGTTTACTACTAGCATAAGCAGTTCAGGAATAAATAAAATTTCTTTTAATATTTCTAAATCGTTATCGTTAATTTTTTCAGTGCCTAGCTCATCGAGTGAGTATTGATGCAAATTTTTATTTTCAAAAATATATTTATTGCTGCGTTCCACCGCGCTTTACAATCTACAATTAGTTTTAAATTTCAAACTTCCTGCTCATCTATATGCTTTGATAAAATGTCAGTTCTTACTGAGGATTTCTTAAAAAACTTAATAATTTGTTATCTAATGCTGGTTTAATGGTAGTGCACGAAGATATAACTCGAGTTTCTGTTATTTCATCGTTTTAAAATAATATGTTTCCGCCGTCATAAAAGTTAATTTCTTCTCCTTATTCATCGTCTTCATCTTCAAAATATATTACACCATCTTCCTGTTCTTCGAGTATTCCTTTACATAATCACTATTGCTACCACAAGGATCTCAGGAATCTCTCTCAAGAATCTAAGTTCTTAAAAATTCTAGATTAATTCATTTTGTAAATCTACTTTGGTTCAAACAGTGGTTTAAACGCTCCATAATTTGTGACTTAAAAGCTCCGTAACTATTTCCTGTCCAGATCACCAAAAGTAACCGTCAAAGTGCCGTAAGCATTTCGTTTTTGTAATACCTGGGTACTCTTAGCTATTACCGGGATATTCGAAAAGTAAATTTTCTGACTAAATATCCAGGTACCCGGGTATCCGTTAATTTAAAAAATAAAAATAAAACAGGGGAAAACAAAATTTTTCATAAACCTAAAAAATTGATTAAATCTTTTTCATGTTGTTTCCAAGAGTTAGGACGGAATAAAGGTCTCCAACACACCATCATTAATACATTTTAGAACTCAGTATACAACTGGGCGTGACATCTCAGAGGTACTAAATTTATCCTTCGTGGCGCACTGAACATCATTTGGATTAGTAAGGCTGGTGAGGTAGCTTCGACCCGTTACCCAGGCGGCTAAGCTGATATTATCGCTCCCTCTCTTCATGATAATGGATTTACGATATATAATAGCGAACAAGCTCAACATTGTAATTTTATCAATTGATTCAGCTGTATTGATTGAGGCGTCTTTGCTAACCGGGGAAGATTAGACTAGTAAGTGGTGGTGATATGTTGTACTGCGACCAAACGATCTATTATTCCCTACCAATCTATACCCAATTAAAGCAACTCCTCCACTCCAGCCTCCTTCAGGAACTTCAGGATATGGAGAGGGTTAAGTGTATGCAGATCATTCCTGTCAATATAATATTCACTCAGACGATACCTTCTCATGTAGATCACAGCTCCACAACCTTTGAGAAGGTTAGCTTGGGTCTCTTTCTCCAAAAGACAGTGTTTATATTCGTCTCTCCTCCACCCCAATATTTCTTAACCTACAGTGTCCTGTAAGAACTCATGTCAGTATTCTTAGGTTGTTCCTATTCATCATAGAGCACATTTCTGCTCTCTTTTAATTGAACGACCCAATCAACTCTGTAGACTGCTTTAATCCCATGGCTTAAAAAAATTTAGTATTAAATAAAATAAATAGACAAGCGTCGTTCGTTCATAGCGTTTGTCTTTCTAAACAGAGTACTTCCGTTTGAAACCCTCGAGTTAAAGCTTCTAAACGGGACAATAAAAACCCGGTTTTTAGTTAGAGGCAGGCGTAAATTAAACTTTACGTTAAAAATGTATAAGCTTACACTCAAACGACTGAATTTTACCAATTCTATTGTCATAAAGATTTTCAGATAATAAAACTTGTATTCGTCCCGCTATAAAAACAATGAACTTTTAGGTTTGTTATTTCAACGTGACGACTGACGACCGATTTATAATTTTATCAATAAACAATCGTAATTGCATTTATTTGGTTTTTATTATGCAATGGGGAAGCTTTTCGAACGATCCAATCAATTTATTTGCGCAGTGACGAAATGTTTATGCTTTTAAGCTCATTAAATTAATTAGCTTATTTAAGTAATATTTGTAAAACAAAACTTTGATATATTTGAAAAGAAATTCACCTGTAATAGTTTTTGTTTTTATTTATAATAAAATTAATCCTTCAATTAAACTATTATTTATTCACTAACACAATTATTGTTTTAATTTCATTTTATTAACTTTTTTTTTGTATTTATTTAAAAAAGATATTTTTTACGTAACATAAAACACTTATTTCACTCAACTTATTCAAAAGCGTTCAAATAAACAACAAAAAGACGCACTTCACTACGATTTTCTTAGGAACTTATTTATTATTGATCTTTTTTATATAAACTTTTTTCTCCCCTTTTTTTAAGGAAGAAATATTTATAGTTTATTCACAAAATTAAGTAGAATTTTTTTTTAAACCAAAATCAAAAACACACTTTTATCAAATCAACAAACAAAGTTTCTTTAAGAAATAACAGTAGTTTTGAAATAAGATGGCGTTTTTTTATGTAAACTTATATTAAAACGAAGTTATAACATCTCATCTCACCTTCAAGAACTAAAGTAAAATTTTTGTATAATAAATGTATTTGTGTAGAATAGCCATCATCAAACATTTGAAACCCTACCATGGTGGTTTCGAAAGAAAAAGAACAACAAAAACTTGCTTTTCGTGAAGTTGTTTTGTTGTAATTTTTCTCCATTCGGTGCTGTTGTTGTTTTGTGTTGTTCCCCTCTATTGGATTGATATTCCCACACATAAACTTATATTTTGAAATAAGAATTTATTATTTAATTTTTTTTTCTTGTTAATTTCGTTTTATATTTTGTTCTCTGCTATACAATTATGTAGTGTTTTTTATGTATTTAAAGATATCGAAAAAAAAAAGGTAAATTGCTTTATTTTCTTGTTTTTCAGGTGTGCATAACTTTTTGAGAAAGTTTTTTTGTATTACAAGTCTTAATATGAGCTTTAGTTGAGCTTTGTTGTGATTGTTTATGATTGCGATTTTTTTGTCCTTGATTCGTGTTGCCCCATTTCCTAATTAAATCCTCAACAACTGCTTATTAGCATGACTCTGACTTCTGAGTAATCTCAGAATAAGAAAAGTGGTTGTATGGCGCACTTTCTTCCATTCAATATAACATGTGCTTCATAGGTGCCTGTGAGCCTTCTTGTAGAACGCTTAAAGTTCGCATTTGAATTTTATTGTTCAGGTTTTTGCTGTGCTGTGATATCCATACCAATGATATTTGGTTCTTAAGGACGAGAAAATTTCAGGATCAGAGAATTCTTCCACTATTTCAGACTTAAAGGTGTAATTTTCAAAAAGTCTTAGAAAAGTCTTAGCTGTTACTAAAAATTTACAGTCTTATCTGAGTGTTAATTTTTCCTCTGTTGTTCGCAAAATTTGCATTTACTCCTAACACTTTAGTCTGAAAAACTGTAAATGCATTATTATTATGATTTAGCATCAGGAAAAAAGCCCAGAAGTTAGAGTCTGTTTGCAGTCTCAAACGCCATCATACTTACAAATAAATGCAGACAAAATATTCTAGTCAGTAGAGCGATTTAAGCAACAGACACCGCATAGTAGCATTCGCCCACTTGGTCTCAATATGTCTGTCAAAAGTTTGCACAAACGTAGTTAACACTACTTCTATTGACTTAAAGTATCAGGTTGTTGTTACTTAAGCAAGACAGCAAGAAATAGTAAAGTTATTGAAGGTGTTCGTCAGTATTGTTATTACAGGTGTTTGCCAGTTTGTTTCGTTTACATGTTGTGCTTTAAAAACATTGGTCAGTCAGACTATTCTTTTGAAACCAACAGTTTCAGAGAGAGTACCAACAGAGAGTACCCATATTGTCTTCAAAAACACCAATGATATTTTCAAAGTGAAGCTTATCGCCTCGTAATAGTTTAATTTTCTTGAAGTAAATAAAGTCGTCGTTGAAAGAAAAAAGTCGTTCCTTGAAATCTCGTTTTGTTCGAGCAATTGTACGATACAATTTTATATTTTTAAAAAGCGATAACCTACAAGAAAAAGGGTGGTTTCTTAAGTTTGTTATGAATTTGAACTTTGTACAAATATAATTATATTACATTACACCGGAAAGCTCATAAAAATATATTAAAACTGAATCTACGACAATCTAATTACACTGGGAAATCTCTTATATTACGAATCGCAGAAAAATAATTTAACTAAAAACAAATCAAAAATTATATAAATTAAAATTCAATAAAAAGCTCACATTAATTTATCTTGAATGTTGTCTTCTTCATGTTTTATTTTACGTCTTCGTGTATCTTCTGTGATAACTCCCGTTATTAACAATTCCACACAGACATTTGATTTAAAATAGTAGGTATTGCAGTTTTCTTAAGACGTATCCTTAACGGTGAACTTTGATCTAAACAAATTTCCTCAAAATGCTGCGAACAAATTACATCATGTTTCTACGGTTTCCAAGGTTTTAAATTTAGTGCTTTTAATCAAGCATTTAAATATTTTGTATCGGCTGGAAATCTGTGACATGTTATTTTATTTCTATGATGCTTTTCGTAACGATTCAGTAATGATTCAGTGCTTTTCATAACGCAACGTAAAAATTATATACTAATTGATTTAAATTTTACATAAAACTTATATTTTCAATTGAACTTGAGTTTATTTAAATTATCAAAAAAAAATGTACGGTGGTACACATAAAATTACAATTGAAATTAATAAAATTATTATTGAATTTGAAAACTATTATTTTTAGAGTAAAAATTGAAAATAGTCCGTCGTTACAAAACTAGGAGAAACGAAGATAGTGATTATAGAGCTAGCATCACTATCTGCTGTTATTCTAGAAGAAAGGACTATGATAATTGCCAATCATGACTTGCTACAATAATTGCTTTGATGATGTAAAATAATTACTATTGAATGACGATATGAGAGAAAAACAAACCGAATTAACGTCAAATAGGAACAGAAACAGAAAAACCTGGCTGTACATCAAAAATATACCTATATATGTGTATAATATTATTAAAATTATTTATTAATTTTTTTATTCTTCGTAAATTTATTTAGTAGATAATTATTATTTATTTATTTTATTTACTTAAAAATATTTAATTTTTTTTTATCAATTAAAATGAAAAAAATTAATTTTATTTATTTATTTACTTGAAAAAAAACATAAGAAAATATTTATTTTCTTAAAAAATATTTAATTTTTTTATTAATTAAAATGAAGAGAAAAAATATTTTTATTTATTTATTTATTTGAAAAAAACATATGTTTATGTTATTTATTAAAGCAAAAAATACTTATTCTATTCCACTTAATGCATTTATTTATTTATTTTGAAAATTCACTTGAATTCAAGGTTCAGGTTCAAAGAATTTTCGCATTATCATAAAATATAATGCATCCGCTTTTGCCAGCATTAAGGGATCAGTTTTGTTAATTAATAATTTTTTTTATTTTTTATCTACGAGTTTGAAAACTCCGCGTATTTCATTCCCTGGTATTGACATATGAGTAAACTTGAAATCACATACCATTGGCAATAGCGGGGAGATATCCTGCGAGTCTTTATTTAAATCTATGTCTGGTTTTTAGTCATAAGCAATACATTGCGTGATCAAGAGGGATGACACTAGCTGGATTCATTATTGACAATTCAATTTTGGTTTTGCTTCTGCAAATTTTTAAAAAAATTTACACTTACGTTTTTTTCGCTTTCTTCACCCTATCGTGAAATATTGGCCTATATCTCACTAAGTGATAGGATCACTTCACTAAGTGAGCGCCTTCCAATACCAAGAAGAACGATCAACGTGATATTTAATTAGTAGTAGTGAGGAAAAAATCGTTCACGCCAACTGAAGTTATATAGACTCATCAGTGTAGCATCGTGCATATTGACTAAGATAAAAAATCTGATCAACATACCATATACTATCATGTAATGTGGTAAGGTAGCCTTTGCAAGATAGTCAATATGCAATGAAAACGGGAAGAGTTACGGAACCCCTTTTGTTCAGGAAACAACTGGTTGAGGGAATAGACAACAATAAAACTTCTGTATGTGTCTTCCGTTTGATGGATTAAGGTATTGTAACATACTGAGAACCAAGGCAGCAAAAGTCAAGACCTAGGTGGCTTTTTCGCCTTCTTTGAGGGTGTCATGGAGATCCAGATTAGCAAAAAGGGGAACTCAATATAAAACACATTATTATTTGTTAACCAGTGTTCCGGTTTCTATTTTATTTTGCCCTCAAAAAGTTTTCGTTTTCCAAAATAAAATGCAAGAAGCTGCTCTCAGCTTAGATTTTCTTTCTTATTTTTCACACTCAGATATTTTAATTTTATTTTAAAAATAAATTTTTATTAGTAGTAGATTTTATTTTGAAGTGAAAACTTCTTTAGACGCGTTGTGCAATTTTGTATGAGGAAAAATTTATATATTCGAGTTACCATTTTTAAATCAGCAAATTATTTTTATATATGAAATACATCTATCACTTCTTAACGTTTCAAATTGCGATATGGATATCTCGGTCGACTGAGGTTCTATAGGTCGTGAGTTTAATTCCTGGAGTTGGTATATTTTTACAGTTTTTTTTTAATTTTTTTTAAATACCATTAAAATTATTTTTTTTTAGTCATGAATTGATAAAAATAATAAAAATTTCCTTTTACGAATTTTAAAAAATTGATCTAAAATGCAGTTTTTTAAAGTTATATTGCTACTATCTTTTGCAAGTTGCATTCGAGTCATCTTGCTAAATAAATATTAAATATATATAAAATTGAAAGTATGTCTGTTTGTCCTTTATGCATTAATACATTAATCATCATGAAAATTTGGGAAGTTGTTGTGTACACTAGCCCAAAGGTAAGTGGCACATTTTCTATTTCCAAAAACTGCACCTTAGGGCCCTTATAATTATCTTAAGAGATTTTGCCTAAATGTTGGAATTATTTAATTTTGTTTTTATTTAAATATCGTTTTAAACGGTAGTTTGCTTTGATCAATGTTTCTTTTGTTGAACATAGTTTTTATAAAATTAAAAATAACGTAAGAAAGAAAGTATAACCTGAAACAATTACATTTGTATATCAAAAATATATGTATTGGAATTTATTTAACACATCATGATGTTACAAATTTTACCATCTACACCAAATATGTTGTTGGTTTGGAATGGTATGTAATACATGTTTCTAAAATTAAGTGAAGACTTAATACTTGTAACTTGATACTTGAAAACATCGATTATATCGATTTAAAGCTCAAAATTACGAGACGGAAATCGCACAAATTCTATACAAAGAAGCATAGCTTATGTATGATTAAACTTTGACGGCAATAATGACAAATAAGCTAATTAAAAATGATGGCACTTAGCCAATAGTGATTTGCAAACGGCAACAATGCGCATTAATACCAATGAATTTACTTAGCTTTCCGCAGGAAGATTTGTAAAATTTAAAATTGTTGATCTATGGGTGTGAGAACCACGCGTACTTTAGTCCCTAGCTTTGGCATATGAGTTATCTTGAGATATCGTATACCACTGGCAATGGCAGTGAAATCTCATTAGCCAAAGTGATATCTTAGGGGTGCTGGCGGATGAAGTTTTTTCAATCAACGATACCATTCCTTAGTCTTAGTTATGGAATATTCTTTGATGATGACACGCTTTTTTTTTTTTTTATAAAATGTGTTTGGTAGTAGAAATTACAATGTGTGTCACAACAACACATAAAAACGTTTAAGAACAAGGTCCCACAACAACATGCATTCTAAGGTGTTGATAGACGCAAATTTTTATATGGTATGTTTTGATTGTTTTAAATATAAAAATGTATATAATAGTTGCTTGGAATGCTGATAGATGTGAAACCCAGAATGAAATCTGAAATTTTAATTTGCAATGCTACAATAATTGAGAGATACAAAAAAACACAGCTATTTCACAGTTTTCAGTTTTCAATTCTGTCGGCAGTCCTTAAGACTGCCTTCTTTTTTTAAAATTTTTTTTCGCTCAAAAGAAAAGAGGAATAAATTCTAGTTTTTTTTCCTAACTATCCGTTAAACATATTTTTCTTTGTTTTGGTTTATTTTGCTTAATATTCATCCTGTGTCGTTGTTTAAGAAGAAAGATTTTAGAAACTTGTATGATTGATTGAGTCATAATTTTAGATAATGATTTCATGTTCTGTAATTTATTATTATATATATAACGTCCGCGCTATAACTTCCGTTTGAAACATAATGTTTAAATAGAATTGTTAAATATTGAATATTTAAACCTTTTTTTATCATTTTTTGTCAGATGACAACCTTGGCGTTTAGGGTTCCTGAAAAATCAGCTGTTTTAAAAATTTACTAAATTTTGTTGTCCTAAATCTAGATGAAAATGACCAAACTCACATTTGAAAGCTTACCTACAACGCACACATACCTACAACATAAGTCTTTCCAAAATTTAAAAATAAAATAGTTCAAGTCTAAAGGTTGAGACCCTGGGGCTTCTGAAATGAAAACAAACGCAAAAGGCAATGATTTCATCATGTTTGAGTTTATGTTATTTAAATTTATCTTAACTTTGAAGAAAACTTTTAAACTATAGCCTCAAGAAATTTCAGCTTTCTAACCCAAGAGTTTCCATTTTTATAAGCATTATAATGCACCTATTGAAGACAAATCTGAAGCCATCTGAATACCATACGAAAATAATCAAATTCTCTTTTGTTTGTATTTTTTTCACTCAGTTAACCGTTTGAAAAAAGATTAAATAAGAACAAAAAAATCCAACAACAAAGATGATTTTGAATTAAAATTGTTTGATAATTATGTGTGATGGTATAATTGTAGTTGTGACGTAGTTCATTTGATCTTTGGTGGATGTAATATGTTATTAAAAGTAGTTTTAAGTTTCAACCAACTTAAATAAAACTGTTCCGAAATTGCATTGATAAAGTTGTTTCGGATAATGTATTTAATTTGGTTTCATAATTTTTAGGTAGATTTCATATACATAATTTTGAATTATTCTGTTTCTACTTAAATTTTTTATTTAAACTAATCTGACACATCTAGTTTTATTTGGACACAAAACTGTTTGACCCTGAAATCTACCTATTTCTAGTGGATATACCTGCCGCGGGACTTTTTGTATTAAAACCATCAAAAAACATTTTCGATTGACTAATCACTAAAGTAACAGCATTATCTTATGGAAATGTAAAAACTGTATGAAATTGTTGTTGTTTTAGCTATTTTTTTATTCGTACCGAACGCACTTATTTTCTTACAAATTTTAAGCATAATAAAACAAAAGAAAAACAAAAAACTTATAAAAAAATTTCTGAGATTATATTTATTTTTTCTATGATAGAATATGAAAAGTTTATTTTCATCACGCTTAATACCCTGTGATGTGAAAATGGGTTATTTTTCCACTAGTATAAAAAGATTAACAAATTGTAGTTGCTAAAGTTTTTCATATATTTACAAAGTTTTTTAAACAACGCAACCATAAAAATATAGAATTTGAATTTTGAATGTTATGTTAGTAGCATATTATTTGCCCAATCGGAATTCGCATTGAACTGTCAAAAGGCAATTTTTAAATAAAATGAACCATTTCTGGAGGTTTTCTGGAGGTTGGTAGTACTTGTTCAGAAATTTAATAAAAAAATACAAAAATCCGCAAAGTTATTTGTTCAATTTTTATTATCGTTATAATTTGAGATGGAAAGGAATTTCGCACCGGTGCGAGATTCCACTCTTTAAGTGAAATTTCGCACCCGTTCCAATATTGGTTAGATAGTGCGAAATTCCTCTCTTAAGATATAATCTCGCACCCAGTAGTAGATGTGTCGAAAAATACTTTTTTTTTGAATTTTGACGATTTTTTCAGAAAAAAAGGCAAAAATGTGATAATTGTGTTTTTGGAGTTTTTTGTTCGGTTATTTTGTTTTTTTTTTCAAGTTATTTGTTTCACAATTCAAAATCAATCTATATCAATTAATTAAACTCTGAAATAATGTGTTGTAGCTGTATGGTTAGGAGGTCTATTTACAATTTCTATTTACAATGGCCGAATTTCGGCCGCTGGGCGATTCCCAGTTCTCCTTTAAGGGTAGAAACTCGCACCGGTGCGATAGTACACTACACCGAAAATTCGAAAGAAAAAGGTGGGAGTTCGATTCCTCTGAAGGTTTCAAATCCTTTGTGAAACGCTAGCACTAGTGGAATTTCGCACCCGCAAAAACTCAAAATAACAAGGTGGAATTTCACACGGTGTGAAACCGGTGCGGTCCACCTTGTTATTTCGAGTTTCTGGGGGTGCGAAATCTCCACTAGTGCGAGATTCCACTGGTGCGAGATTCCACTCGTGCGAGATTCCACTAGTGCGAGATTCCACCGGTGCGAGATTCCACTAATGAAGTGACTTTCGCCCCGGTGCAAGTTTCTACCCTTAAAGTAGAATTTCGCACTGGGTGCGAGATTCCATCTTAAGAGAGGAATTTCGCTTCAAGGGTGCGAGAGTCCACCCACTCATACTTTGATAGTTCTGCGTGTTAATATACTTACATTACTTTTACTTATAATTATTATACTTACATTTGTATTAATAAATGCTAATATCAAATTGTCAAAAATTCACAATTTTGAAATTCTGGCAACTTTTAGAAATAAAAAATGATGGGTAGCGAATGGAGTATGCTGAGTACGCGAACTAAAATACAATTGCGTCTGCAATGTTGAATATAAAAGTCTAAATATTCTCAAATATCAAAGTGCACATATTGTTATAGTATAAAAAATTAAAATCGACTCCTTCAGTCAACTCGTAATGCAACAAATCTTTACTTGAAATTTTGAAATTTCAGCATTTTGCATATTTCAGGCTACAATTTGGACGTGTTTGGTAAAAGACAAAAATTTGAAATTAGCAGGATATTCAGTTGTTATCTTTAACTTTAAAAAACTTAAAGGTTTGTTTTGTTTTTTCCTATTGACGCGGGTGTACAGGCGTTTAAAGAAAAGCCAACAATTTGGTTTTTTACAGCTTACAGCTTCTTACTTACAGCTTACAGTTTCTTACATTTTTATTTTTGTTTAAGATACTACCATCTTTCAGCTTCATAATGCCACATTGATCGAATCAATATCTTTATTAGAAAAAGTTTTACAGCTAAAACCGCAAAACACAAAAATACAACTTTTCAAGTGCTTTATTTTGTGTGAACCGGAAGTGGCGCGTGCGAAAATTAAATCCTTGTGGATTTTGATCTTTTGAACCCTAAAGAACATTTCCACAAAGTTTGAGTAAAATCTAAAACAGTACAGCAAGAATTTTTTGGATGATTTCATATGGAACCAAAGTTCAACTTCAAGTCGGCACGGGTTAACTTTATTTGATTGACCTAAAATTTCTTGCAGTTCATTTTTATATGTATACACACCGATTTAAGGGGTGAGGCCAAAAATATATCGTTATTTTTTTTCTCATATGACTAAGGAGCACCCTAATATATATCGATTATATATATATTATTATAGAAAAAATTGCATTTCTTATGCGAGATAAAAACGTTAAAAAACAATACAAAAAATACCAAAGTTAAAAAACAATGTTTTCATCTCTTGTAGGAAAATATACTATTTTCAAATAATTATCTCTCAACAAAATTTTTTCTATAAATTTTTATTTTGCTCACAATAAGTTTTTTCGTATATTCTTTTATTTCATCTTAAGATCAAAGGCGAAAAACAAAAATTAAAGCCCGCATAGTTTTATTTTAAAAATAAGTGGGGTGCCTGTAAAAAATAGAAATCCGATCACTGTTGTTAACAGAATTAACAAGTGCATTGGCGATAAAATATCTATAGAGATTACTTGAGATCGTACGGCGTGTGAACAAAGTACGTGAAAACAAATCTGCAAAAAACCCAAAGATTTTGAGAATTTGGTATATAGTCCAATTTTTTCATGCAAAAATTTATGTAATCGATATAGTTTCACAGTTAAACCTGAGGAAGATCTACCGGAAGAATAATTTTCTGTATTGTCGAATAATCAAGCAGATGGTCAGACCCTTAGTTTAATCACGATTACATCCAACACAATTTCCAATTAGCTGAGAAAGCTCAATAAGCATAGCAAAGGTAATTGGGTAAGGGCACTGAGCATATGGTAATGCAGATAAAGAAGTAACCCACAGATTAACTAGAAAGAGATGAAATTTTGAATAATTTGTTTGTAAAAGAAAGCAATTTACTCGAAGTTGAATGGGGTACATAAGGGACATTAAAGGGAGTTCTTACAGGATAATTACTTTAATTTCTTTTTGATTCTTTGAGTCAGCTGAAAAATTAATCTTTTATAATTAAAACGTTTGTCAAAATTGATTGACCAATGATCACTTCTATTCGACGTTTGTCGAATTGGAATAGTGAATTTAATTTTTTAAGTGAATTATAATTTTTTGTTCGAATAAAAACACAATAGAAAGAACAGAACTGAATACAGTTTCAAATCGAACTGAGGGTTTCGAACCGAGCCGATGGTTCTATCTACCCTAAAATGTATTTCGGCATGTTTAACATCCTAAAGGAAAGCTCAGAGTGATACAAAGATATACGTTAGTAAAAAAACTTCACATTGTAAGTGGATGTGCGAAATTTTTGAAAAAAGATAGTATCATAATTACAGTTTAAGACATGCCAAAGTTTCGAAATGAAATTAAATTCGTAGTTTTTTACAATAATATTTGAAATAATTAATATAGAATCGAAGTGCAAAATCGGCATTTTCTTCAAAAAAGCTGGTCAAAGTCTTGCATTGATTAAGCAAAGCGCCATATTCCTTGAATTATAAACGAAAAATTTCCAAAACATAGATATCAACTATATATCTAACTATGGGAGTTAAAATTGGCCAGTACTTCCACCGCTGGTAGAATCTTACGATAATTTGAGATCAGGGTTGCACAAATAATTTATTATTACTAAAGTTTACTGAAAACCTATTTACTTTGGTCTCTGGTTGATATATACTTTGCCGTGATCTGTGACAACTTATTTTTCTAGATTACTAAAAGCATAGGTCTTAAGCTCTGTCTTATTTTGCTAATTTTTTCTTTGAAAAATGAAAAATGGTGTCGGAAGGAAGCTCTAGGCGGCCATGCAAATAAAATCTGCAGAAATAAAGATATTGTTTTATAAAACAGGCAATCAAAGATCTAAAAAGATTAACCTTTAAGCTGAATTTTAACATGCGAGCTGTAACCTGTAAAAGAAGGGAAAACCAGTGACAGTGAGTGAACTCTGCATTATCGAAAATATAAATTAAATTAATTAGCTAATTTTAAAAGATGACTTAAATTTTAAAATAAAATTAATGAGAGCAAATAAATTATTTCTTTTAATAGTGGTAAATATTATTAACATAATTAGCCGGTCACAATTTGCATATTAAAATCCTCCTTCAGGGATCACAATTGTTTATTTTAAAATCTTCACTTTAAAATTAAATTTTGAAGTCTAAATGACATGACACCTCTTTCGATTAGATTAAGTAGATAACATTAGTTTTCTATGCTTCGTTCATTCTGTTCGGTGCCTTAATTTGGTAATGGTCGGTTGTAAATTACATAAGAAATGGTGGAACAGGCAAGTATCGATTCACTCAAAAAACAACGGGCTACTTGTTGATATAATTGATATAATTTGATTCTCTGGTACCTCGTACTCCGTTTGTCTCTCTTAACTATAACGCAGTACATGTCAAATAAGTTTTGGATGATACAACATTTAATGATTGCGTTTACTGGTGATAACGACAGCATTGACATGGTAAGTGGAAAGTTGATGATATCAAAACAATAGAGTTTAACCTTACGGATTGGTTGGCCTTTCGCAACATTTTCATTTAATCTTTATTTATTATGTTGAGTCAACTGCGATAATCCTCACCTAACACTCGTCACAAAAATTGAAAACATTTATATAACGTATTTCACTCGAATTATTTATGCTAAAGCTTTTTATTTACCTCGACAATTAGCACGGCTAACTCACCTTTTAAAAAATGAATTTAAACCACCAACGTACAAGTACTCATTCAGCATCATTTCCGTCTTCACCACATTGTTCGATATGGTGGATTGACTTTTTATCCATGTACTGTCGTTGATACCGAAATGAAAAAAAGAACCAAGTATCGTCCTCTCCAGGAACAGTGATTATCTGTTACCTTAATCCGAGTTATCTAAGTTCTATTAATAAAAAATAATTAATAATAAATAAACACGTCAATGATATTACAATGACGTCGTTTTTCATTCACAATTAGTCTCTCACATCCCTCTTAAATTTCCTTTCATCAAAAATTGATATAATTATTTTTTCTAGGTTTAAAATAAATAAAAACAACATTCCAATTATTATCAAAAACAAATGGCCATTATCACGGAACGATTTCAAATATTTACACCCCCACCTACCCAACAAAAACAAATAAAAATAATCAATCATTTTCCTTTAATATCAAATTCTTCTATAATGATATTTTCCAAGAAAAAAGGCTTTAAAACGTAAAATGTATTTCTACGATATCCATAAACCAGTTTGTTTTCTTTTTGTTCATCCAAAGGAAAAAATAATACGGAAAATCCAAACCAAAGTTTAAATTAGAAAAGAAAATACAAATAAATATAACATTATATATGCCACTGCTGATAAAAATTCTCAGAATTTGCTCGAAAATATAAATAGAATAAACGAAAAAAAAATATAGGAAAAGCTACCCCTAAAATTCTCTATTTACATACAACACATACATTTTTACATAAAGATATATCGCGTCGGCGTTTCAATAATCCAATTTATACACCAAATTCACGCATGCGATTTTACTGCCCAATTTCAAATCAAATTTTATTACAATTTTTAATTATCTTTGACGTCATTACATTGTATGTATGAAGAAGACAAAAAAATCAATATTATTTGTTGGTTTTGTAAGATTTTTGTACTGATTTTCGTACAATTTTCTCTTGACCCTTTTACAGTTTTGGAATTTATGTGATTTTGTTTGGATTAGGTTTTTTAAAAGCGTTTCTAGACTTCTCGGTTTTGAGGGTTTTTTTCTCATTGTTTTGTTGAGTTATTTTTTGTCTACATTGGTTTTTGTATTGGGTTGCATAATTTCTATTGAGAAATCGGTAGATTTGTAGGCAGAAAATTTCTCAAGTTTAAGAAGTTTTTGCTGTATGTTTAACTACGGATAATGAGTATCTATTTGCAAAAACATTCACAAAACCATAAGAAGTAAATGTTAAATTTTAAATAATTCCAAGACCTTTCTCTGTTCTCCTTTTCTTCTCTCCCTCCCTCCCTCTCTCTCTCTCTGTCTCCTTTTCTCTTCCTCTCCCTCTCGGTTGCATATATAGTGGATTTTTTCGTTTTGTATGGAAATTTTGCGGTTACTGGAGTTTTCTTGATTTATGGCCAGTTTTACATAGGAGTCGTCTTATGTTGATCAATTTTCACTACATGGATGTACAGAGCTTGCTTCTAATTTTTTTTTTCATTTATTTTTTGGACAAAAATCCGGACAAAAACTTGCAAAATTGGCAAGGGGTTAACCTAAACTTTTTAAATTCAGAGAGTTGCCACAAATCTTGACAAATGACATATAAACTGAAAGGTGAGACCAAAATATATACGGTGCTGCAATTTGAGCTTAATCGAACAACAGGTCTAGGAATGGCAGCATATTTAATGGATATTTACGTTCTGTATAATCCAGAGCTTCCTTCTAATTTATTTTTTAAAAATTTGTTTGGACAAAAATTCGGACAAAAACTTGCAAAATTGGCAAGGGTTTTTTTTATTGGTGGGTCCTGAAGCTAATTCGGTACTAATTAGTTAGCTAGTTCGAGTAGCACTGCGACCTAGAGATCTATTGTGCTTAAACCTGATGTTGTTATAATGCAGATGACGTCGATGTCACCACAGAATGGGCAATGTGGTCGAATCCTAGATTGGACTAATGCTTTTTGGTAGAGAAAGCGCTAGTCTCCCTTGACCGAGTTTAATGTATCTGTTCCATGCAAGTTCAGAGCAGTTACAGATAATGTTTTCCATGGTTTCTGCCTCCGAGTTGCAGAATTTGCATCTGTCGGAGGCAATAAGGCCTAATTTGTTAAGGTGGTGATTTATCGGACCGTGTCCTGTCACGCACCATGTTAATATCTTCAGAGACTCTCAAGATCGATTATTTTAAGAGGGGAGACGGGGAAGTTGCGTAAAAACTTTTTGGAGTGCAGCAGACCTTCCCGCCTTTGGACAACTCATTTGAGCGAACTCTTGGTTAATCCGAAGCACGGTTCTGGACTAATGAACTTTGTAGTGGCGCCCTTCTTGGCTGGCAAGTCTGCTACTACATTGCCGTATACCCCTGTGTGACCAGGTACCCACACAAGTGTAACGCGGTTAGTTTCTGCAATTTTTTGTAGATTCTGGTAGCATTCCCATACTAGCTTTTTGTTGAAGCGCGTCGACTTCAGAGCCACCAGCGTCGCCTGATTATCAGAAACAATGTATATATCTGTGTTGCTGTATCCTCTATCGGCACACAGAATTGCACAGTAGTTGATGGCAAAGGTTTCGGCTTGAGGTACATTTGCAGAGACACCCAAACACCCCTACACCAGTGCCTTCATTAGTTTGGGATCCATCCCTATACCAGGTGCTAGCATTATATGGTAGTGTTTGTAAGTAGCTCTCGATTCCTTCCCTGGCCCCTATTTCAACAATAAACCGTTTATTTAGATCAGTGATATTTGGCATACAGTCTTAAATGTAGTAGGTCTCAACTTCGTTCTGCAGTTTCAAAAGGATCGCTAGATGATCGGTTAGGTTACCAGGTTTGAGGTACTGCTGCAGATCTGACGTATAGGTGCAATGGAGGAAGTAGGAAAAGTACCTCCATTGCAGATGTTGATGTGGTTCTAAAAGCACTTGTGGCACAGAGGCATACAAGACTCTAATTTTGGCAATCAGGTCTCAACTTCGTTCTGCAGTTCCAAAAGGATCGTTAGATGACCGGTTAGGCTACCAGGTTTGAGTGTTTCGACTAGCTGCAGTCTGTGAGCACTAGATGCTGCTGCAGATCTGATGTATTGGTGCAATGGAGGGAGTAGGAGAAGTACCTCTAATGCATATGTTGGTGTGGTTCTAAAAGCACCTGTGGCACAGAGGCACACAAGTCTCTGTATTTTTGTGAGCACTGTATGAGCAGATATCTGGTTTAACTTTTGTCACCAGACCAAAGCTGCGTGTGACAGTATGGGTTTTATTATACTTTGATGTAACCAAAGTACCATTTTGGAGCTTAATCCCCAGGTGTCCTTACCAGTTTCTACACGTGAAGAAAGTCTTATTTGCTTTGTCTGAGATATGTTTTAGGTGTGAGTTCCAAGTCAGCTTGCTGCCGAGAATCACACCTAAATGCTTAATCTCTTTGACTACTTGTATCCGTTCGCCATTAAACTCAGAACGATTGAAATTAAAACTCCTTCTGCTGGTAAAGACTACGGTATTAGTTTTTTGTCTATTGACAGACAGCCCAACTTCGTTGCACCCATTTATCAAGTAGAACCCGGGAAGTGGGTCTGTAATAGTATTTCTATAGTCTCACTGCAGTTGGTAGCACCCAGAAGGGTGCTGTGTGATCAGACGAAAGCAATTTTTGGGGTCAAGCTGCAGCCGGTAGACCGGTGGTATTACCTCCTCATCTCCTGTAAACTACGCAGATGCTAAGATGAGCTTGCGAACTCCGCTGTGGGAAAGAGGGATTTCAATCTGCGCAGCTGTTAGATCTATGCAAATGAACTATGTTAAGGGAAATACTTTCAAGCGTTTGTTGAAGCGCATCGTTGTTCTGGTTCCCTCCTTGCCTGAGAAGTAATGCATATCAGTTGTATGTTTTTGTTGGTCGAAAGACCTTTTATTTTTTTACTGTCTGCCCATGGTTCCTGGATGAACACAATATCGTGAGCATCCTGTTGTATAAAGCGCTTCAAATTAGCTGAAGCCATTGCTGACCGGTGCAGGTTAATTTGAACGCAACTTTAGGCATTTTTTTTACTCCACACGACTATGGTGGTTCAGCGGGGGACTTCGGTAGGCCATGCTTGGAAAGGGGTTAACTTATATACTTTTTGAAATCCAGAAAAGAAGTTCCCACAGATGTTGGTAAATGTCAAATATACTGTAAGGTGAGACAAAAATATACACGGTGCTGCAATTTGAGCTTAATCGAACAACAGGTGTAGGAATGGCAATATATCGCCCAACTTGTATTCGCGCTTGTATTATTTGCTTTGCGTCCTATCTTTGGCTAAGTTTTCTTACCAATATCAAAAAAAAATCATTGGTTTAGATCATATCAAAATATTTTTGATAATTAAGCTTTTCGAAAATTAAATTTTTTCGCTCCATTTACAAATATCGTCGCCAACAGCGCTCAAATGAAATCAGCAACATCATGGCTCAAACTTATTCTTACCCCCGTTTCACTCGGCAATCGGATAGCGCGAGATTCCGCGCTGTCATTACTGGCAGATCACAAAAAGACTTCTTTGTCCGAACTGCATCCAAATGGTATAGTTTGCCGCAATCCAAAGTCTCAGGTGGTTTCAATCCGCAGAGGTTTAAAAAAAGCGTTCAAAGCGCAAGTTGTTGTGGGACCTAGGTCTTAAAAGGTATTTATGTGTCGTGACACATATTGTAAACCCTATAACACAACACTTTTTATTAAAAAAAAAAATGTCTTATTTTTTATTAACACTAACTTCTATAGCACTGGCACAGCAGTATTTGTACAAGTACAAAATATGAATGACTAAACGATGATAATGCCATCTAAATTTCGTAAAATAAAACAATTTTATATCAATAAAAATTTGTTTTTATTATTAATTTATTTTCAAATAATTTTATTTTCAGTTAGAAAATAAAATGTATAAATTATGTATATTTAAAAATTACAAATATAATTATAATAGTAATTTTGATATATTATATATTAATGGTAATATTATATTATTATGTTATATGTATATCAAAAAGTTTTAGTAATTTTAAGTTTATTTAGAATTTTTGTGTGATTTCATTTTAATTTTATTATCGATATACATTTAATTAAAAAAAACAAAATTAAATTAATTAAAATCACAAAGTGTGAACATCTTTAACATTTGAATCTCAAAACTCATTTATCTTGTCGCATACACTATAGTGAATGAATACTAACTTTCTGAAGAAAAAAACACAAAGGGCAGATTGAAGGAAGCGGACCAATTTGTTAGTGATTGTCAAAAGATTAGATAGCTTTTTAACACCATCAAATGGATATTATCATGAAATGTAAAGTATGTTGCTGAGTTGATTTGTTTTAAAAAAAATTTTAAAGCAAATCTATTACAAAATCTACAGCAACAAAATAAGAATTGGGTTGCCAATAGTTCAACTTGGCATATTCCTTGATCATGTGGTGTACTGTATTCCTCAATGATTAAAGGACACACATAGATCTTCATAGCTCTTTTGAACGATGAACCTTTTTTTCGAACAAACAATAGCGTGCCATCATCAAAGAATATTCCATAACTAAGATTAAAGGTTCAACCGTTGTCAATACATTTCATTCACCAGCACCCATACGATATCACTAGCACTCCTACGATATCATGGCCCATTGACAACTCACTGTCATATTTCACGCTAGCTCATATGTCAATAACAGGGAATGGAGTATGCAGGTTGTCACACCCATAAATCAAAAATTACAAATCAAAATTTAGCATTTGTCATCACTGCCTTTCTTAAGGTAATTTTCCAAAAATTTCTCTACCTACAAAATTAAAATTTCAGTTGAAAATTGGAGTTCAGGTTCACCCTATTAACATGGATCTATGGAACAAGTTAAAGAGGGTTTTCTTTTTATAAATGAAAACCTGCAAATAAAAAATCAAATCAAAACAAATAAAAATTAACAAAATAAAAACAAAAAAATTTATTATTAATTTTTTTAATTAAATTCTTTTTTTTGGCACAATTATAAATAAAATAAAAGCATTTTTATTTTTTGTTTGTATTAATACTTTTAAAAAACAAAATTTAATAATATATTATTTATATTAGTTATTAATATTATTTTATTACAAAACCGGCCTTTAAATCAAAGTTAACAAAAATGCTCAGTTATTAGAATACAGATAGCGTTACTTATGATTACAATTAATGTCGTATCGTAACATAAAACAAACTAAAAACTTTATCCGCAAAATTTTGAAAATGTAAAAGGCACCAATACGGTTATGTTTGCTGACTAAAGTAGTGTGGTTTGCTTTTATATTGGTGTGTTTGTGTATCAAACTCTCTAAACTTCTTTCCATTTAATTAAAATTTGTCATAATTATAAATATGTGTGTATATATATATACTTTGTGTAAGTAAATTATTGTTCTAAACAAATATATTATTAATATTTTTTTAACATATATATTAAGAATCATAATTAATATAAATAAAACAAAATTTAAAAATAAAAAAAATTATGCTACAAAATAACCTAAATTAATTTAAACATATAATTTTGTGTGTGTTTTTTTTATCTGTTTTATTGTAAGTATGTCTGTGCCATTGTTTTAAAAAAGTCCACGTTCTTTTTTCAAATTAGTTTGTTTCCAATGTGGAAGTTGTTCAAAGTCATTTTGATTTATTCCAAGCGCAGTATCAAACTCTGATTCGGCTAAGTACATTTCGAGTTTTGTTGGATCAACACCTTCGGGTAGGGGACGAGAGAGTAATACTGATAATGGATATTCTGACTGCGATAGTAAAGAGAGACATTCTTGTAGTGGTGTTGGAATTGTTGTTCGACCATCCTAATGGGATATAAAAAAAAATAAATAAATTATTGTAACTTGAATTTTATATTTGTTCTTAATATGGCGATTGAGTGAAGTGAAATTTTCAGTAGTAATTTTCCAAAGTTGGTGACAATTCGAAATTATTTTTTTTTAAATTTCGAAAGCAAGTTGCAAGGGCTATTTTTGAAAAAATTATGAGAATATATCACCGGTTGAGGGTTATTCGTTTAGAAAATGTTTTACCAACATAACTAAATAATTGAATTAATTATCTTTAAACTAAAAATTTTAAGACATTTATTAATTTATAATTCTAATTATTCACATTTGTGTAAAAAAAAAGTGTAAGAAAAAGTTATGTTGTTTGTTTTTATATTTCAGAGATGGCGCACAAAAGTCTCCGAATAATTTTTCACAGTAAAATAATATTTTGAGCAATACATCACAGCGGCGGGATTTTGAAAATTGATTTCTTTTATAATAAATATTATCTTTCGATGTTGAAAACAATATAGATTGACATTGTCAGTTTTTGATGTTCAACAATATAATTTGACAATGTCAGTTCTTGATGTTCATCAAATATATTAGTATAACCTTCCTTGTATTCTATTATCTTTGTATTGTAACTTTGCTTGCATTCGATTATCGAGGTGATGAATGAATAAGAAAGAAAAATACATAAAATTGAACACGCTAATTAAATAATTAAAGTTTATATAAATAACATCAAATAAGTCTTTTATTAACATTACATGGTGTCGGGTGTGGCAAATGTTTGTTTAAACATTTTAAAGTATATGTGGAGAAATAAATTCGCTACAACGAAAAATATTAGCAAAACTGAGAAACATAACCTCAAAAAAAAACAAATTAAATCGAAAAAAAATTACGGCAAATTTTCAGATTTGTTCACCAAATGTGTTTGATTTTAATAATCCAGGAGAATGGCCAAGATGCTCAAAAAAGTTTGAGAGATTTTGCTCAGGAAGCGGGGTGGAAAAGAAAGAAGATTCTGCACGAATTGATACATTATTATATTTGTGTTGTATAGAAGAATCCCACTAAAACAACACATAGTTTTATACACATAAGTTGGCAACATTGGTAAATGTCAATAGATATAGAAACCATGTTAATTTGTGAAGTTAATATTACGATTGTGAAAAATACAAACAATAAATTAAAATATCATAAATGGTGTTATCAATATTCAAGGTATTATTATTGTTCATTTATTTATATTAGTCAATTACATCACATGGCGCAGTTGATAGTTAATAAAATAATAACTAAATTTTATTAAGCTGACAAAAACCAAAGCTCACGCGGTCTCGACCCTAAGTGTTAACTTAACCTCAAAAATAAAACCCAAATAAAAGATAATGGACAACCTAAAGCCTCCAGCACCTTTGATATTAAAAGGAAATATTTCCAACAATTGGAATAAATTTGAACGCGATTTTAACAATTTTATGATAGCGAGTGGCGGAAATAAAAAAGCGGAAGAGGTTAAAATAGCTACACTTTTGAATATAATTGGTGATGAAGCTAATGAAATCTACCTCACGTTTGAAACTGTCACTGAAGAGGAGAAAAAATTGACACTTAAGCAAGTGCTCAAAGAATACAAAAATTACTGTGTACCAACAACAAACCACCTCTACGAAAGGTATCAATTTTATACGAGAAACCAGTTAGAATATGAAACCTTTGACGAGTTTGTAAAGGCGATAAAGCTGCTTGCGGAAACGTGTGAATTCGATCAAAAAGAATTAATGATTAGAGATCGAATTGTATTCGGAATAAGAAATGATGATCATCAAACAAAACTAATTAAATTGACAAATCCAACATTGAAAGAAGCAATTGAAAAATGTAAAATAGAAATACGATTGACGTCTCAAGCTGAAGAAGTAATAAAACAAGGAGCTGAGATTGACGAAATTAGAGGAAAATTCAAAAAGTTAGGTACAAATTCTTCAAATACCATAAATAATTTTAGAGATTGTAAGTCAAATAGATGTAATTATAGAGAAAACGATTTTACTAATAATCAATCAAATTTTAGAAATAATTATCAGCGGGGTCTTCACAAATTGAAGATTCTTTTACCGAAGTTAATTGTAGACGTTGTGGCGAACTACATTTCAAAGGAAAATGTCCCGCCTATGGTCACAAATGCCAGAAGTGCAGTACACTTCATCATTTAACTAGCTGTTGTAAATCGCGGAAAGTAAATGAATTAAATTCAAAACCGGAAATTTCAATTTGTGAAGATTACCTTATTAACAGTCTAGATTCAAAAAACAAAACAGATGGGTGGTTTAAGTTGTTTATCATAGATGGCGAATCAATAAATTTTAAATTGGATACGGAATCTAATATAAATGTCCTGCCCAAACGAATTTTTGACAAATTAAATTCAAAATACGAAATTCAGAGGTCGAGTTCACCACTGTATGCTTTCGGTGGTTCAAAAATTTATCTTTTTGGATACGTTTGTTCAAAGATTCAACATAATGATTTCAGCATATGTGAACAATTTGCTCTGGTTGAGGATGACGTTTCACCAATTCTCAGTTTGCAAACGTCAATCAGATTTGGTTTGATTGATACTGATAAAAAAGACACGAAATCAGTTATCGAATCCATATATAGACACAGAAAAACAAAACTTTATTTGTAAAAACAAATATGTTTTTGAAGGACTTGGAACTTTTCCAGACAAACTCAAGTTACTTTTAAAAGAAAACGTAACACCTGTATCTCGTCCACCACGGAGTATACCACTCACGATCAGCGATAAAGTAAAACAATGTATCGATATTCTTGTCGAAAACAATATTATAGAAAAAGTGAAAGAACCCACGGAATGGGTAAGCAATCTGGTTGTTGTTCAGAAGCCAAATGGTTCTTTGCGATTATGCTTAGACCCAAAATTTTTTAACGAGGGACTGAAATAGAACTATTACGAAATACCAAAACTGCAAGATCTTACAACTAAGTTGATTGGGATGGAATACTTTTCCGTTTTAGATCTAAAAGACGGATTTTATCAAATTCAACTTGACGATGACTCAAGTAAATTGTGTACGTTTAGTTCTCTTTTCGGCTGCTACAGTTTTAAAAGCCCCTGAAACGTTCCAGCGATTAAATGAAAGGAACTTTGGTGATCTTCCAGGGACAATAATCTATATCGACGATATAATGGTAACTGGCCGAACGGCAATTGAACACGATAGAAATTTAAAGAAGGTATTCGAACGAGCTAAACAACTCAACATTAAATTTAATGTAGACAAACTGCAGTTTAAGGTAAAACAAGTGGTTTTCCTGGACCATATCTTCAATAAGCAGGGTATGGGGTGATCCCAACCGAATAAAAGCAATTGAAAATATGGAAGATCCAAAAACAAAAAAAGAGCTTCAACGTTTCTTGGGAATGGTAAATTATTTACGAAATTTCATTTCAAACTTGTCAGAGACAACTGAACCACTGAGATAGTTGCTGAAAAAAATACTGAGTTTGAATGGTTGGATCTACATAAAAATACTATCAAAAAATTGAAAAAAGAGATCACCAATTCGCCTATTATTCCGCCTAGCCCTTTGATGTAGAGAAAAAGGTAGTTATTTAGACTGATGCGAGCCAAAACGGGGTTGGTTGTGTTTTATTACAGAATCGTAAACCGATAGCGTACGCATCGAGAAGCCTAACCGAAACCGAAACGCGATACGCACAAATTCAGAAAGAGTTGTTGGCAATGATTTATTTCTGCATTAAGTTTCATAATTATATTTTTGGCAGGCATGTAGGCAGGCAATTACACACGGATCATAAGCCATTGGTAAACCTTATGAATAAAGAAATAAATCAAATAAATTCATCTCGTCTCAAGCGACAGTGAAATACATACCGGGCAAGGAAATGCATATAGCAGATCATCTATCACGATCCTTCCTAACTGACGAACCAACAGAGGAATTTAAAGAGTTCGAAGAAGTTGTTCATACTATAAACGTCACTGATGACAGAAAACAACAGCTAAGTTGCGAAACAGAAAATGACCCAACAGTCAAAGCTGTGATCCACGTGTATAACAAAGGTTGGCCAAATGCTAAACACCAGAGCTTGCAAAACCATTTTAGAAATTTAGACACGATATTTACTGTAAAGAAGGTTTAGTTTTCCTAAACGACCACATAATAGTTCCCATAAGTATGCGTAAGCAAATGCTAGATACATTACACGAATCACACATAGGAATAGTTAAAACCAAACAGCGGGCAAGACAAATTTTATACTGACCAGGTATTGACAGTGACATCGAGGAACTTTTTAGTCGATGTCGAACTTGTGAAAAATTTCAACGGTCAAATTGCCATGAACCGTTAATTCCACAAGAAATACCAGAGCTGCCGTTTCAAAAAATAGCCTTAGACATCATGACATTGCATAATAAAGACTATTTAATACTTGCTGATTACTATTCGAAATGGATTGACATCATTTCAATACAATCTACACAATCTTCTGAAATAATACAGCATCTGAAACAATTTTTTTCGACACACAGTATACCCAAAACTATCATATCGGATAGTATGCCGTTCGCATCAAAAGATATGAACGATTTTAGTAGATGCTAGAATTTTGAAATAACAACGTCAACTCCTCAATATCCACGTTCAAGGAGAAGCTGAGAAAGGCGTAGATATAGCCAAAAATCTTCTGAAAAAGGCTATCGACGACAATAGGGATATTCAGTATGCTCTACTAAAGTATCGAAACCACCCAGTTGCACAACTTAAAGTCTGCCTTGCACAAATCTTAATGAGTCGAAGAACCCGTTCAAAAGTGCCTTGCAAAGAGTCACTGTTGGGACCAAAAGTAGAGGTTAATATTAAGCAACAATCATTGGCAAACCAAGAAAAGACAAAAAATTATCATGATAGGACAGCCAAACCAAGAGCTGACTTCTTACCTGGAGATAATATTACATATCAAAAGAAGAATATATGGATCCCAGCTAAAATTGTTAGTAATCATAAAAGTCCTAGATCATATGTTATGAAAAATGAAATGGGAAACGAATTAAGACGGAATAAGTTCCATATTCGAAAATCGGTACATCAACCGATTTATAGAAATTTAAAATGATAAATGCCACGTGCAATTCATTTCTTCATTCACAACATTCATTTCACCATTAATACCATTCATGACACCATTCATTTATGAAGAAAAAACAGAAAAATCGAACACGGCTATTATGAAATATTTCTCTATAGCAGGCTACAGACCTACAATCAATTCGAAAACGGAAATAAACGAAATAAAATTTAGTGTAAAAATCCCCTAAATTTTATTTCGTTTATTTTCGTTTTCAATTGATTGACAAATTGATAAGAACAAGTCAATTTTATGAATTGTTTCTTTAATTTCTAATCAATAGAAAATATTTAAAAACAAAGAAAAATAATAATTAACTCAAAGAAAAATAATAATAATAAAAAAATAAAGAAATATAATACGTCTATACACTCCTAAATCAATGCATAAACTAAATTGAAATTTGAAAAGAAAATATAAAATACTAAATAATAATAATAAAAAAACAAAGAAAAGACTTGGAAAATTCCATTTCATATTGTATGGCGGGACCGTTAAATTCAAAAATACATTTTAATTCGTCTATAACTTTTTTATTTATGATCCGATTTGTGTGAAAAATCTTTATAATCTAAGTTACACTAATATCAGTTAGCAGTGAAAATTTTAAATGAATCCATCTGTGAATAAAAAAGCCTTAGGCTCCAAAAAGTTTTTTTTAGCGTATTAATATATAAGATAATGAGTATGATTCAGGTCAGGTGTGTCATCAACCAGAGCAAAGAAATCCGATTAATGTAAATAATACAAATGTGCCAGTCCTGTTGAATAATTCCAACGTTCCAAGCACATCCTACAATTTCTCACGCCAATCTAGGTCAGGAAGAAACATTAAGCCTCCTATTTAAAAGATTATATCTACTAAAATTTTTCTTGTTTGTTTAATAAAATTGAAACAGCTAAAACTGAAGCTAAAACAATCTGAAAATAATACATAATTAGTATTTAAGTTACTTTAATATAAGTTAATAATTGACGAATAATAAAAAGAAGGATTACTAGCAAGTCAATGTTAACGTTGCATAATGCATGTAAAATAAATACACTATTTTTCAAATTTTATTTTGTATGTGAAAATAAAATCGTTTGAGGGGAAGATGTGTTGTATACAAGAATCCCACTAAAACAATATATAGTTTTATACGCATAAGTTGGCAACATTGATAAATGTCAATAGATATAGAAACCATGTTAATTTGTGAAGTTAATATAACGATTAATCAATTACATCACAATATTATTTGGGAGACAAAGGCGAAACATTATTGGAATCATTCAAAATCAAGGCAGAAGATGGAACAAAAACCAAATATAAAGATGTTGTGGATAAGTTCAATGAATATTTTAAAATTGAAGTGAATACTGTTTATGTGAGGGGTCGTTTTTTTTTCAAGGCGTCAAAAAGAAGGAGAATCAACTGAAATATTTTTAAATGAGCTGTTGAAATTGTCGGAATACTGTGAATTAGGTGAGCTGAGAGAAAATATTGTGATAGATATTTTTATTTGCGGTATACATAACAGAAAATTTACAAAAGGACAGTAAAATGACCTTGGAGAAAGCAAAATTAGCTGTGCGTCATTCGGAAATAGTGGATGAACAAAATAAACAACTACATCCAGAAAATAAATTGGTGGAGGCAGTGTCAAATTTAAGATTAAATCATCGTCAACTAAACTATACTTATGGTCAGGCTTCGGGTGGCAGAGGTGAGCGATTTAAGTGTAAAAGTAATACATGTGTAAAGTGCGGAGCCTCACCATATCATATTTGGTTTCAATGTCCAGCAAATAAAGTTAAATGTTTAAACTGTAATCAGTTGGGACATTATCAAAAGATGTGCAAAAATAAAAAAATAATGAGATTCCAGAAAAACAAGTCAGAGATGAGACAGAAGAGAAGAATTATATGGGGGAAGTTGTGTTGGAAGTTAACAACAGTAAATGAAATGTTGATATTTTTGATGTCACTATTATTGGGAAAAAGTTGTGCGAAAAAATTAAATTAAATATTGAACTAACGAATAAGAAATTATTTGATCCAGGAATGAATGAATTAAAGGTGTATGATGTTGTTTGAGAAGAATTAAAAATTGGTAGCAGACAAAGCAAACAAGAGTTGTATGTAGTTGATCGACAGGAAATTCCATTACTAGGTCGGCCAGCTCTAGAAGATTTGGGAATTGTGAAATTATGTGTTTATGACGTAGATTCAGTGGAAACGAAGATCCTTGATGATTTTAAGGAGATATTTCAAGATTTGGGAAAACTGGATGAGCGGTATGAAATAAAACTTGAAAAAAATTATAAACCCTATTCTGTTGATTGTCCAAGGAGAGTGTCAGTGCCGTTGTTACCACTAGTTAAAGCTGAAATTGAGATGATGGTAAAAGAAAACGTAATAACATCGATAGAAGAGCCAACTGAATTTTGATCGCCAATTGTTGTAGTTTCAAAAAAAAATAAGGTGAGATTATGTATTGATTATACTGAGTTGAATAAATTCGTTAAACGAGAAAAATTACAGCTCTCATCAGTCGAAGAATCGTTTGCAAAATTAGGGAACGCTAAATTATTTTCCATTCTCGATGCTTCAAGAGGGTTTTGGCAAGTTCCTTTAAAAGAAGAATGCAAAAAGTATACAACCTTCATCAGTCCATTTGGAAGATTTTTTTTTAACCGTTTGCCATTTGGAATTAACTCGGAACCAGAACATTTTCAGAGAAGAATGCAGCAGATCCTAGTTGGAATCGAAGGGGTAATTAACCATGCAGATGATATATTAATATTTTCGGAAGAGGAAATTCAACATAAGAAAATAATCCTAAAAGTGTTCCAAAAACTCAAAGAAGTTTTTTCAAAAGAATGTTAAATTTTTGGGCCATGTTATTAGTGCAGGTTGTATTTCCTCAGATCCTGAAAAGACGATGGCCATTGCTAAATTACCTGAGTCTAAAGATGTATTCGGAGTTAAACGGTTTCTAGGAATAGTAAATTATTTGATGAAATATGTTCTAGAACTTACGCATAAAACACAACCATTGAGACAACTTTTGATTAAAAATAATCAATGGACATGGGAACTTCCTCAGAAATTGGCATTTGAACAAATAAAAAAGCAACTATTAAAATAACCCATGCTGGCATTATATAATCCAAATTTAGAAACAAGAATTGCTGCTGATTCTTCAGCTTACGGTATTGGTGGAGTGCTTGAACAGTATCAAAAAGGGGATTGGAAGGCTGTCATGTATGCATCAAAAAGTTTAACCAAAACGGAGACAATGTATGCACAGATTGAAAAAGAGGCGTTGGCATCAACATGGGCGTGTGAAAAGTTTAGAGATTTTATATTCGGTAAAAAAATTAAAATTTTGACATAAACCATTAGTCGAGTTATTAGAAAAGAAGCCAATAAGCGAGTTATCTCCGCGAATTCAACGATTTAGAATGAGGTTAATGTGTTTTGATTACAATATGTTGTATGTTTCAGGAAAATATTTGTATGTAGCAGATACATTATCAAGAGCCTTAGTTGCTGAAAATGAGGAGAAAAATGATGATATGCTGGAGAATGAATTATTTGTTAATAGCATTATCGAAGAAACACCCTTTTCAGACACTAAATTAAACACAATTAGAGAAAAACAATCGATAGATTCAGAAAGTATTATGATAAAAAAGTTAATTGAAGAAGGATTTAACAACAAAGCTAATATTTATTTTAAATATAAAGACGAATTAACTGTTTGTAATGGAATGATTATGAAAGCAAATAGAATATTTATACCGAAAGAAATGAGAGCAGATATTTTACAAAAATTACATGGAGGTCATCTAGGAATTGTTAAATGTCGACGAAGGGCGAAAGAGTCGGTGTGGTAGCCAGGTTTGTCTGCAGATATTTGTACATTGGTAGAAAATTGTGTGGAATGTGTAAAAACAAGAAGAAATCTAGCAAAGCCATTATTGCAAACTGAATTACCAGACCGTCCCTGGATGAGAGTTGCTATGGATTTATTGGAATTTGAAAAGGTGCATTATTTGGTTATCATTGATTATTATTCTAGATACTTCGAACTAATTTATACAAATAAGATTAAATCAGAGGCTATAATACAGAGAGTTAAAAAACGTGTTTGCAAGACATGGGATTCCGAAAATTGTTAAGTCTGATGGTGGTACTCAATTTGCGTCCGAGGAATTTAAAACATTTTCTAAAGAGTATGGTTTTGAATTAGAGGTGTCAAGTCCGAAATTTGCCCAATCTAATGGAGCTGCAGAGAAGTGTGTAAATATCGCAAAGAGTATTTTACAGAAGTCTAGATTAGAACCAAATCTGGGTTTGCTGTCATATAGATCTGCACCATTAGAATGTGGAAAATCACCAGCAGAGTTATTATTTGGCAGAAAGATAAGAACAGATGTACCTATATTTTATGAGAATTTAATGCCGAACTGGAAGGAGATGGAAAATTTTAAGGAAACGGATCAGAAAATTAAAAACAGGAAAATCTAAGGAATTGTCAGTATAAAAGGATAATCAAGAAGTATATATTCCGGATGTTGATAGATTTGGCAAGGTGGAGGGTAAAAGCAAATTTCCAAGATCATATATAGTAGCAACTGAGAAAGGACTTTTACGAAGAAATAGAAAGCAATTAATATAAGCCGAAATTCGGACATAAATGATAATGGAATGGGTTTCCACCATTCAGAGGATTTCCGGATGAAAAAACCAAATTCAAGAGCCTACACCACTATCAAATATTAATACACAAAGACGAACTACCTCAAGATTTGGAAGACGAATTAAGCCAAGGAATAAATTAGATTTATAGTGTGCAGACAACGAGGGATGTAATGTCAGTTCTTGATGTTCATCAAATATATTAGTATAACCTTCCTTGTATTCTATTATATTTGTATTGTAACTTTGCTTGTATTCGATTATCGAGGTGATGAATGAATAAGAAAGAAAAATACATAAAACTGAACACGCTAATTAAATTAATTAAGGTTTATATAAATAACATCAAATAAGTCTTTTATTAACATTACAGTTAACGCGAAATTCGAAATAATTATTATAAAACAAATTAAATGTCAAAAACTCGCTGTTAAAAACATTAATTTGCTGTGAAAAATTATTCGTAGACTCTCGTGCACCACCTCTGAATGATAAAAACAAACAACATAATTTTCCAACTTTTTCATTGCGAACTCTGGTATTTTACTAACGAGAGCAAAATTACGAGGAATTTTTTAATTTTGATTTCATGATGTTAAATTTCTATGGACATTTTTTGCTTTAGTTTTATGTGAATTTTACCCAATGAAATTCTCTAAAAGCTCATGAAATTATTGAATTTGGCCAATCACATTTCAATTATATTGATAATATGGAAATTATTACGAATAGGGCAACTATCACGAATATTTTATTTTATTTTCACAGAAATCTTATATATTAATACGCTAAAAAAAAAACTTTTTGGAGCCTAAGGCTTTTTTATTCGCAGATAGATTCATTTAAAATTTTCACTGCTAACTGATATTAGTGTAACTTAGATTTTAAAGATTTTTCACACAAATCGGATCATAAATAAAAAAGTTATAGACGAATTAAAATGTATTTTTGAATTTAACGGCCCCCCTATACAATATGAAATGGAATTGCCCAAGTCTTTTCTTTGTTTTTTTATTATTATTATTTCGTATTTTATATTTTCTTTTCAAATTTTAATTTAGTTTATGCATTGATTTAGGTGTGGATAGACGTATTATTTTTCTTTGTTTTTTTATTATTATTATTTTTCTTTGATTTTTCAATCAATTTGTCAATTAATTGAAAACGAAAATAAACGAAATAAAATTTAGGGGATTTTTACACTAAATTTTATTTCGTTTTCGAATTGATTGACAAATTGATTGTAGATCTGTACCCTGCTATAGAGAAATATTTCATAATAGTCGTGTTCGATTTTTCTGTTTTTTCTTCATAAATGAATGGTGTCATGAATGGTGTTAATGGTGAAATGAATGTTGTGAATGAAGAAATGAATTGCACGTGGTATTTATCATTTTAAAATTCATAGTTTTAATCATCGTACTGGTGCTCTTGATAATAGATACTAGGAGGGCCCGGCGTGCTTCGCTACGCTTATAAATAAAGTTTTTGTGGAGACATTTTGTGGGGTAGGCCCGGTGAGCATGGTGGCATTTGCTACATGCTAGCATATCTCACGAAAAGTACGATCATTAGTACGACAATATTTTAATGGTTGACACCCTTGACACCCCTTGACACCCTTGACACCCTCGACACCCTTGACACCCTCGACACCCTTGACAACCTCGACACCATTGACACCCTTGACACGCTTGACACCCTTGACAACCTTGACAACCTTGACACCCTTGACAACCTTGACACCCTTGACATCCTAAAAAATAAAATTTTATTACAATTCCTTCACTAACTTTTTTATTTTCTATTGATTAGAAATTAAAGAACCAATTTCCCAAGTTTCCCGAATTTCCCAAATTTCCCAAACTTAAAAAAATAAAATTTTTTTTATTGCAACCATTCCTTCACTAATTAATCGAAAGGAACTTCGTTCCATCCGGGTGTCCCTTGACATCTCTTTACTTTTTCTTATGCGTGTGGAAATGAAATGATTAATAAATACTAGGAGGGCCCGGCGTGCTTCGCTACGCTTATAAATAAAGTTTTTAAAAAGATTTCAAAAAGTGGTATTGAGAAATGCTAGCATATAATTTTTAATTTTTCTTTTTAAATATATGAATGAAAAAAAATCAGAACTCTAGCTGATCAGTTCGGATATATGACAAATTAGCGATCAAATAAGTTTTCAAGTAAGCTTATTTGATCTCTAGCTTATTTGATCGCTAATTTTTCATATATCCGAACTGATCAGCTAGAGTTCTGATTATTTTTCATTCATATATTTAAAAATAAAAATTAAAAATTATATGCTAGTATTTCTCATTACCACTTTTTGAAATCATTGCTTCTACGTCAACAAAATGTCTACGCAAAAACTTTATTTATAAGCGTAGCGAAGCACGCCGGGCCCTCCTAGTATGAATTAATGGAATTATAAATTAATAAATGTCTTAAAATTTTTAGTTTATTGAGTTATGTTGACAAAAAAATTCTCAAAAAAAGTTTCCCTCGACCGGTGATAAGTTCTCATAATTGTTTGGAAAATTCCTCAAGCAAGTGGCATTCAACTTGCTTTCGAAAATTTTGTAAAAAAGTATTTCGAATTGTCACCGCACTTGGAAAATTCCTACTGAAAATTTCACTCCACTCAATCTCCGTATTAAGCTTATACAAAAACTAAAAAGAATAATTAACGCGACTGTCAGTAAATTAAAAGATTTTGTTCCAAAATTACAAATGCGTCAATTATCTCTATCCAATTACAACTTCGGAGAAGTGTTTTTCACGACAGTTTCACCGAATAGTTAGGAGAGCTTTGAGGATCGCATCATTAAAATGCGAATATCTAGAAACAAGAAAAAACTTACTTGAATATTGATTTCAGCGATATCGCTTCGATGAATCCATTCCGGAAAGATCGATGTGAATTCCAATGGTTCCAATCCAGCCCATATACAAAATCCATTAACATTTAAATTTTGTTCAGTCTTATCAAGCTCATCAACTCCACTTTCATTCATATTTTCACTCTCCTCCTCCTCATCATCATCCGCCGATGAATATTCACTACTTGTGCTTACTTTTTTCTCACTTCGTTTTACAATTTCTACTCGCCCATCGACATTCTTTTGTTTTGCTTTCCAATAAGCAACCGCGGTTTGCATTGCCGCTCGTCGTTCAGCTTGCCATCGATTTTCTCCCGAACGATTTTCTATAATTTTATTTTCAATTTCACTGTTAACTTTCTCTTCAATTGGCCACCAACCTTGCCATATCCATATCGTATCACCATTATCGATTAAGAAAATTGTAGGCTGACGTGCTTTATACAAATCAGATTGTGTTAATGGAAATGGTGTTACCAGGTCTTTTGTTCGTAAAGAACATAAAATTTCTTTGGCTTCAAAAGAACCATTTGTGCTTGAAAAGTTAAAAAGACGAGGGGTAAAATTGTAATTTTTGTTAACTGTTAATAGACTGTAATATGCATCCCGACTTTTTTCTCCGATTGCATCAAAGAATTCATCATTTTCTTTACCCTCTGTCATTTCGGTTATTGTGATCTTCTCCAAATCATCATCAAAGAAATTTTTATCTTTTGATTTTTTTATTTCATTTGCAGTATTCAATGCAATATCTTTGGTATGCAGTAGTGCTTTTATTCCATGCCATACAAGAATTTTTCCAGATGTTCCATGTATCAAAATGATTGATGCTCGTGATCTTAGTTGTTTCGATTCACAGTTGACTTCAGTTAAAATAGTTTCGCTGTTATCATTACCACGAATAATATACATTCTCCAATTATTTCGATTTGACTGAGAGTCACTTTCTTTTCCTTTATGAATAAACATAATCTTAAAAAGTCTGATAAAAACAGGTGATTCTTCTCCTTGCGATATTCGTAGCTGAGATCCTTTTTCTTTATCCAATTCAACTGTCAACAATGCTGCAGCTCCTTTTTCATTCGCAGAAGCGTCAACACCTTGCCAACAAAAATAGACACATCGATCACGTCCAACGGTATTACGTTTCGATACTTGTCCGGTCAACTCACGAACCGTCACCGAGATTTGATAAATCCAACGAATAATATAACTTTCGTTTGAATAAAAATGTCCGTTAACATCCGCATCATCAAAAGTGAACTCATGAATTTGCCATTTCGAAACAGATTTTTGTAAAATATCAAAATGTCTCATTGTATCCGTGTCGTAATAAAAATTTCCCCGACCCAAATTCGAGTTTTCTAAAATTAAATTTGGTTCTTCGTATATCTCTCCTTTAAACAACTCGGCACCATTTAATTCTTTAATTTCAATGCCATCATAAAGATATTTCCCGTGATCTTTTTTAGCGTCACCAACATAACTTGGCCAATCTAAAAACTTTTCCCGGAACAATATTGTTTCCATGTGTTGAGTGACTTTAGCCAAGAAACACCATTCCGGAATAATTTCTCCTGATTTGCTTAATTTCTCAACAGTTTCACGATGTCCTGTTTGTTGGGAAAAGTTCATTGGGTTAACTTCGCACATATCGTAACTGTAACTACTCGAACACTGTTCATGAGCTAATTTGATAGCAGCACGTTTGTAATCAGAATTCGCATTTTTTCCATTCCATACATAAACCTCAGTTCCGAAATTGAATACGAAAACTTTTTTGCTATCCAACATTTCTACTTTTGGTATTCCACCCCAATATTTTTCCATTGGCATTAATTTTTCATCTTGATACTCATAAATCATGTTCGTTTCGATTAAACAATTTTCAAATAAATCATCTTCATCTGAATGTCCTGCATCAGCAATTTCAACATCATTCGGTTTTAGAAGTATTTTCCAAAACTCATCTTCAGATCTTTTATTATTAACTTTCCCATCATTTATCACAATTTCACGACTAGCTGTACAACCTAAATCCTTATTCTCCAATATATACGCACAGATATTTTTTGATCTTGATTTCTCGATAACATTCGACAAACTTCCAACAAAACGGAAAAGTTTGTTACCAGAAATTAAAATAAAACAATCACCACGATTCAATGATTTCCATATTGGTTCAACGAGACGTGTTTGGATATGTGTTCGTCCTTTAACATGAAGAAGCATTAAGGGTTTATATGGTAACCATGATTGTGTTAAAGGAATTGAACTTGATTTTAAATTGACTGATTTAAAATCTTCAACAGATGCTAATCCAGCTAGTGCTTCAACCGCGAGATTTGATGATTTTGCAACTGAAATAAAAAATGTAAAATAAATATTTGTTAAATATTTTGTTAGGTAAATTTATCTGATTATAGAAAAACAGTGGCTGCAATGAATGGTACCACCTGAAAACCTGCTCCAAATTTACTAACCACAGTCAGTAAAATACAAGCTACATAGCAACAAGTTGCTCTAATTACATGTAACCATCAGAACAACAACAACAATAGCATATCAAACACACAATCAAAACCGGGACCGTTACAGATTCTGCAACGGTCTCAGAGGGAAGATTTATGATTTATTTAGCTGCCGTAGAAGAATAAACCTGAACACAAGGATCGAGATAAAAATAAAGATATAGGCCTAGTTAAGAGATCTAGAGCTTTCACGGAAAAATCAACAGCGAGCCTCTTTACGACTTGAAAACATTGAGGAAGCAAAGAGTTAAGGTCCAACAATCAGACACTCAAGAATCTCAGCGTGACCTTCGACAACATATTGACATTCTCTTCTCACTCAAAGCAGATATGCAGCAGGTTACAGACTCGCAACAACGTGCTGAAGCCTCTGACATGTACTAGCTGGGGTAAAGACAAAGAAACAATTATAACAACAAACAAAGCATTTAGTCGTCTCATCTTAAATTATGCAGCATCAGTTTGGTCGCCACAACTGTGTCAGATATCATGAAAAAAGCTGTAAACATCATAAAATGTTACTCAATGGCACACAAAAACCATTTACATGTGGAAACAAATTCTGCCAGTAAAACCACACAACGATTTACTTAGTCGTCGATACCTGCTAAGCAAGCCTGAAACTACAACTACAGGACTACACAACGTTACATATAAAGGTAACATGAAAGGGTTACACAGGAAAGCGGTAGTCAACACGATAAAGGAGGATAAGAAAAATATAGTGTCTGATGGCTGGTCACCGGTGGATTAACCCAGAGCGATACTGTCCCAACTTAGAGTAGATAAGGCATAACTGATGTCTGCCCTAGTAGTAATTTAGGACCACATAATACTGACCATTTCTTTGAATGCCCAAAGAATTTTACCAACCTGAAAATTTTATGATTAAGAACAAACCACCAAGAAGCAACGACTTTCTTAGGTTTAAAAACATTGGCGGATTTATGGTTACCAAATTAAAGTTCTTTACTATACTTGGTGACATGCCATCTGGCCCAAGAGCTTTGAAGTTGTTAGTCGACGTGATTGCTCAGCAAATTGCTGGGCGTTATCAGGTGGCAACTTGTGCATTCTGTTTTATTCACTTCATCCTGTATGTAGCCGTATGAAATGAAATAATTATTGAATTTGTTGACGTTGAAATGCAGTTGAATCATATAACTACGTTTCCTATTTTTCTCTGCAGGTTACTTGGATCAGTATCACGAAGTTCATCGTTTGGATATAAGATTTGATTCTCTAGATGTTACTTGATGATATAAATTTTAGTCAGGTTTATCCAAGATGTAGCGATTTGTGTGCAAAAACGATCGCAATCTATTTTCGATAAATTAGTGAACAGGCTACGACAGAGCTTGAATTTCTTTATCGATCATCGAATTGAGATAGTTAATGAAACATAATCTGATGAAAGCAATTTTTTGGTTTCCCATTTTTGAGCTAGATAAAAGTGACACGCTAGGTAATGCCCAGTTTTTATTGTTGTAGTGACGTGCGAGATGCTACTCGCCCAACTTGGTATATATTAAGGAACTCAGTTAATACCTCTGGAAGGCGCTATAGATCTTCTTTACTCAAGTTCGCCACGTTTTCTGAACATGTAAATAGCATATGCTATCACATCCGTAAAATTTGTCAATAATTTTAGGATAAATTCTGCTCATGTAATTATATAAGGTTCTTGACCAGTCGGACCTTGCTTTGACTAGAATGGATAAGTTAGTGCGACTTGCGAGGTGGGGGGTTGTTGTAGCGAGGTGGGGGGTTGTTGTAGCGAGGTGGGGGTTGTTGTAAGGAACTCTGCTACTGACCTTGGACGGTACCACAAATTTTCATCAGGTCAGTTGAGTCTGAATATTTGAATAGGTGATTTACATCATGTGGCGTGTCCTCACACGTGTGACACTTATCAATAGTGCTAGAGTCAGTTCTATTCATATATTTCCTTAAGATGCGCCACCAAGCTGGTACTGCGAGGTAATTTAATTTCTTCGGTAGAGACTTGTGGTGGCTTTACATTGAGACCTCGATTGTAGCGTAGTTATTTATTATATCTTAAACAGCTTTGATATGAAATTTTTTAGGACAGTTTTATATATAACCTCCTTAATGTTTCCGTTGACTTAGTAATCTCTGACACCATGTAGAAAGCGTTTCGCAGTTTTTCTTATGTCTCTGAGTGGAATAGTCATTGATAAAGTATCATTGCAAGAATGTTGCTTTTTGTGACAAACCCATAGATATTGTTTGGCTAGCATTTCATTATGTTCACGTGTAGGTACTCGGTGAGTCGTTCGATGATATCCGGTTCGCAATCTTGTGTTTTTTGTTGTTTTTAACTAATGCCAGTGAATATTAGCAACTTGCGGTGTCCATATAAGTGCGTAATTAACACTATTTTTTGCGTTGTGTATAATTTTATTTTTATCTGTAATCCATGAACTATTGCTTTCACGGCATTATTTCTGTGTTTCAATCTAGAGTTCCTATTTTCTGCATGGATATTGCGTTTGGTTAGTGTGTGGTTACCTTCAACAGTTTCGAATTTTTGACAGTAGAAATGAGAATGTTGTTGTTGTTGTAGCGACGAGTTGTGGTGCTATTCTTCCGGCTCCAAGTTTAGATTCAGGAACTTTACTACTGCCTTCGGGCGGTACCACAGATCTTCCTTCGTCAGGTCGGTTGGTTTCTCTGGACAATTGAAAAGGTGGTTAGCATTATGTGGCGTGCTCTCACATATGGGAAACTTGTCAACAATTTCCTGGTCAATTCTACTTATGTAGTTATTTAAGATGCGTGACCAACCGGATCTTAACTGCGCTAGGATGGTTCTGGTGCTGCATAGCAGTTTTGTCTCTTCGGCAGCGACTTGTGGTGGTTTGCTATTAAGAACTCGAATCGGAGCGTAGTTCTTTATTGTGTCTTCAACGGTTTTGGTATGTAAATTTTTCAACCCCCTCTTATACCTAGGCTCGTCGATGTTATCTATGTCTTGACGTGATAGTTATTCGTTCCGGTGATGCCGGTAAACTGCTTAAGTAAAGGTTGAATAATGAAGGTGAGAGAACTCCACCTTGATGAAACTCCTTGTCTGAGCCCTCTCATCTTAGATCTAGAGTTCCGGAAATCAACGTATGTTTGGCGGCCTCTTAGATAGTTGCACAACCAGCGCTTTATTAGACCTGGCAGATTGGTGTTGAATATGTCGTCCAGTATGTGACACTGTGCCGAAAGCTTTTGACAGGTCAAGTGCAACTAAAATTGTTCTAGCACAGGGTTGTTTTTGGTTTAGACCATCGCTGATTTGGTTTTGGATTCTATGAAGCGCGGTGGTTGTACTGTGTGCTTTCCTAAAGCCATCCTGATGTGACGCCAGTTTGTAAGATTCTGTTAATCGATGTAGTAGTAGTGCTTCTATCAATTTTGCAACCGATGAGAGGATAGAGATCGGTCTATAAGATAACTTTTCTTCAGGCTTGCCAGGTTTCAAAATGGGACTTATTCTAGCTGTTTTCCAGATATTTGGTATCTGGAGCGTATTTAGAAATATGTTGAGTATGGTAGTGAGAAAGTTCAATTCTTTGGGTCCAATGTGTTTTAGCATGATGGCTGAGATGCCGTGTGCGCATATGTCTTAATACTGACCTAGTTTCTTTTTCATGTTTATATTGTTTTTCTGTAAACTGCGTGTTGAATTTTGTTGCGCATTTTCTATGGTTTTCGGTTGGGATATCATCAAAGGAGATCATGCAGTTGTTATGCGTTTGACGCGGATGTGTGTCACCCTTAATCACCATCCACAGACTTTTATTTGTGCCAAAGTTTGACTTACTCACTAAATGTTTCCATTTGTTACGTTTGTGTTCCATTACTAGTTGATTTATCTGCTTGTTCATGCCCGGAATTCTAGAATCAGTTGGATCTGCCTTACGGATGTCATCTCTTTGGGAGGAAAGTACACAAGCTTCTTGTGGGAAGTTTGGTTTAATATTTTGTATTCTGCCGGCTGGAATGAAGCGAGATCCAGCTATGCTAAAAATTTCTCTGAATTTTCTTTCCCCAGAGAGGGCGTCAATTGGTAAAATTTGCTTAATGAATTCCAATTCAGTAAAATTGGTAAAATTATCACAGTCTGCTTTGTTAAAATTAATGTATGTCTTCTTCTCGGATTTCATTTCATTTAAGGAACGGCTTAAGGTGATTATGATCGGCACATTGTAGTGATCCCAATGCAATTTTAGTTCTCCATTCAGCGATCGGCATTAGAATGTAGTCAATGCTAATGTTTGTCCATGTAGTGAAAAGGGTAGAACTGGACTTTTCAGTAGAAAAATTATTCAAAATGTTCAGATAAGTGTTCAGAAAGGACCGTTCAGTCGTCTGCACATGACTTGATGCTTATTTCTGTTGGTGAAGTAAGTAGACTATTTAGGTAGAGATTGAATAATGAGGATGAATGAACTCAACCTTGTGGAACACCTTTTTTAGCACTCATCTTGGATTTAAAGATACGAAACTCAACATATGTTTGGTGACATCTGACGTAGTCAGCACAATCAGTGCTTTACTATACCTGGAAGGTTAGTGGTGTAGATATCGTTTAGTAGTGCCGCGTGCGACATTGTATTGAAAGCTTTTGATAAGTCGAGTGTAACCAAGATTGTTCTACCACAGCTAAAAAAGTTTTTGGTTCATTTCAGACGATCACTGATTAGGTTTTGAATTCTGCGAAGAGCGGTGGTTGTACTATGTGCTGTTCGGTAGCCACGTTGGTGGACATTAAATTAAAAAAGATCTTGTCAGCCACCAAAGCAGCAGAAGTGTCTCAAACAATTTTCTGGCCGATGGAAGAATGTAGATCAGTTTCTATGATTTCCCCTTCTCTTCAGAAAGATGGGTATGATTCTAATCGTTATCCACATTTTTGGTATATGGAAGGTATTTAGAGATGTTATGTTGTGTGTGGTAGTTCAATCCCTTGGGTTCATGCCCTCTGGTCTGACTTTTTGATTGCCTAATTTTCCGTATTGCATTCTCAGTCAGCTGGATCTACTTTGCTTGTGTCATCTCTTGGGATGGTAAGCGCACAAGACTTCCTTTGGCAAGCTTGGTTTAACATTTTGAACTTTAACGACCGGGATGTAACGAGCTCATGCTGTATTAAATAAGTTTAGTTGAAAAAATTGGATAGGGCGTCAATTGGTGAAAATTATTTACTAAATTAAACCTCAGGTAAACCAATTGAAAAAATTTTCCATTTCCTCTTTGTTAAAATTAAAGTAGGTTTTCTTCACCGATTTGATTTGATTAATGTAACGACTTAAGGTGATTATGATCGGCACATGATCTGATCACAATGAAAGAAAGTTCGCTTCTCTATTCTGCAATTGGCATTAGTGACATGGTGGCAAGAGCAATATCTTGAGATGAGTACAAGATATTTGTTACCCTTGATTGTTGTAGTTCGTTGAGGAATCCAAAATTGAAGCCATTGATTTGATCAGGTGTTCAGGTGGGAGTTAATAGATCATAGTGTGCATTCACATCTCGTCGTATCGGCACTCTCTGGTAGAAAATGTTAGATAGTTGGTTCATAAATTGTGTTACAGCTGTTTACTGGTAGAATATAAATATTGACTAGAGTTATCTGGGTAGTATCGCTTAGCAGCACTATATTACATCCCAATGGAGAGGAGAAATTATTTCAGCACGAATGAATTTTTTTTGGTCATGTTTGGTCATGAAGAATCAGAGACGATTTTCTCAACGAATGTCAATAAAAATCTTCTGTGTGCTTATAAAGCGAAACTCTTTTCACATTTGGTTCGGAGAATATTCATATTAAATTTAAGATTCTTAGAATACATTATGTTTTTTGGCTGTTTCTATGTCCAAAGTTTCTGTTAAAATTCATTTCCAGCTGACAATTGTCAACGAAAGTGTCAAAAAAGGATTATAACAAGATTGACATTATAGTAGAGTTGCGTTCAACGCTTTGGGTGATTGGTGGGTGATTGGTGACACACCTCATTATGTACGATTTATAACCAAGATATAAAAGACCGAAATCATATAGCAAGTCATGGGTATAAACCAGCCTAACAGTATTTGTTTAGCAGTCTACATTCAAGATTATAGTCCATCGGGAGTTCGTGTAGATACAACTATAATTTTCTAAAAAGAAAACTATTACAATTACTTACTTTGCTCTAATTTTAATCGTTTAAGTTCCTTATCCGCTATTCCAGTTTTTATTTCGGTGTACTCATTTTGTAAATCATTTCTCGCCGCTAAAGTTCTTAATGGATTTTTTGCCGCACGTCTGCCTTTTGGTCCCTGTACAACACGTTTTTGAGTGAGTCTAAAACACAAACAAAGATAATAAAAAATCAATTCATATAAAATTATAAAAATATTTCACCTCTCCGCCGATACAATTATATCGAAATCAGATATTTCCACACCTTCATCTATCACAGAATTTTGTAAACTTTTAAAAAATTTC
The DNA here is from genome assembly GCA_963693315.1 of Diogma glabrata. Taxonomy (NCBI): domain Eukaryota; kingdom Metazoa; phylum Arthropoda; class Insecta; order Diptera; family Cylindrotomidae; genus Diogma; species Diogma glabrata. Next base: position 425,036,634 of record OY856186.1, read on the forward strand.
GAAAATGTTTCATCGTCATCTAAACGTGGTATTACAACTTTTGAACCATTTATCTTATCATTATTATTATTAATTAAGTTTTCATTTATTTTTTTACTATCATTATTATTATTAATATTCAGTTGGTCTAATTCAATAAAATCATTATCATTTCTATTCGTCTCATCTTCATTATCATTTTCACCTGGAACACTTAAGCTACGTTTCAATAAATAATTACGATCTTCACGTGATTGTAGTGTGCCAACGGTTGGTACCATCATCGATGGACTTTTTGCTAAACCTAAAAGTGGTGAATTCACACTTTTGAAAATATTCATCGGTGGTGTTTGTTTTACATCAGATTTTATAAATTGTAATTTTACAGGAGTTGTCATTTTTGCTGCTACTGTAAATTGAGTTGCATCTGATTGTTCTAAAACATAAAAAAAAATATCATTTCATTAGTAAATCAATCAAAAGATAATAAATTATGTTTTTATCTCACCGACTCGACTTTTCCATTTTTCTGATGAATTTTTCAACTGACCCAATCGTTCCGATACTTTACCACAATCGATATCTTTTGTTTGTGCTATATCTTTATGATTATTATCACCTGATTGTAAGGAATGGGCAAGTGAAATTACATCCTGTAAAATAAAAAATAGTTAATCAATAGATTGGAATTGTATTTTTATTTTCAATAGATAAATTCTAATCACAGTTGAAATTGGTTTATAGAACTTAAGAGAGTCCACCCTCACATATTAAATTATTTTGAATTATAAAAAATATATTTTTTGTCTTTAGAAATAGAAATTGGAACTTCATTTCTTTCACCAATTAATAGAATTTCATGAGTTAATTAAATTAAAAAAAGAGAACTCTGACTTGTAATCTAAAAATAATATTTATTATATTAATTTAAATAAGTTTAATTAAAAAAAACTATCAATTGTTTTTTGTGCCTGAGTGTTAGATAGTATAATATCTAAATTTAACAAATTAAAAACCGTTTAAGAACTTTTTTTTTATTATCGGTTTGGCGTGGTTTTGTTTTTTACATTGATAACAATTTTTTATTTTTTTTTTTCAATTAACAAATGCAAATCCCAAATTTTTATTTATTTTTGTTTAATCGATTGAAATGGAAAAATAATGAATTGGTTAGTCATTTGGATAGGATACACAAAAAAATTGTGTTGGATTTGCTATGTAAATGAGGTGGAAGGAAATGTGTTGGTATCCGTTTTAATTTGAAATTTTTTTTTTAGTGTTTATTAGTGTGATACAAAATTTAATTGAAAGAGGTTTATTTGTAAATCCAAGATAAATGTGACGACTTATGATCTATTCTTCTCAGGACTGACATCTAGAATAAATAGGATTCATATGTATTCCAATCAGTGAAGCCAAATAAATAAAGTTACCTTCCAACGTGTGAGGTTGAAAAGCAACCGGTTAAGTTTGAAAACTGTACCAACGGTTAAAAATTTACAATTATCTATAAATACTAAAAATTGAGTACATAAAATGCAGTGATGAAAATCTACAAAAATAAACTAAGAACTAAAAAATTATATTTCACACACCAGATTGGTACTTCAACAGTCGTACGTAAATACTAATCTAGTGTGTGAAATTAATTTTTAAGTTTTTAGTTAGTTTCCAATAAAAGTTTCCAATAAATTATTTTTCGTATTTATGAAAGTTATACTCAAATGAAATTATAATAAAATTTTTCAATGTCAATTATAGAACTATAGATGGTGACCCCGACGTAATGGGATAACGAGGACCCTTCTTGTGGTAACATTAACCAGTCCAATGTCGACCGAATCAATGTGCCCTCTACATCTACAAGAAAATAGCAACAACAAAAACAACTATTTGAGAAGATGTTCGAACAACTAACAACCTATTTTAATGATTTTAAATCACGCCTGGACAATTGGAAAAACAACTATCACGGATCACAATCACCTTCTAGGTACTCCTCTTATCGACGATACCACCTAAGACCTAGAAGCAAATCACTTTCTTCGAAGAATTTTTGCTGGTATCATCAAACATTCGCACCAAAAGCTGTGTGATCCGTATGAAATTGCTCCTACAAGTCTTCTACCTCCTTAAATAGAGCACTTAATTCGGGAATCTAACTGTTCCCAACGAGAATATGTACAACTAACGTTGGGATGCAGACGACAAAACGTCTGATCGTCCGGTGCCTCAACACCAACCTTGAATTTCTCATTGACGCAGGACCTGATGTAGCAGTGATCCAATGTCCTTACAGTCGCTAATGGATTTAGGATCCACACATTTGGTACAAAATTATTGAATTTATATTTGAGTCTCCGTATAGAGAACTATGGCATATATTTGTCGTACCGTTAGTTAGTAAACCTATTATAGGTGCTGGCTTTTTCTCCAAATTCTAATTGATTGTCGATCTAAAGCGTAAGTACTTACTAGAACCAAGTACAAAATTAACAGTGCATTAACACTATTTCGTGCTCAGAAAATATGCCTTCAGCATGTTTGTACAATATTCAAGAAAGCTATGGAACATGCTCCATGACTGTACGTACATCCGTAATTCAGGAACCCAAATACAACGCTTCAGTCAAACACAACGTTGTTCATCGTATTATCAATACCAGGAAAATTACCTTTTTTTCGACCACATAAACAGGAAGCGAATAAATTTAAGTATGATTAAAATGATTGGAGACCATGTGGAGACCGTCGACGAATAAATTATGTGACCATCCTATGCATCTTCACATATGCACTATATATTCTCCAAAAATCGAACTTGTCCAGGCTCCGGAAAATATTCAAAAAAATGCGATAACTGTTTCGTTTGGTCTCTTTGAATTTTTCAGAATGCCTTATGGTCTTAGAAACTCAGCTTAGACGTTCCAGCGTTTGATGGACGAAGTGGTCAAAAGACTTTACTTCGTATTTGTGTATATCGACAATGTTTTGGTGACAAGCAATTCCCAACAGGAACATCAAAAGCGCTTATGCATCTTCAAAAGGTTATTTGATATCGATATTGAAATCAAAATTTCTAAATACGTATTTGTCGTTCCTTCTTTTGGTTTTTTAAGCCATGAAATCATAAAGGATGGAATAAGACCATCACCAGATCGAACCATGGCCATACAACATTTTCCACAACCAACTTCAGTTCGCCAAGTCCAGTGATTTGAAGGAATGGTAAACTATTACCATAGATTCATATCCCACTTAGCTGAGCTAACAGCACCACTACACGACTGCCTCCTTAAACTAGCCAAGATAAAAAAATACTAGCTTTTATCTGGCCTCTCCAATGCAGTACAGCCATTGACATGGTAAAACTGGCGCTCTTGACTCGTTCTTTACAAAATGCCAGTTTTTTTGTATCAAAATGGATGCTTCAAGTACTGCAACAAGAGCAATAATGGACTAGCAATACTAGCACTTAGATTTTTCTCCAGACAGACTGAGGAAATGGCTATCAATTTAACTGGATTAGATGCTGATAAACATGTCGTACTTCAAGAGATAGATCCATTAACGCCAACATTTAATCAAAACCACACATGTCGTAGGTTCTAAATAGAAGTTAGAACCGATCTCAACAAAGCTACACAGTAAACCGATTTGGTGTGAAACCTCGACCAACATATTCCGTCCCTATTTACCTGAGTCCCTAATACGATTACCATTCTATTCAATTCAGAATCTCTCACATTGATTTGGTAGGTCATTTACCTCCATCTCATGGATATCGGTATATTATGATTACAATCGATCGCTTCACTCGATGGCCGGCAGCAATACCTTTGGTGGATAGAACAGCTGAGACTAAAAGCATAGGCTTTCTTGTAAAAACATATTTCAAGATTTAATGCGCCGTTAAACATAAACACGTAACTTAATGCGAATTAACTTAAAGGATAGTTCAACATAACGGTTCCAGATGACACGTAGAATATCTCAAAAGTATTCAAAACGCTTTCTCACGAACAAATGAGTCGATTCGATTCAAACAAATCATTAAGGGCATCGCAACTTGACCGTTAATTCTTTAGAAAATCGCCGAAAACTGCAACTACCATTTCTGTATCTTCTCAATGGGTGGAAGAGGCTGGATCAGTTTGTGATTGAGGTTTAGACAATTATTTTGCCAGTGTCTAAAAGACGAGATTCTCCGTGTTGCCGCATCTTTACCCAATATTGACCAATCCATTATACGATCTGGGAAGGAGCGAGTATGGAGCTATGTCGAGTCATTATAACAATTTTCTCGATATGATGCTTCTTTCGAATGTAACTCCATTGAATCTCATGGAGCAAAATAAACATGAATTGAGCCAACCCAAAAAAGACGAGCAACTCTTCTTCACCCACTTCTGCAGACGTCATAAACATGAGGATCGACTAGTTCATTTGTGTAGCATTGGGTCGTCACCTTTGCCCAGAAGCAATGATTATGCTCCGAAAAATCTTTACGAATTTAATAACGACCTATTTAGTACGTCAGTTGCTCTCCAAGGAGTAAAGCCAATCTATTCGCAGATAAAGTAGAGGAAGTGATCTGAATCTCTTTTGTATAGTGAAACTGTATGGTGATACATTCCTTGACTAGGCTTGGTCTTGACTGTTATCGCTGTTCTTCTCTGTTTACAACAGCAGTCAGTGCCAACACCGATCTAGAATATCAGTCGAAAAGGTGGACTCTTCTATTTCTTGTTTCACTTCAACTATCCGATAACACACTATTACTTATAATATGTAATGCTGTAACTAGTTATGTGAACACCACTTTAGAAACGTTGGTTTGCTACTGATTGTTAAGCTTATGACCTTTTTATGTGCACTGTAGTTGAGAAACCAACCACACGCGCTAAAATGTTTGAAGGTAGGGAAAATTCTACGTTCAAGTTGTGCTACCTGAGTAAAGCTAACAGCGTTAGGTGTGGTGTAGGAAAGAGAGAGAGAGTCAGAGTAAATACTGCTTACACTTGATGATATTATATTTCACGGCAAATCATTGGCGCCTTGACATGAAATCAAATGCAACTCAAAATTCTGTTTCCCGGCCTAGGGATAGCGTGACGGAGGCGCCTATATTGGGTCAACCGGCTCGCTATATAAACGTGTTAAAAAATTTTTCTTAAACCTCAAGATCAGAAAGCAAACCCATTTACAAAAAATCATGATGTAAAACATAAATTTTTTTGCACGACTTCCTATCGAAACGGCTTGGCTCCACACAAAATTTCGCTACAAAATACACAAAAGGTTACGAATAATAGTATGCGCGGATATTCCTGCTGAACGTCGTTTATAAGTTTAACTGACGATGTTCTCCGAAGAGGACAATACAAACGATTGAGCATATTAGTAGGTATTGGTATTCACATTTAAGTACTTCAAACTCATTTTTTTCTCATATCTAAATATTAATCTGAATCATGATCGATGATTATGCTTGGAGCTGTGTAGTTTTTGATTGCGGAGATTTTAAGAAATCCGTTTGAAAAAACAAGCTATTCCACCAATATTATTTTACAGGCAATTCTGATAAAAAATATTCGTTATAAATAACATTTGTCTATAGATAACAAATTTAGTTATTGAATTTCATGTTTTATTTGCTAAACATTTATTTATCCAGCCAAGTAAATACAAATTATTTACTCATTTCTGCGTAGTTAGTAAAGTTAATAAAACAATTGAATTGACGTATACGTGCGGGACGCGGGTAAACAGATCGGGCACGTCATTTATACATTGTACTAACATTTATTACATGCAAATCTTAATATTAATTACAGGATGCCACGTTTTAAAATTAATCATAAAGATTTGATAAGATTTAAGAGTTTTAATAAAAATAGAAACAACGCATGAGTCGATTAGTCACATATGTAGACATAGAAATTTAAAAAAATGCAATTCTAAAGCAACATAAAAAAAGTCTTATTTACGGCTACTTGTTAATCATTATTAATCTGATTCATAAGAAGACATAAATACTGAAGTCTGAAGAAGAAATCAAAGAAAATCTTTTGTAAAATAAAAAATGAAAATAATATTTTAAAAAAAAAAACAATAACCGCCGCTACCACTTGTAAATTTATACTTCTTAAAAGTAAGGTTAATGTTAATGGTTTGTTTAACTCTCAGGATTTAAATTTATTATTAATTAAAGATTTATATTCAGTTTTATATGTCATTCGATTTATTTTTTAACCGTTGGTATTTCCGATAATTAGTGTTGACCAATGACGTGTCTGGATGAGCAACAATTCCATTAACTTTCTACGATCGGTAATGGAATTAGAAACAAAAGAGTATATTGGAATAAACTTTAAATTGGGTTGGTAAAACCAACCAACTGGTTTTTGCATCTTTATGATTTGGTTAAGTCAGGTTGATTTTTTTACTTTGCATAAATAGTATAATTCAGCTAAATTGAAAGAAAGTTGGCTTGAGCCAGTTTAAAGGTTGGATTTTCAGTCTAATGAAAAAGTTTTTCAGTAAAACACATATATTTATATGCAAAAATGTAAGATAATTTGGAGTAAATACGAAATATTGGTGACGGCGGTGAAATTTTAAGTTGTTAAAATAACTTTATTGAGAGCTTCACAACTTCAGAAAGAACAAAGGGAAATAAATAAAATCTTGATTTTTAAGAGTGCCGAATAGAATTCCTCCTCAAATAGTGTAGCAATGCCCAATGGTATTATTATTTGAAATGTGCCAAATAGTATATCATGGCATATTATTGGATCCAAATATTGTAAAAAAATTAATACAAAAATTGGTGTTATTTTGACATGACTCACGGCTGAGCGCTCCATTTCCAAGGCAAAAAAACAAACGGTTTCGACACGGGGCAATCTAAGAGCCAATTAACAGTTGTTTTTGTGTATTTTAACGGTTGATACAATAGCTCGAACACAAGTTATAATAAAGGAGCTAAAGAAAATCCAAAAGTAAGAACTCCAAAAAATATTGATCTGGTTGTGAGTGTTGCCGGATCAATGACATTGAGACAGTGGATTTAAAACAAGTTTTAAGGAGCAACGTGACCTTTTTAAGCAAGCAAACTTATTGCTTATTATGGACTCATATGGATGTAACTTAAAAGAGGAGATTGTTACGAATTGCAATGCTGAAATAATTTTTATTACACCAAAAACTAGTGCAGTCTTACAGCAATTAAATGTTTCAATCAATTATTCATTTAAATATGCATTCGATCCGCAATGGAATAAATAACTATCAAAAATCAAAAAACAGTCAAATCAACTGAAAAATTTTCAGTTGTACTTTCCAAAGGGTGGTGATAATTCGAAATAATTTTTTGCCAAAAATTTCAAAAGCAAGTATTATCAATACCACTTGCTTGAGGAACTTTGCAAAAAATTATGAGAATTTATCACCGAACGATGGGAATTCGTTTAGAAAATTTTTTGCCATTTTTCATTTCTTTATATATTTTTATGAATTATACGTTTGTCTTCTGCGATATCAGTCAATTATTTCAAAATTAGATTGAACATTTTTTGCCTTAGTTTTATTTTAATTTAACCCAATGAAATTCTCTAAAACGTAATGACATCATTCAATTTCACCAAAACATTCGAATTATACTAATAATAAATAGTTATACGTCTGGCCTACTGGGATATTAAAAATTATCAGTTGTAATTTCCCCAGGGCGGTGACAATTCGAAATAAGTTTTTGCTAAAAATTTCGAAAGCAAGTATATTGAAAAAAGCACGAGGCCGTAGGCCGAGGGATTTTATCACTACCACTTGCTTGAGGAATTTTCCAAATGAGAATTTATCAACGAACGAGGGGAATTCTATAAGAAAATGTTTTTCCATTTTTCGTTTCTTTATATTTTTTTTATGAATTATACGTTGGCCTACTGTGATATCAGTTAATTATTTCAAAATTAGACTGATAATTTTTAATATCCCAGTAGGCCAGACGTATAAATATTTGTTATTAGTATAATTCAAATGTTATTGAAGAAATTGAATGATGTCATTACATTTTAGAGAATTTCATTGGTTTAAATTAAAATAAAACTAAGGCAAAAAAATTTCAAATAAATGCTACCGAAAAAAACTTATCAAAATTTAGTTGGCTTTGTAGCTGCAGCACTAAAACAAATATCTCCAATGATTGCAGTGCGTACATTTAAATGTTGTGTTATTGGGGCAGAATGTTAAACAATTCCATTTTTCTGTACCGTATATATGTTCCATAGGAACATTCCGGCGGTCAACAAAGTGTCCCTCTCACCTGTATTAATTTCATCAATTCACTCAATTTTATGGTCGAGTTTCACTTGAAAAATTAATTCAATCGATTATTTTTATACCAACCAAAACTCTCGATATTGTTAGCCAGCTTATTTTTTTTTTGGCACAGAAAAAATTGTGAACTTACAGCGCCATTTTGAAATTAAAACTCAATATAAAAAAATTAAAAAATATTTAACGCCATGAAATATAAAACTCCATTTAAAAAAATTAAATCAAAAATGCTAATCCAATTTTTTTTCCATTATGGCAAGGTTCATTGTTTTTTGCATATGTCGTCAATTAATCATAACATAATTGACATAATTTGACATAATTTGACATAATTTTAACTTGTTCTTCAGGAGGAATCGACAATGGTTAGCTGTAATCACGTATGGTCATCATTTGCAAGCGTTACTGGAAGGTGTTTAGGGTTCCGTATTTTATTTATGTGAACTGAATTAATAAATAGACATTGATTAAAATTATACCTTTGTATATTTTGTTTATTTATTTCAGTTGGGATGTCAAACAGTGTACCATGGTATAAAAATCCAAATAGGAACCCAGGTGCAGTATTTAGATTAAAAAATAAATCAAAATATTAAGATTTTCCAAATAGAGTTTCATGGTATTATAATCGGCAATCTTCGGATGTAAATTTGTTCATCTCGTTGATACAAAATTGTTAATGAATCCTAACATGGATAGAGGAGAACATCAATTGATCAACTTGTGGTCAAATTTTCCAGGAGACTACCCGACCGATACTATAAACCCATTTAAAAAATTAAGTCCCCATATGAGTCAGGCAATATTGGGACACGCAAAATCAAATTAAAATAATTTTTTTTTGTGCCGTATATGTTACATATAGAAACGTAGGCAGTGAACAAGTGTTTCCTCACCTGTATTAATTTCAATTCACTCAATTTTATAGACCGGTTTTACTAGAAAATTTTACAATTTTATTCAATTAGTTTTATTTGGGTGTTCAGGCCAAAAATGTTTTCCAATTCACCAACCATATTGGTTGTGTTAAAATCAATGTAATCAATGCTTTAATTTTGACACAAATTTAAAATGTATTCGCTGCTTTATTATACTTAAGATGAAATGTCAAATTACAAAATGTGTTTCTTATTACCTGTTCAATAAACATACCGTTTTGTTGTGAATAATAAATTTTATTAAATCTAATAAAATTACATGTTATAGGCCCAGATAAATTTTTTGTTTTACATATTAAATACCAGAAAGTAAAACAAATGGCTTCATCAATTGAGAAATTAAGAGGACGTGAAAACTATGCGTCATGGAAGTTTTCGATGGAAAATTATCTAATCACATTCCACGTGTATTACTGGGAATGAGATTGATGAAAAAAAAATGCTAAAGCCAAAGCAGTAATCATCTTGAGCATAGATAAATCAAACTACGTTCATGTGCAGTCAGCATCTATTGCAAAAGAGGTTTGGGACAATCAAAAAAAAACTTTTGAAGATACAGGTGCTGTACGAAAGATGAGTTTGATGAGGAAAATTGTAAATACGAAGTTGGATAATTGTGTATACATGAATGTATATGTTAGTGAGATTATCTCAACAGCTCAAAGATTGAATGAAATTGGGTTTAAGGTTCCTGATGAATGGCTTGCGATTTTTTTATTGGCTGGATTGAATGATGACTATATGCTAATGATTATGGCAATGGAAAGTACGGGAAAGGAATTAACAATTGATAGTGTGAAAACAAAATTGCTGTAAGAAACTTCAAATGGAAAGCCAAAAAATTGTGAAAATGCATTGTTTTCAAAGAAACGTAATTTTTCCAGAAGTAAATCAAATATTATTTGTTATTCGTGTAGAAAAAAAGTTCATTTTAGTTCTTCGTGTCCAGAAAAACAACATAAATCTACTGAACATAAAGCAATTGAAAAACGCAACGCATTTTTTGCATTCAGTTCTTCGTTTTTGAATGATAAATTTGACAAAAACCAATGGTACATTGATTCCGGTACAACTACACATATGACGATGAATAGAAGTTGGATATTTGGAACAAAACAATGTGGAATTCAGCAAATTCGAACCGCCAATAACGAATTTATGAAAGTTGAATTCAGTGTTTATGTGAGTTTTGAAGTAAATGTTGATGGCAATCGATCGAAAATACAAATGCAGAATGTACTTTGTGCACCGCAGTTGACTGCAAACTTTCGGTAAGTTTCGGTAAGTGAAAATGTTAGTAAAGGTAATAATGTTGTTTTTCATCGAATAGGTGTGTAATTCGAAACGGAAAATGTGCATTACTAGCAACAGCATCATTAGTTGATGGTTTATATCGATTGGAGGGATTTAGTCAACATATGGAGTCCCTGTATGGAGTACTGCTGTCAAGTTTGGGGTGCTGCCTCTGTTTCCATCTTGGCCCTCTTGGACTCTGTTCAAAAGCGAGCTATACGAATTGTGGGTGATCGAACTTTGACATCAAAACTTGATTCCCTACAACATCGTCGCACTGTTGCTGACCTCGTTGTTTTTTACAAATATCGTCATCAGCAGTGCTCAGATGAAATCAGCGGCATCATGCCTCAAACTTATTCTTACCCCCGTTCCACTCGGCAATCGGCTGCCGCAACCAGTGAAACGGTAAAGATCCCGCGCTGTCATACTGGCAGATCGCAGAGAGACTTCTTTGTCCGAACTGCGTACAAATGGAATAGTTTGCCGGAACACTTAGTCTCAGGTGGCTTCAACCCACAGATGTTTAAAAAAAGCGTTAATCTACACCTTAGAACGCCAGTTGTTGTGGGACCCAGGTCTAGACCTAGGTCTTAAAAGGTATTTATGTGTTGTTGTGACACATATTCTAAACCCTATTACACAACACATTTTATTAAAAAAAAAAAAAATATGGTGATGACATCGATAAATTTAGATACTTCAATGCAATTATGGCATTTGAATATTATTGATAAGTGTAAAATAAAGAATGGTGGAGTGATTGGAGTATCATATATTGATAAGATGAAAGACAATGCATGTGTTGCTTGTTGTCAAAGGAAACAATACAGAAAACCATTCAATAATGCTGGTTCAAGAGCTAAGGAGTAAATTGAAATTGTACATGCTGATTTGTTTGGCAAAGTTGAATGTGCATCGATTGGAGGGAGTAAATTTTGTTTGGTCTTAGTTGATGATTTTAGTCGACGAACATTTGTTTATATGCTGAAACACAAAAATAAAGCTTTTGACAGATTTAGTTCATTCTAGAACTTTGTGGAAAAACAAACAGGTCTACAAATCAAAGTCTTTCGTAGCGACAATGGAACAGAATTTTGTTCAAATAAATTTAAAGATTTTTTTAGTAAACATGGTATTCGACATCAAACCTCGATTCGATATACACCACAACAAAATGGTCTAGCTGAACGCACAATTCGGACAATAACTGAAAAGGCTAGATGTATGCTCCAAGATGCGGGTTTACATAAAAGTTTTTGTGCTGAAGCAGTAAATACAGTTGCTTATATCAAGAATCACACGATTTCGAACGTCTTGGATAATAAATCACCGATGGAAATATGGACCAATAAAAAACCAAATATTAGTTATTTTAAAGTTTTTGGTTCACGAGCGATGGCATATATTCCAAGCGAAAAGAGACAAAAATTTGATGCAAAGTCAAAATTATTCATTTTCGTTGGATATTGTGAAACGCAAAAGGGATATCGGCCTTTGGATTTAAAAACAAAAGAAGTAATTACATGTCGTGATTTGAAATTTTTCGAAAATGCTGATACATATGACACTGCAATTGAAGAAAATGAAGAAAGTAGAGCAATTGTCAATGAACCATTGGAAATAAATAAAGCACATCATGACAATGCTATCAATGATTCATTTATCGATTCGCTTACAACTAATAAAGAAGACGAAATAGTTGAAAATTTGATTTAAGACAATTCAAACGATGAGAACGATGATGGAGAGACGGTTATACCAACTGAGGAGGGAAATTCATCGATAATCAGTATAAATTCAAGTGGGAATTTGGATGATACACATAGTGATAATGATTATGTTCCAGATGAATCAGTTGATATTGTTTCTGATTTAGAAGTTGTCCGTCGTTCTAAAAGAGCGAAAAATAATGAAAATTCGAAAGCTGTTTTTTTGATGAACAGCGTTTTGGACGATGAACCAAATTCAATTCAACAAGCGTTTGATAGTCATGAAAAACATAATTGGCAATTGGCAATGAAAGAAGAATATCAATCGTTGTTGGATAATCACACATGGGATTTGGTGGATTTGCCAAAAGATCGAAAACCTATCAATTGTAAATGGGTTTTCATTCAAAAGGAAAAACAGATTCGAATGGAAACATTGTTCGTTATAAAGCAAGAATGGTTGCTAAAGGTTGTAGTCAAAAAGCTGGCATTGACTATGGTGAAACATTTTCACCTGTTGTTCGATACTCATCGATTCGGCTATTAATGGCAATTGCTGTAAAATATAATTTAAAAATAGAACAAATGGATGCAAAACAGCTTTTCTTCAAGGGGAGGTGGAAGAAACGATATATATTACAGTTCACGAAGGTGTACATGAGGAAGTAGAATTTTATTACACAGAATAGTGGCATCTTATTATCAGATGAGACACAAACGTTCTTTTAGACATATGGCAGTACGAAAACAAAAAAACGAGGTGAGTGATCAATGGAACATATTGCTAAATAGAGCACGCCTAGAACTCAATGTTGGAAGCATTCCAACTTGGTGATGAACCTCACCTGAGCAGGAAGTTTTAGTTTGGTACAATATAAAAAACAGAAGTTATCAATGAACTGCAGTTTTCGGATAAGAGGACAACGATGTTTGAACCTGTTCAGAACCTAGGAATACTAGATGGGACTATCGCAGATAACCATAAAGAGGTACATCACGTTATAAAACATTATTATTGTAGGTAGGTAGAGTAATATCAAAGGCAGAACACGGATTTGTAAAGGTTACGATCAGAAGTACGGATACTATTTAACAGGGCTGAACAACAAGGCAAGTGAAATGAATATACAAGAGTGCAAACTATCAACTTAACAAATAAATCAGGAATTTGCCTTGATATCTTCTTTACAAATACTGCATACGGCTCAATCTCGCACACCATGGAAAAATGCAATTTCGTACGGTAAAAGTGCACGTACAGGAAACTATCGGACAGGCAGCTGGCTACTATCATATTTACGTAACATTAGAATTAGAGCATTAAATATTTTCGACGGAGCCAGAAATGTTATAGTACCAACCTACCAGCAATTGGGCAAAAGTGGGTATTCCAGAACCTTATTGAAATTTTCGAAAACAGTCTGTCTCGTGGGTTAAATTCAAAACCATATGGAACGGACAAGGTGATAATTATTTCGAATGTTGGAAATAACGACATCACCCAACCCCGGTTTTAGAAATAAAATGTGATCCACAACCATGTACGAATAAGTATAGTGGAAAAATAGCTTTTGCAAGATATTCAAAACCCATACGGAACAGGGAACGCTAACTTCAAGTTGACGAACAAAATTGAGGAGTTTATAGTAAATGGCGAGGAAATTATTTTTTCCGAGAGCAGAAATAAAAAAACAGTCTAAGTACTATATGAACTTGGCTACGGAATGAATTGTATTACCTCCAACTTGGTGTCTGAACGATATTGTGCCATGGTAATGAGTAATGACGTAATCAAATGGTATATAGATAATTCTAAGGTTGAATTGCGGGCAAGAGAATGAGTATCCATAAAAGATAGATATCAAATACTCTGAGCCATTGCATTGGCATCCACTCTAACTTTTTTTGTCATGTTAGTCACGATGTATTTTTACCTTGTATATGTAAATTAATTATACTTGGTTTAAATATTTTATTCTTATGTAAGTGATGAATATAGCATACATCAGCATACAAAATTTCACTTATAGGTACATTCATATTTATTGGTTCAAATTGTACAAGAAAGAGGTCTGTAATCATGTCTGTCACATATGAAAATAACCTAGTAACAAAAATAATTTGAACTCTTTTATGTTACGAAGTAGTCTGGTAATCAACGAAGTAGTTGTGTAGTTCTCTGATTTGGAGATACACTACTTTCTCACACGCATCGAATTTGCATTGGCGGAGACTTTCATAATTATTTTCGTTCTTCCTTTAACCATATTTTCTTGAACTCAAACCGTAATTGCCATCTGCAATAGTTTCCGTACGAAAAAAGATTGTCCTAAAATAGTTGGGTGCTATTTCCCAATATAACTTCGTATATTCAGTTGGTATTCGTTGATCGCTGGAAAGTTGTCCTAAAGGGGTTGTGCTATATCATTAATACTCAATCGCGCTATGTTCATATATAAATCTTACAATCATTATTCATCTATAAATTTTGTTGTAGTTTCCGATTTTAATACCCGGTGGTTATAAGAATTCCTTAGTGGATACACTAATAAATGTAATTTCCTATAATCGTTTCATAATAGATGTCTCTGTTTATAGTTCCCTTCCAGTTATAGTACAATAGGGACGACACTTTTAGTACACATATTTATCGAACGAGATTGTCCAATAAACGGATTTATTTTGTTTATTGATTTGTGATGTAAAAAAGGTCGCTACTTTTGCCTATAAATACGCCTAGCCGCGTATAGAGGCCCTCTTAGTCGCTATTTTTTCGGAGAATCATATGTTGGCTGTCAGTCTGTTTTCTTTGGCATAATTTTGAGGTGGGGTCATCCATTGTTTAAATTTTGGTGAAATTAATGTTAAAATATATAAAAGAAAAGATTTATATGACCAGTGAATCAAATTTTTATTGTGTTGGAAGTAATTCTAAAAGTTTTGTTTGGTTAATCGAAATCATATACGACGGAATGGGATCAATTTTCGGATTACAATCCTGTGCTGACACAAGATCGAAGGTTGCACCTGTAAAAGATAAGTAGCCCATTTTGGTTTAACTCAATTAAAAATTATAGAAAAACCTGTAAACAATCTTGCATGCTTAAAGCTATATATATAAAAAGAAAACCAAAGAAAATCTAATTTTTGATAGAACCATTGTTGTAATGTAAATTATAAACATTTGTAGTAATAAATTTTTATAAAACATTTTTGTTTAGTTCAATTAAAATAATTAAAACCATTAAAATAATTCGGTGTCCTTGTAGTTCAAACCTACATAAAAAGAAAACCAAAGAAAATCTGAATTTTGATAGAACAATTGTTGTAGTGTAAATTATAAACATTTGTAGCAGTAATTTTTTATAAAACATTTTTTTGTTTAGTTCAATTAAATGTATGGGACAACCATGAAAATAAATCGGTGTCCTTGTAGTTAAAACCTATACAATTTCTGATAGAACAATTTTTTTTTCGTAAATTGCTCAAATACTTAATTACGAATTTATAAAATATTTATGATTAGTTCAAGTAAATTTATGGTTAAGGACGCATATGCACTTGAAAATAAATTCTATTTTCGAAAAGGTGTTTTTATTGGGAACGAAATTTAAAATCTACAAAATAGAAAAAAAATCTACATAAATTTAAAAACAATCTACGTAAATAAAGAACATTTGTATGCACACTTAAAAAAACAACGCTATCAACAAATATAACACTGTCAACATTCAATTTATTTTTACTTTCCTTACGAAATAAATGAAACTACATTTATTTCGCTTCGTAATTTGAAAATAAGAAGTCTCCACGGGTAGTCATGACATCTATTGACTTTCTCTTATTTTCAACTGCATACTACTTACGAAATGCAAACCGAAAATTTTTTCGTTTCCTTTTATTTTGGTTTTTTTTACAAAAATTTTGTATGGGGAAAATAATTTATTTTCAAGTGCATACGCGTCTTAAGTCAAAACCAAAAAAAGGATAAAATAAAAGGAAAACAAAAAAATATAACAATTCTGTGTGGTTGCATTAATATAATAAGGTACTGTTATATATAATATAAGTAGGTACTGTTATAACGTTCAAAATCGGTGTTAATTTATAATAAAAGTGTTGATTAATTAAAAAAAATAAAATTTATATGAGAACAACAGTGTGGTCATACTTTCATCCATTCAATCTGCCACTGCATTCGCATGATGCAACTGATTTGAGTTATTTATGCATATTTCCATCAACATTCATCCGTAATTGCACGATCCAGCCGACTTATATCCGAATTCAACAGTATAGTCATATTTTGATTCATTCAATCTGCCGCTACAATTACGTGATTCAACTGATTTAAAACATTTATGCTCATTTCATTCAACATTCATCCGTAGTTGCACGATCCAGCCGATTTATACCTAAATTCAACAGTATAGTCATATGTTTTCATTCGATCTGCCACTACAATCGCATAATGCAACTGATTTGAGTTATTTAGGCCTATTTCATTCAACATTCATTCAGAATTACACTCTACAACCGTTTTATTTCTGATTCAACCGAGTAGTTATACATATATATATATTTTCAAACTTCAGCCGCTAGCGCATGATTCAACAGCACGATATTGTTTGTAGATATAGTCAGTCTAAATTCAAACACATCAGCTGGATTTAGCCGGCATCCGTGCTTTCCCCATTCACTCACCTTAATTTGGATCATGCCTTTGGGTTGCGAAAGATGACCGGCTAATCACAAAACAAAGTGAAAGGGGGATCTGCCCACCACATAGGGTGAGTCACATTGCAATCTTATCTTATTGTTATGTATGAACGATCCCGGATATGGATGTAGGTGTATGAATGTGTGAATATGGATTTGTGGTTGCGGGTGCGTCGAAGCGAGTATGGTGGGTGCATGTGTGTATGCCTGTCATAATTTAATTTGAACCTTATATACCAGAAATTTTGCATAACTATTAACATCACCAAAAATTTTATAATAAAAATTTTAGAGAAGATTAAAAAAAAATTAAACCGCTTAGGTAAATAAAGTTTAAAGGAGTGTTAACTACAATATATTCTGGTAATAATTATTACTAAAATAAACATGTCAATTTTACCATTACTTTTTTGTAATTTGGGTGATGGGCCTTTAGAAGAAGCATCTGGATTAAGATCGTATCCAAATCATTTTGGATTAGGAATGTATCCACATGAGCTCCAACGCTCCTGGTGTTCATCAAGACGTACAGTATTTAAACATTTTCGACCAGGTGAGAGTTCATTGGCAACAGTATCATCATCAAAGGATGGTTGTTAAGTATGTCTTAAGGTTGAACATTTTGCACCAAACGAATTTACTGATACAACTGGTAATAATACCATAACGGTTGAGGGTAAAAATGAAGAAAAGGAAGGATTACACTCTTATTTGCTATTCAAAAAAAAACTGTAACCAAAATAGTTTGCATGCTGGTGATATATCTCATATCGTACATATCAACCTGTATGTTTGTGTGTGTGTGTGTGTGTGTGTCTGTCTGTGTTTTTTTTTTGTTTTTGTTTTTCGTAGGAAGATGAAACGTTTCAAAAATCCACCTGGAACCCGACTTTCCAGGCGACCGCGGGTTCTTACCGGGTAAAAACATCTCCCTTGCTCTTGTAGTCCTGTTGTATCTCTGCGGTACCACCAATTAAGGCATTCCTTCGCAGGGCAGGGGTTGAGTGTTATACTCTCTCGATTATTATGTGCTGTCGTGGTTTCGCTGTGTAGTGTTGAGCATGGCTGCTCTTCGTTCGTCTTGTCTCAGTCGTTTCATCATACTTGTGATGATCTCATTCGCTATGTCCCAGTTGTCTTTTGAGCTCAGCATAAATTGCATGAGGCTATGCGGAGTGATTGACTCTCCCATATGCTGCTCAATAAGTCTTCTCGAATGTGCAAACCTTCCGCATTCGATTAGCACGTGCTCAGCGTTCTCGGCCTTACCCTCACAGTAGAGACAGTATGGATCCGTTACGTGCTTATACTTGTATAAGTACTCACGGAAACATCCATGGCCTGAGATCATTTGCGTCAAATGATGGTTGACATCACCGTGTTTTCTTGATGTCCATGTTTTTATGTCAGGGATCATCACAAAGGTCCATCGTCCGTTGGTGGAAGCTTCCCATTTCGCTTGCCATTCTATATGACTGTCCATGTTGAAGTCTTCACGTGTTCGTCGGTCCCTATCGTTTCTGTGTGTGTGTGTGTGTGTGTGTGTGTGTGTGTGTGTGTGTGTGTGTGTGTGTGTGTGTGTGTGTGTGTGTGTGTGTGTGTGTGTGTGAGTGTGTGTACATATGTGCATGTGTGTGTAGGTGTGAGGGTGTATGTGCGTGAATGTATGAGGTGCGAGAGCGTGTGAATGTGTATTAATTTATGGGGTTGGACGTGGTGATCGTTCGTACACGGGGGTTGCCAGAGTCTGGTTAGTTCACTTGTTTTTTCTCTTACATCCGTTCTTACCATGTTTCTCGCGTACTATGCAGTTATTTGTGCTGGAGCAGCAGGATTTCCTACTCGTACCCAAGGACTAAAGGACTAAAGCTAGCTCGGGGCTTTTAAAACAATCTCGCTAGGTACGCGACCTGCTACGCAACTTTGTTGTTGGTCAACGAAGCAGCGCTTCATTACATTTATAGAATGGGTTCAAATACTATCCACACATGGATGAGAAAAAATTACGACGCATTGGATTGATACCTAAAACAATGATTAAGGTTAGAGGTCTTAAACAATCTATGGATTTGATTGAGTTGTTCAACCAAAAATTTACCAATCAATTTTTGGAACTTGAGTAGGAACAACATACGCATGGCAGGTTCAGTTTTCACCGATTTGTTTAATTTCTGATCTCTGACAACCCCGCGTACTTCAGCCACTACTATAATTAACTGACATACGGGTTAACGTCAGATATCACATACCACTGGGAATAGAAGTTAAATATCAGTAGACAAAGTGATATCTTAATTCTGTCGATTCGGTCAATTGGAACCTGAGAAATTAACTATTTATATTTTATAGGTTCGCAGTTCCAGTGTTTGGTACACCTGCGTTATATAAATATTGCATCGTAAGCGTATTATCTATTTCTTGTTTCAAGTTTACAATTTTTCTACTATCGTACAACTTTTTTTTTAACTATTACAAAAATAACAAATATTCCAAATGACTCACAATTGAAATATCAACAAAAACCACACGATTAAATGTGGTAAGTGTATACTACAAGTAATAAAAATAAGTAAAAGAAAATTAGCACATTCATATCGCACGTCTAAGACCTTCAAATATTTTATATAATGAAATTAATGCACTATTGTATACCTTTACCTTTTTACTACTCCCCGGATCATTTGAAAATCTTTTTAATATTATTTCTTTCACATTTATTTGATTAGACATTTTTTTATTTATATATTTCACATAACATCACAATTTATCACAACCACTTTTTTATTTTGAATGAAATTCAAGTCAATAATTTTTGGCATAAGTTTAACCAGATAGTGACGTTACAAGAAGAAGAAACACAATCTATTTTTATTTATTATTGAGGTATATTAAATAATAATTTTATTTGATAATAAAAACAATCCTTATCACTTTCACAATATAGTAATAATCGTAAAATAACAGAAACAATTAAATTCGATCAACAGTTACTACTACTCTCTTGTTCCATAATATCATTTTCATCCAGTAAATCCGAAATTGAATATTCTGAAAAGCGCTTGGAAAAGACTTCATCGTTAAGGATGTCATCAATTGTATTTACATAAATTATATTTTTATTCACAACTAAATCCCGTAGATCATTGTACTCTGCATTCAAATTGTACGGTTCGTTCCAGAACGTTAGACATTCCATACTATTGCTATTACCATTAATTGTAGATTTTTTTGTTACAAATTTCGATCGAATCGGTTCAATATGAACCGATTGCAATGTTTTTATCACTGTGGGTTGTTTTACTATTTCTATTGGTGGAACTGGTAATGGTTGTACCTCGTTATTGATATTATTTATTTGTTCAAAATTTTTCAATAATGATTTTATATTCGGAAACGAACATCCAAACTTATCTTCTTTGTCATTGCTTGAAGACGTTTCATTATTTTCGTTATCAAAATCGAAGAAACTATTACATTTATCATTATCATTAAAACTATCATTATTATTATTAAAACTCGTATTACTATCATCAGTCTTTTTACTTTGTAAATGTTTACGTTTTGGTTTTTCTGGTGGAATTTTTGATACTTTTGGTGGCTCATCATAAAGTTTCATTTCATAAAGTTTTTTATCGAAATTAAATTTTTCTTTATCTCCACCATTTTTAATACCCTCGATTGTATTTGGTGAAAGTAGATCCGATATTGAATAATTCGAAAAATGTTTGGAAAAATATTCATTCCGTAATATATCCTCAACAGAAGAAATTATTTCATTTTTTCTTAAAACAATTTCACTGTCCTTTTCGTTTTCAAGTTTTGCAATTTTTATTGATTCATTTTGAACATCTAAATTATTACCATGATCATCGTTATCTGGACTCAGATCCAGAAATGGAATTCGTTTACGTTTATTCAATTTTTCATTGATTGGTTTTGTTTTGAAATGTTCGAAAAGAATTTCGTTTATTGTTCCTGATATCTCTTCGTTTGTGTTTTCGTAAATGGAAATATTATCTTCGTTAGCGGATATATAAGTATCGTCATCAGATGCTTTTGCAGTGAAATAACTATCTCGATCAGTTTTTAAACTTGTTCCACTTAATTCCGATATTTGTGAGTTACGAGAATCGATTTCCACTTTACCTAATTTATTATTCTGTTTTGATGGAACATAAACGTTTTCATACAAGCTATTATTCTGAACATTTGAATAAATAGCTTCGTTACTAGACTCACTGTTCAACAGTTTTGAAATTGTCCAGTTTTGTTTTTCATGAATATCGTTTGCTTTTAACTCATCGTAGATATTATCGAATTGTGGATTCGAATCTGGTCGAAAACTAAGAATTCTTGAAATATTCCAATTTTCCTCAGATGGTAAACGACAAAGTTTATTTGATTTTGGAGTAGAGGGAGATGGTTTCGAAGCGTTTCGGATATCCAAATAAAATTCTTCGGCTGGTTGAAAAACTGTGATACTGTTTACTTCTTCTTTTTTTGATGATGTTGAATTGTTTGATTCATTATCACAGTCATCGTTGGCTCGTTGGAGTGATAATTTCTTTTTTTGTTTCTTTGGTGATAATGAAAAACTAAATTTTCGTTTGGTTTTTTCATTTTTATTGGTTTCTAAAGTTGAGTAAAATTTTTGGTTAGATTTTTAATTCTTTTATTTTTAAACAAAAAGTTATATGTTTTGGTTTAGTGAAAGTGGGAATAAAAAAAACTCTTTGTTCAATTATTGTGTGAGGTAAATATAAAACGAGCCTTTTGACGTGACGAGTGAGAGCAACGATAGACACATCGGAACGGTAAATTGAGGCCAGACTTTAGCACTTTATTATTTGGGTAACAAAAAGCATGGATTTTGTCTTTATGCTGCTCTCTAAAACAGAACGTCTTCAATACTTAGAGAAAGTTTTTACTTTAAGTTTTCAGATCTTTAAAATGTATCTTCGTAAGACGACGGTTAGTCGGTATCGGCCATACAAGATTGGAAGGATGACGTAATTCAATATGTGTAGGGTATAATTTATGATAAGAGAGATTAGACGGCTAAAAACAGAAACCACAATCTCACCAACGCGTTTTTACTTTTGCTAAAGAACATAAACAACAAAAGGAGAAAAACCAAATTCAATTAAAAATGTATAGTTTTATCCTCCGATCACACAAGTATTAGTCCTTTGAACCGGACGATTGTAAATTGTTGCTAATAATATCCGCCAGTGAAAAATGCCGTAAAACGATTGGAGAATACGTGCATGAAAAAACAATGACGTTTTGAGTTAAGGTAACCGATAAAAGTTGGAAGGACTTTTTTTAAGGAAACGAAACTGTATCGGAAAGCAAAATCGGGCAGCAGGATACCATTTAAACTTAACGCAAACAACAAATCCTGCTAATGTTACACTGGATTAGTTTCTAATTTTTTAAAAATATTACGGATCCACTAACCCGATTTATTAGGCTTTTGATTATTAAGGTTTGAATTTTGATTTTGCTATTTAGCGCGCTAACAACTAGACATAACATTTGGTCCTTCGAGCCGGCTATTTGGATTCAGCTAGCGATTAACTGAGAAATGAGATACGCCTAACAAACATATTATGCTTTAGCAACATGGCAGTGACAGGAAGTAAGATTAAGGTGGCTCAGAAAGTTATTGAAAACTGTGTTAGGTATCTTGGATTTACCAAAATTCTAACTACATACAATTTCAAAGGTTGCTGCAGAATATGTATCGTTCTTGTGGTTTTGTACTTAAAAAAGTAAGAAACTATAACGTTAAAGTTTTGTGTCCATTTCCAAAATCAACATCGCTGTTCCCGTTACCTTAAGTCATATCATCGAGCTAAAATGTAAAATTGAATTATTTATTCTATCCATCCAACTTCGACCATAAATTACGAAAAAAGTTATAATTCCCAAGATAGAGTTTTGTAAAAAAAAGTTGAAAAGATGCCTAATTTTCATAATTTTATGTCTTAAGAAACTGAAAGTGAGTCTGAAAATTTTTAGGATAACATGATGTATTAGAAATGCAAAATAATTGAATTGTTTGAAACAAACTGCAAATAACTTCTAGCAGATTAAAATAAAGATTTATAAAAGAAAATCAATAAATCAACAATTTTGGTTTTTCTAATTCGCACTAACACTTGAACACAACATTTGGTCCTTCGAGCCGGATATTTGGATTCAATTGGCGATTATAACTGAGAAATGTATGCGATACGACTCACAAACAACATATGCTGCAGCAAGATGGTAGCGATAAGAAGTAAGACTAAGGTGATATTATTAACCGCCTAATAACGCCAGAAAATACCATCGTTAAAATTATGCGTTTAGAAACTTATTGGAAAACTTTTCTTTAAGTCCCACCAACGACTTAAAATTTAAAAATTTAATTGCTTATACTATCCCACCTCTATAGCTTCGATCTTTTGTTTTGTGCCGTTTATGTTCCATATAGGAACGTAGGCTGTCAGCAAGTGTCTCTTCACCTGTATTAATTTCATCAATTCACTCAATTTTATGATCGAGTTTCACTTGAAAACTTAATTTAATCAATTAGTTTTATCTGGGTCATCGGCCCATAGTTTTACCAATTCATCACCTATATTAGTTGACTATCGGTTAATTGGAAATCCGGTTTATTGAAGGTTGTTATTGTTTTGCTTAAAAACACTGACCTAGATAGAAGTCAAACCCGAGTCCTTCGAGTTCGAAGGATGGTGTGCTACCACTACGTCACTCAACACACTCTGTGACTGAGTGTGTAAGACATTTACAAGTAATACGACATTGGTTTGTCTTCTCCTTTTTTGTAGCTCAGGCACAACTTAATCAACGGATTACATCTAATTTTGTAGAATTATTTTAAAATAATTGAATTGTTTGAAACAAACTGCAAATAACTTCTAGCAGATTAAAATAAAGATTTAAAAAAGAAAACCAACACTTCGACAATTTTGGTTTTTCTAATTGTGATAAGGAGTAAGACTAAAACTATTTATCGGATTTCTGGTGAATTTCCAGAGTTCGTTGATAGAAATTAAAACTAGAGTAAGGAATAAAACTGAGCCTTACTGAGGGGTACACCAGCGTTTTAATTTAGACTCAAAACAAAAGCCATTTATGGGTACCGAAATGTGTCGGTGGGTGAGAAAATTTTTAATCAGCTTTAGGACTGTGGAGTGAAATCCTACGCAACGAGCTTGTTGATCAGATTGGCATGCCAGATACGATCAAATGCTTTTGAGATGTCTAATACGATAACGTACGTTTCACCACCTTTATCAAGTATGCTGTTTCAAGGATGGGTTACAAAGTTTAATTTGTTCCTTTTTTTGCGATGGGCTAGATATTGGCTGACAAGCACGAAATGAAAATACCAGATTTATAGAATTTGTAGAAAATGTTGGTAAGAGTAAGTGCAAGTTCTTAAGAAAATGTTTTTAGAATAATAGGAGAAATGTTGTTCAGATCGGGGGCTTTGTTGGTATTTAACCCTCTTAAGATTTTTTCGGCAATTTTGGTTTTGAGATCAAGATCTTTTATACAAACTCCTGACGAGTGGATTTGGCTTTTTTCTCTAGGTGTTTCCAAAACGATCGAGTTCAAAGCAAAGCGTTCCGCAAACACTGTTGCTTTTCTTGCTGTGTCAGTGACGATTAAAAGACCGTCAATAATAGGAGAAATAGAAGATTTGGAACCAGACTTGAAAGGATAATTACCACTGTAAATACTTCGCTTATACGAGCCAAACTGGCTGCTTTGGAAAACAAATATTTTTGTTGGGGTTTCATTATTGTGAATGAAACGACCTTATTGATACTAAAACATTTTAGTCAAACAAAATTTTTACTATATTATTATTATATTTATTAAATTTATTTTCACCCAGATAATATACCAACCTACCCAGAAACTTTGGAAGGTTGGTATAGTATCTGAGTGAAATAAAAAATAAACATGCCAGGCGAAAGTAGTGAATTGTTTTTGACAAATGATCTATCGTTGGTACCAGAATCTAGGTGGGATCATAATTTGATTTCCACACATTTAAATTTACAAGTTCTTAAACCGTTTAAAACTAATCCTGGTCTTGTTTGGGATTATAAAGCTGCAGATTGGCAGGGACTTAGAGATATCTTTAATTCAAAAATTTCTGCTTCAAATTTTTCAGAAATAATACATCTGGGTATGCGCAAGTTTATTCTAATTGATCGTTCCGAAGCCTGATCTATGGGTTTCGAGTAAATATAAAGAATCAATAAAATTTAAAAAATACTTTTCGAAAATATAACCAAATTAAAACTGATGAAAACCGAATAGAAAAAAATATATTATGTAGAAAACTAATAGACGCAGAGAAAAATTTTTTTATTACGGAAAAAGCTACTAATTTTGTTGAGCACTCAACGCAATTTTTGAAAAGCCATTAGTGGAACCTAATTTGGCGGGTCATTTTTCGTAAAAATATTATTTGGAAAATGCTTTTACAAATTAATACTAATAAGGCCTCTGGGCCAGATAGTATTTCTTCAGTTATTTTGAAAAAATTTGCTAAGAAATTAGCATCAATGCTTACTAAAATTGTCTATTTGTCATGTAAGATGGGGATTTTTTGGACCAGAAAATCTCCACCTTGTGTGCGCCCTTGCCTAGGTCCCACAACAACATGCGTCTTGAGGTATTGGTGGATTGAAGGCACTCGAGACTATTGATTCGGGCAAAGCATTCTATTTGTACGATGTACTCACAAAGAAATCCCTTTGCATTTTATTACTATGACAGTGAGTAATCTCGACAGTCCGACTGCCTGCACAAACCGATTGACGAGTCAAACGGGGAAAAACATGTGTCTGAGGCATTATGGACCTGATTTCATCCGAGCACTGCTGGTGACGATATTAATAAAAAAACAACGAGATCAGCAACAGTGCGACGATATTATAGGGAATCAAGATTTAATGTTAAATTTCGATCACCAACAATTCGTATAGCACGCTTTTGAACAGAGTCCAAAAGAGCTAGGATAGTAACAGATGCAGCGCTCCAAACTTGACAACAATACTCCATACAGGGACGAATATAGGACTTATAAATGTAGAGTAATTGATGCGAGGTAAAATATTTTTTACATCTATTGAGGAGGCCGAATTTTCTTGACGCGCTTTTTGCCATGGCCATTATATGATCGTTCCAGAGTGACGATATAAACATAAATAACTTTTAAGCCTTTTTAATTAAACATAACTCGAACATTATTGTTATTTCCAAAAAAATTGGGTATAATGTTAGGTACATCAATTAACAAAACGGCATTAGACACATAAAATAACATAAAAACAAACTCAAAGAAACTGTAAAAGATGACTGTGATGTCAATGTCCTTGAATCGTAGTTTATATTATTCTCATATTCACGCAAAAATACGCTTAAATTTTTCCATTTTATATAAAAAACTCCAAAACTATAAGCTACCAATTGTTTTTTATTATTTTTCTCATTATAATTGAAAACCAATTTTATTTTAGAATTGAAAAAGAAGAAGGCCAAAATCAACCTGGCTCTAAGGTACGCTAAGAGACATCAATTGTGGCAATCAAATTTACTGCCGTTCACACCTAATTATTGTTCTACGTTGCAAAAGAATGATAAACAATTTAAAAAAATTAATCATCAAAAAAAAAAACAGTTTACAGTCACAACAAATGGATTCTTCGAATTGACATTTTAAAATGAATAAATAAAGGTTACTCAATAAATTTTAAATATCAACGTAACACAATAAAATCAACTCATACAAAAATAAAAATAATCGAGTGTTGACTTAAAAAAAAATGCATAATATTTTTATCAATTGCGAAATAAGATAATAAAAATCGTTATCTTTCGCTAAACCAAAACAATATAAATTCTCACATATTCTCTTTACCTAATTCCTTATATTCCTCATGATTTATTCCATCCAAACCGTCACTAACTTTCTTCCCTCCCGCTTTACCAAAACTAAATTTATTATTTTTTTTAATTTTATCACCCGGTACACTATTACTACTACAACTACTATTTCTACTTTTATCACTTTTATTTTCATTATTAACTTTACTAATATTTCGACTCTTCGATTGGCCCATTTTTAATAAAAAAAATAAATTTTTCTTTTTCACTAAACTTAAACTATTTATTGTTCTATTACGGTAATTATTTAAATAATTATTTTTTAAAATTAAATTGATTTTTTTAAACTGATGACTTCTTTGAAATTGTAAATGATATAAAAATTTTTTAAATAAAATTTTATCGAATACTATAAAAATATTATTGTTATCTACGAATTTATCAGTTTTTGTTTGTGATATGAAAATATCAGAATTTAATTTATTATTATTATTATTACATTTTTCTATAATTTTATTTGCACTTTTATTTAAAATGTTTTTATAAAAATATTCTATAAATTTAATTGAAATAAAAAATAATAATAAAATATTGGAGACAATATAAATTAAGTGTAACACCATCGCCAAGCACTTAAACTAAATAAATTAAATTATCGTTATAATATAATATAAACAAAGCACAAAACCACACTTAATTTAACTTAATTTCGCTGATTTTTTTTTTTATTCTTTAAAAGAAATTTCATTATTAATCACATTTTAAATTAGTTTAACTCTTATGATTGTTTTTTTAACCGACTAACTAACTAGTTATGAAGTCCGACACATGTTAGTATTATTTTTCTTATTCCATTTGCATATTTCTTTTAATTTAATGTAGTAGTTTAGTATAGTACAAATACGAAATGAATATATTTATATAATGATTTAACAGAAGTTAGTTGTGATATTGTTGTTATCATGATAGAAATTAAATGACAAATGCAATTGTAAAAACATAAAACAAATTTTTTTTTTATTTCCCCCAAAAGCGTTTTGTTAATTCCTAATCTATATTCGTATATTAGTTTAGGAATACTAAAAATTTATATACATAATTATAACAATAATAATAATAAACAAATAAACATTAACAAAAAAAAAAATTGTGATAAGGAAACGTAAAATTTTATTTTTTGGTTATTTATTTTCGAATTATTTAATTTTTATTTTATTCCGTTTCAATCGAATAAACTATAAGGAATAATTTTAAATGAATTAAGATTCTCGTTTCGTATCTAAAGAAGAACTAAATATTATGCAAATTAATCATCAATTTTTTTTTTGTAAATAAAGAGAAACTAATGAAGGGAAAACGGATGCTGGGTGTGGATAAAATTGATGCGTTCATTTAAATTTATGAACTGCATTTTTGTCAAACTGAATTATGTACATAGTTTAGTTTAACTCTGGGTGGGTGTAGTAAAGAATTTGTGATAATTTTTTTTCAATTAACTTCTTAGAATAGGAATTTCAAACGGATTCCCCAGTTTAGAACATTTGTCGCGTATTCAATACAAATATAAGCTCCTCTACTATTCGGCTCGAATTCTTCTGCCACAATAGTGCTACATGTGTAATGTTCATAGAACTAGTTACATTAGTAGCGAAAATGCAGAAGAAAAATTGCTTATACTGAATATTGCTTCGCACCATAAAACCAGTCCAACACAACCGTTCGACTTTAATACCAGAACGGATTGGGTAGTAATCGAGTTCAATAAATCTAATAATGACGTGATGATCCATAACCTTCGTCTATATCAAAACTCAGAAAATAAGTTCTAATGAAGTACGGATAAAGATGCAGGTCAGGTTGAAACCCCCATGGCATTGTGTTACCATTACAAGAATTAAAAAAAATCCATTCGATTATCTTCTTCTCAACACAATGTAATCCACAGAGTTGTTATGAATGATTAAAATATAGATTTTTGCAAAGCTTTGGTATTTGATACTCGGCGACCCATACAAGGAATTTGATGTATACCGACCATTTTGTACAAACCACCTCAAAATTTGATTTGATCTTTTGTTGACTGAAACGTTTTACCAAAGATTTGTCAAAAACACTTCTTAACTGTGGCTGTTGTTGTGATATCCTTAAAAGAATGAAAAAAAACTATTAAACCGGAAGTGACAAACCGGAAGTTGTCAAATTACTATAAACATTCATTACAAAACCCTTATGTTGCAAGTTTCAAAACTCACTCAAAATTGAATGTTAGAACTGAGTGTTGAAGTTTAAAAAAAAACAGTTGTTCAACGATCCAATGACATCCTCCCCGACTCCTTTAACAAATTTGAAAAACAACTTATATTTTCCATATTAAAGTAAACCTGGATGCATTTGTAGCTCGTTTGCGTAACGAAAATAACTCTTTTTCTCATTTTTTTCACAATCGAAACATCTGTTGTTGAGAAAGCGTTGGACAAATGTTTGTCCACATACGACGACACGCACATACACACACACACATACTGCCAGCCAGAAGCCAGAGCAGGTATTTGCCAGGAGCAGTAAGCAGGTTAGGTGACCAGTAAAAAAAAGCGTTAGCTTGAGCGGCAGTCCATGCACTTCCGCTGGATTGCAAGCCAATAACAATTAAATGGTGTAAAAATGGCCTCCTGTAGCATCTGCAACGAAAAGCGCACCCCAAAACGCTATCTAGCGCCCAGATCTAGGTGTTGCGAAAACGAAGAACGTCAGTGGATCACCATTAAATGTCACGACGAAGGCGGTCATACCAAAACAACCAGCGACCAACCATGTGATACCAGTAGGAGGTACACAGGGTGTCTATAGCAATGGCATAGATGCCTTATTGGTAGTTAGCTGTAAAATTGAACAGCTGCAAAAAATGATATGGAGCACACGGTCCATAAATCAAACATTTAGGAACCTTGTGAACGAAATCGAACAGTTGCACAGATCTGCTGTGATGAAAAATCAAAAAGACGACGAAGTGGAAATGTTGAGGACATGAAAGCCCCACTGCCTTCGACGAAAAAAAAACAAAATCAGGAAGAAGGATCTTGAAAGAACTCAGATCAAGATCCGAGCAGAGAGTGATCAAGTCAACAGAACAGCAGGTCGAGCCCTCGAACCAAAACGTTCTTCCTGTGGTAGCATCCGAAACGAAGTGGCAACCCGTGAGAAGACGTAAAAGGAGGAGAAAAAAACGCGTCCTGTTGAGCCTACGCGAAACGAACCACGCAAACGTACGAAAAGAGCACCACAGTCGGATGTTTTAATAATATCTAGGTCCGGTGAAAAAAGTTATGCGCAAATGCTTAAAGAGATGAAAGAGAACCCGGAACTAAAAAAGCTCGGGGTCACCAAGATTAGGAAGACAGCTAAAGGCGAGCTGCTTCTTGAACTTAAAAATGGCGAACACAATCAAAAGCTTAAAGAGCATGCAGAGCTAGCACTCAGAGACTCGGCAAGTGTTAGGTCGGTGTGCCAAGAAACTCTTATAGAGTGTCGCGACTTAGACGAGATAACAACGCGAGAAGATATTTGCATTGCAATCCAGACACAATTTCCTACAATTGGGTCTATCCAAACAAATGCAATCAAATCTTTGAGGGCATTGCAGGACGGGACTCAGACGGCAATAATCAGTCTCCCCCAGTCGTCAGCATGAGAGTTTTGTTTATGCCAAAATCAAAGATGTCCTCTTCTACAGCTGCTACATTCCTCCTAGCACCCTACTGGACGAATTCGAAGAGACACTTGACCGACTAGTAATAGACGTCAGAGGTAAGTCACCCATCGTAATTGCGGGAGATTTTAACACTTGGGCCGCTGAATTTGGAAGTAAACGTACTAACCCTTGAGGTAGAGCATTACTAGATGCATTTGCCAGACTTGATCTGGTACTGCTCAACCATGGTACCACGGAGACATATAATAAAGGAGAAGCGGGTTCAATTATCGATATCACTTTTGCAAGTGGGACACTCTCGAGAGGAGCACAATGGAGGGTGCCTGACTTGTATAGGCATAGTGATCATCGTGCTATTATATTTGAAACCCAACCACCACAGCGGTTTGAAAGACGCCAAGTCAAGCGGAAGGACATGGAGGTTCTGAACTAAATGGTTGAATGCATGCCAATACCGGAGAGTAGTGCCACGATAAGAGCAGAATTTATTGCAAGATATCTTATAAGCACCTGTGATGCATTTATGCCGCGGAAAAGCAACGGTAATAGACGGTGCCCAGTATTCTGGTGGACTGAAAACATTGCCCGTTTGAGAAAAGAGTGCCTCAAACTCCGGAAATGTACCCGAAGGAGAAAACATGAGCACTATGAGCAGTTCCAAAAGGATTTCCGCGAAAAGCGGAAAGAATTGCGGAAAGTAATTGCTAATAGTAAGAGCAGATCATTCCAGTGTCTTATAGAT